>JARBJD010000810.1:0-13617 GCA_033064195.1 Blattamonas nauphoetae
CCTGGATCGAGTTGCAAGACTGTCAGCTCTGTGTGAGTTCGAGCGTCGGAACTCTTCTGGAACACACGTGGATTGATCGACATTCGATGAATGGAAAGATCGACCCATTCAAGTTAGGATAAATTCTGGTTGATTATTCGAAACATTTTCTTCAAAGGAGAATCAAAAAGTCACGCCAATGAGCTTGCCGATCCATTTCAACGACCTGAATGTTCCCAAATAAACAGAGAAATCGTATGACGACAATCTTCCTTCTTAAACAGAAGGGAAACGGCACTTGACTCTCCGTTTGTCCTGAATCACCAAGGTAGTGTTTCACCAGCCTCCGCCTTTCCTCAATCAGAAATTGAGGAAGAGCGAGAGAAGAGTGGAGGGTCACCAACAACCTTCTTCGCTGCCTTCTTCCTTCCACATCCAGACACAGCATCATCGAGTTCAACGTGTGACCATGTCCACACGAGTCATCCTCACTTGATGCACGCCTCGTTGCTGTCTGATCACATTTTGGTGATGATGTCCCGTAGTGTCTTGTTTGCCAACTGACTCTCCACACTTGTCGAGCTCACTGATGCAGATGTCAGCAAATCGCTCCCATCGCAGCTCAATCTGGTCATCGAATCCAGTGTGGATTGATGATTGGTGAGAATGACACACAATGGAATTACAGGATCTCCAAACCATCAGAACACACCTCAAAAGATCGTGGATGGATGTGGAAGGACGGGAATGGGTATACATTCAATTTGACGAGATAATCGAGATGTGTTTTGAGATGGTTCAAAAGTCGAGATTGGGAAAGATAATCTGGTCACAATGTGTCGTGCATGAATGCAAGAAATTGTTTGGAGAGGACGGTTGACGATGTGACAGTCAAAGACAGTCGCGCTGAGAACGACGAACCCAAAATAGCAAACCATTTCTGGACGATTGAGGCGATCCCAGAGTCTGTTCGTCCGCACCAGCAATCAACGCATTCCCAACATCCGAGGCGAGTCCGCAGAAATTATGAGAAAGTCATTCGAGAGAGGCGATTTCGACGCGTCTTTTGAGCTGCAATCGTTCACAGCCTCACATTCAATTCCAGCAACTTCGAGATATTCAGGCAATCATCGACAACACGGAGACCATCATATTCGTCTGTGTCGTTCAGCAGCTTCTGTTCGAGTGTGTCTTCGAAGCCTTCCGAAAACAGACCTTGCATTGTCCGTTTCCCAGATTGGACCACTTCTTGGCCTTCATCCTTCCATTCCTTCAGCGAGAGTGATTTTGATGAGAATGCTCCAGATATCATTATCATTTTCGACGAACGAGAGACAACTTGTGATTGCCATCGCAATCGGAGATGCGACAACAAAATCCAATGTTGGACGATGAAATGGGCTTATTTCAATGAATTTGTCCAATAGGATCATGAATGAGTCGAACAAGTTTCGATTGAGAATGTATCGATTCGAGATCAGAAATGTCACAAATCGAGATGATGGAATAAGGACCTTCTGAAAGAGCAGTTCACGAAGGTCGAATGTGTCGACTGCTGCAGTGATGCCAATGTCACTGAGAGATGATGCAGATGCGAGGAGGAGGGAACGGAAGAAGATTCTGATCAGATGGGTGATGATCTCTTCATTTCCTGAAATAGGCAGCGTGTGAGGTTGCATAGTCGCTAATATGTTGCTGATGAGATCGAAGTCCACGAGACGACATCGAATTTCTGCTGATGATCTGGACATTGTTTTGTCGAGGAACGACAACGCTGCGGCAACCACAGTCGAGTGGGGAGATGACAGAAGAGTGGCAATACTCTCCACAAAGCCAGAAGGTGATCCTGCTGAAGAGGGAACGAGTTCTTCGACGAGTTTGTCCGCAAGATCTTGTTCATCCCATTCCGGCTCGAGACTTTCCAAAATTGGGCAGCTCTATCTTCAAGAGCATTGTCAAACGGATATCCCGCTTTCACGAGGACAACAAGTGAATTGAAAATTCTTGACATGTCCTCAAACGACAATTGAGCGTTGGGATCGAAATTGAGGAAAGGTTCTTCCTCAGGCGTGACAGTCGAAGGCAATTCGGAAGTAACACTCAAACAGGCATCAATGGAGGGCTTTAAAGCAACAGATTCTTCTTCCATTCAAAACGAAGGAGGATCATCCCATTGGTTGTGTTTCAGCTTCAAGTCGTGATTCAGAATGAACAAACCGCACAAATCACGAATTACTCGAAGGAATGAAATCAAGGGGAAGGGAAGAATGAGATGAAGCAACATTAACAAAGATAATGAGCCTGTCTGGCTTGCTGCATTTTCGGCGAGAATACTTCAGTCGATGTCCGCGTGTCCACAATTTTCACTATCCAACAGCCAGGAACAAAGAAGGTGAAGCCAGTCATGTGGAAATGTGGACTGATAACAGTTCTGAGTTTGATTGATGGAAGAAAAGCGGCGATTGGTGCACATTTCGATGACATCAGAACCGCATGTGTGTTCGGAAATGACATGTGGAAATAGTGGGATGGAGTTGCGATTCGCTCAAGGGTGATATAGTTCAGTTCAGTGAAGATGTGTTCGAGTTGTGAGATGTAAGAAATATGGTCACAACAACAGAGGACGGGCAGAATCAAGGAATATTGATCCACTGTTGGAACACTAAGCATCAACAAATAATGGAACGAGAAAGACAAACTCGTGTCTTCGTCAAGTGGAGAGAATGAGAGAAAATGATGATGAAGAGATGAGACAAAAGGAGAGGAGGATGGAAAATGAACAAAAGACAGAAACAGCAGTTGGCACAAATTGAACGGGACAGAACGATCATAACACACCTCAAACAAATCACGGATATCTGTGGAAGGGCGGGAATGTGGGGTACATCCCATTTCGACGATAAAAACGAGAAGTGCTTTTGAGACTGTCCAAAAGTCGAGAATGGGAAAGATAATCTGGTCACAATGCATCGTTCAGGGACGCAAGGAATTGTTTGGAGAGAGGACGGTCGACGATGTGACAGTCAAAGACATTCGCGTTGAGAACGATGAACTTAAAAGAGAAGACCAGTTCAGGACGATTTGAGGCAATCACAGAATCTGTTCGTCGGCAGCAGCAATCACAGCATTCCCAACATCCGAGGAGAGACCACAGAAACGAGTTGGAGTCATTCGAGAGGCAGCTTCGACGTTCAAACTGAGAGTCAAGATGTCACCGCTTCGGCAGATTCGATCCCCACAATTGTGATATGGAATGACAATCACAAACAACCAAACCGCAATAAAGTCCGTTCTTTTCATGTTTCATCATCTGTTCGAGTGTGTCTTCGAACCCTTCCGAAATCAGAGCTTGCATCACCCGTTTTCCAGATTGGACCACTTCTGGGCCTTCTTTCTTCCATTCTGTCAGTGAGTTGTTGATGGTTTCGAGAGTGTTATGGAGACGATCATCAGTTTCGATGGACGAGAGAACTTGAGAATGCCATCACAATCGGAGATGCGAGGACAAATTCCAGTGTTGGACGATGAAATGGGCCGAATTCAAGGAGAGAGCGTAATAGAGTCATGAAATAATCAAGCAACCATCCATGGAGTTGGTAGCGATTTGAGATCAGAAATGTCAAAAATTGAGACGATGGGGTCACAGCCTTTTGAAGGATCATTTCACGATGGTTGAATGCGTCGACTGCTGCAGTGATGCCAAGTACCCTGAGAGAAAACGGAGAAGTGAGACTGAGACAGTAGAAGACGATTCTGACGAGTTGTTCGAGAATCACTTCATTTCCTGAAAATGGCAGTGAGTGAGGTTGAAAAGTCGCCAAGACATTGGGAATGAGATCGAATTCCACGAGACGACATCGAATTTTATTGGTGATGACTCTGTCGTTTCTCGAACGAATGACCACGCTGCTCCGACCACAATCGAGTGGGGAGATGAAAACAAAATGACGATGCTGTCGATAAAGCCAGAAGGCGATGTGGGTGAAGAGGGAACGAGGTCTGTCACGAGTTTTGATGCAAAAGAGTTTTCGTTGCATTCCAGTTCGAGATTCTTCAAGAACTGGACAGCTTTGTCGAGAAGGACATTGTTAAACGGGTGTTCAGCTTTCACGAGGGCAACGAGTGAATTGTAAATTGTCGATTTCTCCTCAAATGACAATCCTGAATTGGGATAGAAATTGAGGAAAGGTTCATGCAATTTGTTGACAATTGAAGGAGAATCCTGCGATTGATGAACACAGACATCATTGGGAGGGTTTTAAGCAAAAATCTCTTCGTTCATTGAGAAGTGATGAAGATCTGACCAAAATCCTGGACTCGTCTCTGCCCTTTCCGTAAACTCGATTCATGAATACCGATCCCTATCCTCTCATACGCAGGTAATTGACTTTGTTGTTCATTTTTTGCTTCACTCGCCATCCATCCATCGAAAATTCCGTATCATTCCACAGTGCCTATAAACAAAGTGCACTGAAGATTGAAGAGCAATTCCGACATTTTCAAGATCTTTTGAAGCTTGGGACCGCAGACGAAATCTCTTCTCTCTGCCAAGCCCTCAAGAACGAAATCGCCAACATCCGAGGAGATCTGGTCCTCGTTGAGGAGTCATTAGGTTGGCTGTTTTGTCTCAACTGATTGAAATGAATGTACGTTCTGAAATCTTGCATAGATCAAGCTGGGAACTCGTTTCAATTATTTTCTGTCTCAGCGGAAGAACTGGCTGAAAGAAAAGCTGATCTCGTTGAAACAAAAGCGCGGATGGAAACCATCAACTCGGTTGTGACTGGGAAGCAAGTCGAAGCTGTTATTGTCCAGAAACAGAAAGACGTTTGCGTCTCTTTTCTCAGATTCTCATCGTTCCACTTCTCAAGCATCTTTTGAGGAATGAGAGGAGAATTCACGAAACAGGAACAAATGACAGTGACCATCTTGGAACAAATCACTTTGCGGCTGACGAGATGGAGTATCAAATGGTCTGTGACTTCTGCTTCATTCCTCATCCCCGTCGAAGGCTGAACTGGCCCAGCACGATGAACGGTTGGATCATCTTCACGCCGGAATGACCCAATTGAAAGAGATTGGGGTGGTAATGAGTGAATCTTTGGACGAGTCGACGCGGTCTGCCTCCTCCATCTCCATCACACCGTTTCATCCCATTTTTCTCGTCGTTGTCCCTCATCACCAAACCTCTTTCATCACAGAGAGATTGATGCTCTTTCTGATGAAGTGGAGCAGAATAAAAGCAAGCTTGGAGTTCTCAACAAGACAATCGACAAACTCAAAAAAAAATGAAAAGTCTGTCTCCGTTTTCGAATCATCACTCGATATTTCTTCATCTTCTTCCCGTTTCTGATGCCTTCGTCCTTTTCTGCAAACTATCTTCCAATCCATCATCTGTATTTTCATCATTCTCAAACTGTCCATCTGTTCTGATTATTCATGATATCAGACAAGGGACAATGGGCTGTTGTGATTGGACTCTGCATTTTCCTCCTTGTACTTATCATAATTTTGCTAAAAGTCATTTTTTTAGTCATTATTTCCACTTCACTCACGAAACCTCTTGTTTTCACCTGTATTCTTTGCCAGATCTCCATTAAATCTCTCATACCGTCTGAGAAGAACACTGCATCAAGTTTAACACGAGCAATTGTCTCGACATTAAGAGATAATTGTGTTGTGAAGATTTTAGACTAAGACTCAACATATAGGATAGGACTGGCCTCACACCCTGCTCGCAATGTACCGACCGACAACTTCCACAAACCGAGCCTGTGTCACTCTCCTCTCCGCCCCTGCCACTTCCGTCAGCAATCGAATCGCTGTGTCGTTGTCGCAACTCACCCCGAACAGCCTGCACGCCTGAACCGTCTGCTGCGTGTTGAAGTTCCCTGTTTGTGTCGCGTGCACGTAGAACGAGTTCAGCTGGCTTTCAATGTGCGGCGGGAGAGGCCCTCCCATCGGCGCAGGTGGCTGCGAGTATGGCGCGACAGAAGAAGGCGGCGGGTCCTGCGTGTGCCCTCCCGATCCGTACGGCGACGGCAGCTGCTGCGGGGGAGCCCCATAACTCGGAGGAGGGGCGGGCGGAGGGGGATTTGTGGCGCACGGCGGCGCGTAGCCCTGCGGCGGGTGTTGAGGGAAGTCTTCGGCGGGCGGAGCGGAGGGAGGGCCGAGGGATCGGCGTCTGCCCGTAGATGCTCTGCTGGAGGGTGTTCGGCTGCGGGGAGGGCTGCCCAGGAGTGGGGAGTGTTTGGGGAGGGGAGGCGTTTGGTAGCTCGCATTCTGCGCATATCCCGACTGGCTCAGTGCTGGGTTGTACGCAGAAGGGCTGGAGGGATTGTACGGCGCCTGGCCGTATGCGGGAGTGGGAGGCTGAGGCTGACCGTACGGTTGATATGGAGGCTGCTGTGTGTAGGATTGTTGAAGCGGCTGCTGGCCGTATTGGGTGGGTGGGGGATATTGCTGATATTGGCCAGGCGGAGGCTGCTGTGGGGGTAAGGAGAGGGACGGACACGCTGGATGTAGTTCATCAGAACGGCGATGAACGAGTCTTGATTTACGCGTCGTTGGGGCCTGCAATTTCGACTAAAAGTTGACGGGCCTGGTTGATGTCAATAATCACGTCGAACATCTTCAGGGCCGTCACAATTTCCTGCGAGTCCACAATTCCGTCAGCGCACGCCCCTGCGTAGTATATCACCAGCTGCCTGCGCATCTCATCGGGAGGCGGGAGGGACGCTGTTGCGCTGGTTGGGCGAGGTCGGGTCGCATGCGGTGTACTTCGCCTGTGAGCACGTTGATGAACGACTGTTTTGTGATTCTGCGCTGGGGCCAGCAATCTGAACGAGAAGATTTTGGGACTGGAGTTTGTTAATTGTGATTCCAAACAGATTCATCGCTTGCATCACCTCTGTCGAATCGACCACACCGTCGGCAGCTGCTGTGTCGTAGAATTGAGCCAGCCTGGCTGAGACATCCTGCTGGGCTGGTTGCTGAGGAGGAGGATATCCTTGTGGAGCTGGTTGATAACCATAAGGAGGAGGGCACCTGTGGGTGGACCATATTGCTGTGGTGGTTGGGAATACGCTGGTGGTTGGCTGTAGGAGGCTGTTGATACGGAGCCTGCTGAAAAGCGGGTTGTGGTTGCCCGTAAGGAGGAGCTTGATATGGAGGACCTCCGTATGGCGGATAACTCATCGCGATCAAGCCAAATTTCGAAACAAACCCATTCCCTTTATTAAAAAGTGGGATTCATGAATTCGTGTTATTTCTCGATTCAGAAAGTACTGTTGGAAATTGTGAATAATGTCGAAGTGAACGAGCAATGAAGTGACTTTGAAAAGTGTTATCAGTGTTGAGATCTGCCTGCTCATTGTGACATCTGATTGGATCCCAGCATATACAAAATATGGTGACGATATTTCGCAATATTCTCCTCAGAAAGTCCGTTCCTTCCGTTCCACGACAATTGCACGTGTTTCAGCAGCTGTTCGAGTGTGTCTTGAAAGCCTTCCGAAAACAGAGCTTGGAGAATCGGTTTCCCATATTTGACCATTTCTGGGCCTTCTTCATCCCATTCATCCAGCGACGAGCGGAGATTTTCGATGATCATCCAGAGAAGCCTCGAGTTTTTGACGAACGAGAGATAACTTGTGTATGCCATCGCAATCGGAGATGCGAGAATAAACTCCAGTGTTGGACGATGAAATGGGCCTATGTCAAGGAGAAATCTTAAGAGTTCCATGAAGGAGCTGAGTAAGTCTCGATTGAGGATGTTCTGATCTGAGATCAGAAATGTCACAAATTGAGAGGACGGGAGCACGGCCTTATGGAAGATCATTTCACGATGGTTGAATGCATCGACTGCATCAGTGACGCCGAGAGCGATGAGATCTCCTTGATATGTGTGACAGACGAAATCGCTGATGATTCCGAGTAGTTTGTTTATTATCGTTTCATTTCCCGGATTGGCAGTGTGTGAGGTTGACAGTCGCTAGCACTTTGCTGACGATATCTGACTCCACCAGACGATTCCGAATAGCAGGCGATACAGCACGTGTTGTTTGGCAAAGGAATGAGAATGTCGCTTGAACCACCTTCAAGTGGGAGATGACAGCAGAGTGACAATGCTTCAACAAAGCCAGAAGGTGATCCATCAGAAGAGGGAGCGAAGTCTTTGACGAGTTTATCCGATGACCCAAAACGAGGGTCCCATTTCGGTTCGAGGCTCGTCAGAAATTGGGCAGCTTTGTCCTGAAGGGCATTGTCAAAGGGATATTCAGCTTCACGAGGGCAACAAGTGAAATGAAAATCGCTGATTGGTCCTCAGATGACAATTTTGATTTCGGATCGAAATGCAGGAATGGTTCTTTGTTAACCACGATAGTCGAAGGTGATTCCTGAGAACTGTTCGATAAGGCATCGTCAGAAGCTTTTGAAGTAGCTGTCTCATTTTCCATTGAGAAGAGAGGAGGATCATCCCATTGTCCGTGTGTAATTTAAAACAAACAAACTCTTGAACAACAAACGAATTCTCCAAAGAAATAAAAAGAAGATAAAGAGAAGAATGAAATGAATCATCATTAGCAACGCGGATGTTCCTGCCTAGCTTGTTGCACTTTTGACGGGAATTTCTCATTCAATGTCCGCATACGAACAATAATCAATTTCGAAAACAACCAGCAACGCAGGCGAAGCCAATACTTTCGAATTGTGGATGGTGGAGAGTTGAGAGGGTGATGTATGGAAGATATAAGGCGACGATTCTTGTTCATGGTGAAGAGATGGCAAGAACAAAATTAGCCGGAAAATGGCATGTTGAAACTATTGGGCGCGAGTGGGACTGTGTTCAAGATCGATATCGTTCAGTTCAGCGAAGTGGAGTTCGTGTTCAGAAAAGCAAGAAATTGAGTCAGCAGGACAGAAGAAGGGCAGATCAATCCAACCGTGTTCCATCGAAGAACGGCTCAACATCAGAAAAAGGCGATGCGAGAACTTCAAACCCGTCTGGTTGTGTTGGAAGTGAAGAACGACAGTGTTGAGGAGTGAGCTCGTTTGGAGGAGTGTTGGCGTGAGGGCGTTCCTTATCGTCTGAAAAGCGATTCAACGCATGCACAGTCCAGAGGGCGAGAAATCGTGCAATCATTCAGTCGTCCAAAATTGTCATCTGAATAGCGCCTCGAGGTCTTGTCCGATCCTTCCTTTCCGTTCACTGACTATGAAACTTGGCCATTCTCCAGAATCGGAATCCGAACGGCGATTCAGGGATCGGTTGACAATCTTCATCGCTTCAGAATGTGAGCGCGTTTTCGAACGGCAGGAATCAGCTGCGCCACAATTTCTTCAGCACAGACGATGATGCCATGCAGAGTTGTCCCCATGCAGACCAGCAGAGTCATCTTGAGTTGGGATCTTAGATTTCGGATTGGTGTTTGTGGCTCGGTTCCAGTAACGATAATAATGTTTGAGAGGAGAGACAACGAGCTAGAAGAGCAAAGAATGAAATGTGGATGGCTGTGGAAGGGTTTGAATGAGGGTGCATCCCATTTCGACGAGAGAAACGATATGTGTTTCGAGACTGTCTAAAAATCGAGATTGGGAAAGATGATCTGGTCACAATGCGTCGGTCAGGGTTCCAAGCAATTGTTTGGAGAGGACGGTTGACGATGTGACAGTCAAAGACAGCCATGCAGAGAACGACGAACCCAGATGAGCGAACCATTGCTGGATGATTGGAGGCGATCCCAGAATCTGTTCGTCTGCCCCAGCAATCAGAATCTTCCCAACATCCGAAGAGAGTCCGCAGAAATGAAGTGTAGTCATTTTAGAGAGAGGTGGATTCGATGCGTTATTTGAGATGGAACGGTCACTAGTCGTTCACATTCGATCCCAGAAATTTCAAGATGGAGCGACAATTACCGACAAGGCGGAAACCATAAAGTCCGTTCTTGTCGTTCAGCAGCTTCTGTTCGAGTGTCTTCGAAGCCTTCCGAAAACAGAGCTTGCATCATCCGCTGTCCACATTGGACCACTTCTGGGCCGTAATTCTTCCATTCTCTCAGCGAGTCTTTGATGTTGTTGAGAAGCGTCCAGACATCATCATCATCTTCGACGTACGAGAGACAACTTGTGATTGCCATCACAATCGGAGATGCGAGAACAAACCCAATGTTGGACGATGAAATGGGCAAATTGAATGAGTATTGCCAACAGTTTTGTGAAAAGATGGAAAAGCCATCCACTGAGGATGTGTCGATTTGAGATCAGAAATGTCACTAATTCAGACGATGGGAGTACGACTTTCTGAAAGAACATTTCACGATGGTTGAATTGGTTGACTGCAGAAGTGACGCCAAGGGTCCTGAGGCACGATGGAGATGCGAGGGAGACAGAATAATTGATGGTTAAGAGAAGATTGTCGAATATCTCTTCATTTCCCGATATTGGCAGTGTGAGAGGTTGAATAATCGCTAACACTTCGCTGATAAGATCAGATTCCACGAGCTGACATCGAATTGGAGACGATGAAAGGCTTAATGTTTTGAGCAGGAACGACAACGCTGCTACGACTACAGTTGAGTGGGGAGATGACACTAGAGTTACAATGCTATTAACAAAGCCAGAAGGCGATCCGGCTGAAGAGGGAACGAGGTCACGCACGAGTTGATCAGCGAGAGCTTCCTTGTCCCATTTCGGTGCGATGATGTCTAAAACCGGGCAGTTTTTCTTGAAGGGCGTTGTCAAATGGGTATTCCCTTCTCACGAGGGCAATGAGCGAGGAGAAAAGTCTCGATTGGTCCTCAAACGACAATTCTGACTTCGAATCGAAATTGAGGAAAGGTTCTGCTTCAAGCATGACAGTCGGAGGTGAATTCGGTGAATAATTCAAAGAGGCATCAGAAGTCGTTCTCAAAGAAGAAAGTTTTGTTTGCATTGGTGAAATGGAGGAGGATCGTCCCATTGTCCATATTTGAACGACAAACATCATTCAATCCTGGAATTGTTCAAGAGTTCGAATGAATGAAATCAAGGTGAAGAGAAGAACAAAATTTAGAATCAGGAACAACAAATACGTTCCTGTCTGGCTTGTTGCATTTCAGTCGGGAGTTTCTCCATCAACAACAAACAACAACGCATGTGCAGGCAGTGGTTTTGAATGGTGGATGATGGGGAGTTGAGGGTGCGATGGACGGACAAAAAGAGACGACGATTCTCGTTCATGGCAAAGAGACGATCAGAACATTTTGCTTCCTAAAATGACATGTTGACACAATGTGATGCAAGTTGGGCTTTGTTCAAGAACGACATCTTTCAGTTCAGTGGAAGTGGAGTTCGTGTTCAGAAATGCCTGACGGCCAGTCACCAGAACCGAATCTTGGCAGAATGATCCAACCGTGTTCCATCGAAGAATGGCTCAACATCAGAAAATGACAACAGTGCAACTCCAAACTCGTCTGGTTGTGTTGGAAGTGATGAACGACGAAAACGCCAGCGTGGAATCCAATTCCAGAACAGGAACAAGATGGCTGGTCATTCCAGTTCCGATTGTGCCAGCCGAGTTGTGGAGTCCATTCTGTCGTTTGGAGTGGAATGGACGGCGATCTGAAGAGAGTGACGACAGTGTTGAGGAGAGAGCTCGTTTGGAGGAGTGTTGGCATGGTGGAGTTCCTCATCGTCGGAAAAGCGATTCAACGCATGCACAGTCCAAAGCGCGAGAAATCGGGCGATCATTCAGCCTTCCAAAAGCGATATCTGAACAGCGCCTCGTGGGTTGCTTCCGATCCTTCCTTTCCTGTCATTGACTATGAAACTTGGCCATTCTCCAGAATCGGAATCCGAACGGCGATTCAGGGATCGGTTGACAATCTTCATCGCTTCAGAATTTGAGCGTTTTCGAACGGCAGGAATCAGCTGCGCCACAATTTTCTTCAGCACAGACGAGATGCCATGCAGAGTTGTCCCCATGCAGACCAGCAGAGTCATCTTGAGTTGTTTGGTTTCTTCGATTGTGGTCGGCTGTTTGTGGTTAGGTTCAGGAACGACAATAATGTTTGAGAGACAAGTCAGTGAGCTAGAAGAGCAAAGAATGAAATGTGGATGGCTGTGGAATAGTGGGAATGCGGGGCACATCCGATTTCGACGAGATAAACGAGAAGTGTTTTGAGATGGTTCAAAAGTCGAGAATGTGAAAGATAATCTGGTCAGATTGCATCGTTCAGGGACGCTAGGAATTGTTTGGAGAGGACGGTTGACGATGTGACAGGCAAAGACAGCCGCGTTGAGAACGACGAACCCAAAAGAGCAACCCATTTCTGGACGAATGGAGGCGATCCCGGAATCTGTTCATCTGCACCAGCAATCAAAGCATTCCCAACATCCGAGGAGAGTCCGGAAAATTGAGTTGGAGTCAATCGAGAGAGGTGGATTCGATGGGTCATTTGAGATGGAACGGTCATCGCCTCGGCACATCTGATCCCAGAAATTTCAAGACGGAGCGACAATAATCAACAAGACGGAAACCATAAAGTCCGTTTTGTCGTTCAGCAGCTTCTGTTCGAGTGTGTCTTCGAAGCCTTCCGAAAACAGAGTTTGATGATTTGTTTTCCAGATTTGACCACTTCTGGTCTTCTTCATTCCATTCTTCCAGGGATAGGTTGATGTAGATGAGAGTAGTCCAGAGATCATCATCATTATCGATGAACGAGAGACAACTTGACAATGCCATCACAATCGGAGAAGCGAGGACAAACTCCAATGTTGGACGATGAAATGGGCCGATTTCAGGAGTTTGCGCAATAGAGACATGAAGGAGAAGAACAAGTCACCATTGAGGATGAATCGATTTGAGATCAGAAAGGTCACAAATTGAGACGATGGGATCACGACCTTGTGGAAGATCATTTCACGACGGTTGTATTTGTCGACTGTAGTGATGCCGAGTTCACTGAGAGATGGTTGAGATGCGAGGTTGACGAATTTGTCGATGATTGTGATCAGGCTGCTGATTATCTCTTCATTTCCTGAAATTGTCAGTGGGTGAGGTTGAATATTTGTCAAGACATTGCTGATGAGATCTGACCCACGAAGTTACATCGAATCAGCGACGACGACAAGGTGGTTTTGTAGAGGAACGCACCGCTGCCAACCACAGTCGAGTGAGATGATAGCAGAGTGACATTGCTCTCCACAGCCAGCTGCCGATCCGTCTGTAGAGGGAACGATCAGTCACGAATTTCGGCGCATAATCGTCGTCGCCCCACATCGGTTCGAGGTTCTTCAAAACAGGGTAGCCTTGTCTTGAAGGGTGGTGTCAAATGGATATCCTGCTTTCACGAGGGCAACAAGTGAAAGTAAATCGTCGATTTGTCCTCAAATGATAAACGAGTTCGAATCGAAATGGAGGAAAGTTTCATTTCAAGCGCGACACAGTCGAAGGTGATTCGAAGTATCATTCAAACAGGCATCATCGAAGCCTTGAAAGAATCTTGTCTCTTTCCATGGAAATGTAGATGATCATCCCATCGGTCGTCAGCAGATCGTTCTCCATCAACATCCCTTGCACAACAATTCCCGGATTGATCAAAGAAATAAAATGAAGATGAAGAGAAGAATGAAATGAATCATCATGAACAACTAATA
>JARBJD010000811.1:0-13450 GCA_033064195.1 Blattamonas nauphoetae
GGTCCTCAAGAAGGCAGTCTGTTCACTGAACTCGATGTTAGTCACATCCCCTCACCTGTTTAGATAGGAAGTGGCATGAGGGTCCTGCAAAGACAGACAAAGAAGACACATCAAGCAGGTCGGCTTATTTCCGGAATCGAATCCAGATTCAAAGTGCTCACGTTTAGCATTGTCCCAGGACACTCCCTCCTTGAGGAGAATCGTAAAGAAACTGATAAAGACATTTTTCAGTCCGACAGTGCACGAGGCACAGACCTCGTCTCCTCTGAGGCCTCACACACAGCGGTGAAGCCCTTCGGACTCGAACAGATTTGGGAGGTTAACCGCCAACGCACCCACAGAAGTCTGCAAGTCCGGCTTTAGTTCTGCCAGGTTAAGAGGGACACAGAGACTAAGCAAATTAATTGATTTTTTTTGAAATGTAGAAAGAACGAGAAGGGACATCACCAGAAGAGTGGATTCGAAGTGGCTGTTTAGGCAAATTGTCCTCACCCCAAAGTGGTCGGGTGAGGGACAATTGTCTCAACTTTACCTAAAATGGTCGGACCACTCAGAACCCTGGCAATCGTACTTGAAAATGAGTCCTGTCCTCCATTCATTAATGGACTGAAAGCAACTGATTATCAAATAGAATAATATCAAACTTTATTTTTTGTATAAATGAACACTCGACAATTGAATCAACAGCAGATCGATACACTCGTAAAATAGATTACTTCAGAGTACGACACTCGCCTACCAAAATTTATGAAATCAAATGGAGTTCAACAAACATTTTGCCAGTCTATATTGTCAATGATTCACATGGAGAATTTACCGCAAATGACAACACATATTTTAATGATTGGTTGAATGGTGAATTACCTCCTGATCTATCAACTTATTCAGGACGAAAAGTAGTACAACAATTTGTAAAGCAATTCCTAGGAAAAACAACAAGTGACTCCAGAGCTGAACAAGCATATCAAGCATTTCAAAAATATTACTATGAAGCACAAGATATTCACTTTGGACAATCTTTCATTCCAGCGACATTACCGATGCAACCATCTACAAGTTCAACACTTTCGTCATCAATCAGAGTTGGAAAGAAGAGACAGTTAAAACAAAGTCATTCACATCATGAATTTCCAGCGAGGGAGAGACGATACAATGAAGATCTATTTCTGACTATATCACAAGTGCCAGATATCATTTCCAGAAATCCTTCAGAGGTTGTCCGTACTGAACCAACAACAAGGCAAGTACTAGAAATGTTGGAACAAATGAAAGGACAGTTCGACTATCAACAAAAAGACAATTCAGAAGATGAACAAATCAAAGCAGAGAATTCAATAATGGATAATCAACAACGAATGGAACAATTCATCACTAATAAGATTGTAGAGACAAAGAAGATGAACAGAGATATGTTTGTTCTGTCACACATTAGCAGAAGTATTGGTAGTGACGAGACTGATTTCATTCTTGCTCATCCTAAACAAATTCCATTTGGTGGAAGATCATTTCAAGATTGGTACGAGGAATATGTTCATAGATGGAGTCTCGCCAATTCAAAACAAACAACATTGAGAGGAAAGAAACGTGAAGCAATCACTAATGGATCACATATGATTCCTACTCCGATAGAGAAAATCCAATATCCATTTCGATCAAAGATGCAATTCATGTCAAAAGACATCACTGGAGATCCACATCAGATTTCAGACAGAAAGATTCCTCAGAAATGTGACAGACCTTACTTTTCTCCCAAGTTTGGATCATGGGAAATTGATCTCGTTTTTATCCAATCACCAACTTCAAAAACAGTACTTCAGATTTACCTATTTGCCATCAACATTAACACCAAATATCTTGTTGTCATTCCAGTTCTGGATAAATCATGGAGCAAAGTCAAGACAGCAATCAATGATCTGATTAATCATCGTGGAGTTCATGTGAATAACATTCGTGGTGATGGAGAAGCAGCATGGACTAGTATTGAAGGATCAACGTATTTCAAGCAACAGAAAGTTAGCACTTATTTCACAAGCTCACCATTCACAAATCACAACAGAATTGTCGATCGAGTGATACGAACAATCCGAGATGGATTCCAAGACAATGCGACACAAATGGCCAATCATTCGATGATGAATCAGATGGTGGAATACTACAACATGACTCCACATCGAGCGTACTGGAATGAATTCACTCCACAACAAGCACAAAACAATAGAGAGATTGAAGTATTGTATATCTCATCATGTGAAGAACAATTGAAGAACACCCAAAGACAGCAGACAACACAGATGTTATGGCGATACAAACCAGGAAACATTCTGTAAATTCATCTTGACTTGAACAAGACAGTTGCCAAGTTTCAGAAGAAGCGAAGACAGTTTCAATTTGTTGGACAATTCATTGAGTACAAACACGGTAATGTAGTAGCAACATTATTGAATGGACTCACATGTCTATCTAAGGTAGTAAATGTACCAATCCAACACACAAAGTATCATGCAGACTCAATTGACGACTTAACTCCAGAGTTCATTACTGAATTTAATTTGGTGTAAGTATAACAATGTTTCAAATATTTTTATTCCATTTAAAATGACACGAAACGATTTAGAAACTTTTGGAAAAGCACTAACGATTTTAGAACCATTTGATCCTGAACAGAAATGTTTTGAAAACATCTATGACTTTCAGAGATTTTTGGAAAAGAACAGAAAAGAACTGAACGAATACACCACTCAGAAACTCAATAGGATGATACACATTGATGGATATCGTCTAACAAAAATAAGAGGTGAGATAGCACTAAGGAAGGTTAGTAGTGATAGTACGTTTGGATCTAATTCATTATCGATTGATCAAAGACTGTCTGACATTGAGGAATCTATACGAACATTGACAGATACTCTCAGCATGAGGCTTCGAAGTCTTGACGAGACAATTGGGAATCTAATTCAAGAGTTCTCTGACCCTTCTGATTAGTCCATCTTTGTTGATCTCATTGAGTACGACTCCATCGGTATTGTATCGTAGAATGATTGCTTCACACTTTTGTTTTCGTTGGTACACGTTCCAGAATTGTTGAATATCAATTGGTGAGTTCAATTGAGGATAGACTCTACTGATTCGTTCTCTATTGAATCCTCCAAAGATCCACATCGAATCAATGTTTGACTTCATATCTGCTGACAAACTGAAGAGCTCATGCAACGTCAGAAAGAATGTGAACTTTGGTTGTCGATTCTCCAGTAATAAGTCCATTATTGTCATTCTATTTTTGGATGTTCGACGTTCCCCAAGGATTCTACGACAGTCATCTAGAAGGATAATCGTTTGGAGATTCTTAACTGAGAAGTCATCAATGTAAAGTGACTCGAACAGTTCATCTCGGCATTCATCTGTTATCTTGTTTTGCCACTGATTGTCAATAATTTCTTCATTCGCAGCTTTAGACTGAGACAATTCCAACAGAAACGGAAGTGCATCGTCATATTTAACTTTCACGTAAGGAACGTTCAGAATTGGTTTAAATTTGTCGAATGTTGGATCAATGTTCTTGTCAGTAACGAATACAAATAAGTGAAACAGTTCATTCCTAACCTGAACATTCTGGAGCTTGGCAACTTCTCGAAGAGCATTGAATGTTTTCCCACTTCCTCTGTTTCCAACGAGGACATTAACACTATTGCGATTGAAATTTAAGTCTGGATGAATCTGAGATTGCACTTCATGAGAAACATTCCTACTAGATGCTTCACTTAATTTTACATTCACATACGCTGTTAGAGACATATTCGATTTGTTCATTTCTGATTGAACTCTAATTAAAAATTACTTTTGGATTTTTTATTTTGTATGAAATACACATGACTCAAAAGATAGTGTACGAACAATCAGCATCGTTAAGACAACCAAAAAGATTCGCAGTGGATACTCAAGCAGCATTGAAAAAAATCTTTGCAGAAGATGATATTAGAACAACAACCAATCGTGCGTGAATTAGTGTTCCATCGGCGTTAGAATACATTGAAAGAAATGAACTCAATTGGGAAGTGATCGTGGAACAATATGGTAAAGTTCCAGATGTAATGGTCTACGATAAAGAGACTAAAGATCTGGTTGCCGTTAATGGTTTCATGTTAGCTCCATACACAAATAGACCAGTCAAAGAGACTTACTACTCAATGAATCCAACACCAGAAATGCGAAGACAAAACAAGTACAAAACATTCTATCAAGAGAATGGAAGGAGAATCAAAGCTGTGCATCGGAATTTTGTCAAACATGGTCAATATGAACTACCATCGAATTACAAAGAAATTAGCTATGAAGAAGCAAAGAAGAAGCGACTGAATCAACCATTTGCGATTATGAAGAAACTTGCTGGTGAATGGATGAACAATGTATTAAAGAGATATCGTGCCAACAAAACAAATCCAGTTGATATTAGCAAAGGTGTGATTGACAATATTGTGTTCAATTCGATTCAATCCAAAGTTGGTTCAATGTTGTGGGATCAATGGCGTACAGATAATGTTCAAGGCTACGATAGTACGTCAGAGGAATGGAAGAAAATCAATCAAAGAAAAGACTTTAAAGAACGGGTTTATCCACGATTTTATCAATTGATCGAGAGTGATAAAACATATTTGGAACAATTCTTCAATACATATTCATCACAGATATCTACAATTGCGAATGGTATTCAACGTCAAGCCTACAGAACAAGAGATCTCACCACATACCAATCTCAATTGCAGAAACAAATGGGAGAAGTTGAAAGTGAAAATGATAGTGGAGATTAACAACATAAATATATATTTTTATTTTATATAAAGTGATGCAACCAATTCTAAGTTGTCAATTTACGAAACACACAAGTTCTTCTTCAGTACCAACATCAATCACCAACAATGTCATCATAGAGGATAGGAGTAAAGCTGGAGTTGACAATAGATCATCAAATGTCGAAATGGTCTCGCTAGAGGCTTGAACCCTCCTTTGGGAGAGAACGAGGTCCTTATGAACCACCATTAGAGACATATCCAGGGACCTGAGAAGGATCTGATCGATCAGACCTTCATTGATCAGACCTAATTTTTGTTCTTAACAGACTGTTTCATGAAAAGAGAGTTTACTTTCGAAAAAAACTGTGAAATGAGTCTAATCGACCATTCGAGAGGCTATCTGGTCATAATTGATTGTTTATTGGTTGAATTGAACTGGTACGATGAAGAAAATGAAGTGAGTAATTGGAAAAAGAGGAAAATCGATACTCCTAATTAGGAAACGGATCAGACCCCCACTTCTGTGAGGTGTGATCCATGATCACACCTCATACAGTAAACTACAGACCTGATCAGGTCCCTGGACATATCCATCAGCTCCAATTCGATGTCGAACAATTCCACTTCGGGATTACGAATCTAATATTACAGCATTCAAAGATCAACTGTTGCTAGTGTACAAGAATGCATTCGCTTGTGAAAAGAAACTATTGAATAACCTAATTGAACCATCAAAGAAACTGATCACAAACCAAAGTGATTTATGTGCACTGATTGCTACACTCACTGGGATCAACGATGTGGTGATCGAATTGGATGATTTATCAACAAAATGTTCATGCATTAATGCTCTCCCAGTGTTTAGAACCATTTTCAAGATCCTTGTTGGTGGAAAAGATATGAGCATTGCCTTCAATGAAGCATACAACACTATTCTCAATTATGGAATTTCATTGACGAAAGCAATACCCCGTTAGGGCAGAAGTCTCTCATGAGATTATTTCCTCGCTAAAAATATAAATGAATTGATTTTTTTATTTTTACATAAATGGCACCAGGAAGTTTCAACAAACTCAAAAATATTGGCAAACAATTCTTTCAATTCATCAAACCTCTAGCTCCAACATTACTTCAAGTCGGTGGTGGATTGCTCTCTCAAACGAACAGTAAATTTGGACAAACAGCAGGAGGAATTCTTAGTGGATTAGGAGGAATGATGGATTCGTACCAACAGAATAAAGCGATCAATCGAGCACCACAACAACCACAGATGATTGAGTACGAACCTCCACGAAATGCTCGGTACGTTAATGATGATATGCCCCAGTCGTCAAACTCAAAGATTCAATTCAAAGGCTAATCATTCACTAATGATCAAATATTCTTATTTTACATAAATGGCACCAGGTTGGTTATCAAAATTAGCAGCAGTTGGCAAAAACATACTCAGAGTTGGAGCTCCATTTCTGAATCTCATTCCCTTTGTTGGACCAGTAATTTCAAAGATTGCTCAGACAGGTGTTGAGATGATACCAGATGTGAAATCGGATCAGCAAATCCATGCAGAAAAGATGGCTCAGTATGAACAAGCAATCAATGAAGGAAATACAGCACTTGCGAACAAACTCAGAGACGAAATACTGAGACTGGAAGAAAAATGAAACCTAAAATGAGGAAACCAAAAAGAAAAGTAACTAGAGTTAAAATCATTAATGTGATTTTTATTTTGTTAAAATGAACTCGCATATAACACATCTGACAAACAAAAGACATGGAGCTTCAACATTGACTGGCAATAGCACTGGATCAATCAAATACACGAGAGATGACATTGGTCAAATACAACAGCAACTAATGTCTGAACACCACGTTAATTATCTTCTGAATGATGGAGCACACAGTACTTCTATTCAAGAATTGAAACCATCAGAGAATTCACGATTCTATAGAGGACAAGAGACAATCATTCCATTGACTGGTACTCAAGACATTTGTCAAATTGATGATTCATTCATTACGTTCACAATCACAACCACTTTGAAAGTCAACAATTGGAACATTACCCCAGACAAAGTTGGATCATACTCCAATGAAAGAATATTTATGTTCGTAGGACTTAAGCATTCAGCATCAATCTTTAGTAGATTCACAGTTCTTCACAACAATCAAAGAATCATTAGCACTTCAAACAATGATGTCTCAATGGAATCACACATCTACAACATGATTAAACCAAAGAGTCAATTGGAGAATCGAAAACATTCGCACACTCCTTGGGAAAATGCTTGGAAGCATGATGAATCTGTCGCTGGTGTTTATATTCCATTATCATCTTTCACTACAGTGTCACAAGCTGGTGCTTTCATGGACACAATTGACGTACCAATTCGTATATCAATCAATCTTGAAGATCTTCTGATTTTCTCAGGGATGACTGACTATCCAAGATGTCTCTTTGGTGATTTGAAATTGAGTGTTTACATTAATGAGGATGCGTTCGTGTGTTGTCCTGTAAATCCTGAGCTTACTTTGAAAAATACACTTTCATCCTTCTTTAATGTTGGCTTAACAAGACCACCAATTCATCATGCGATCGCTGATTGTCACCAACATCGTCCATGGTTTTTCCATTCTCTACTAGCGAACTGCACCAAGAATTTCGTTCAGATTGGCCAATCATTTAGGATATCAGCAGTGACTCAAGACATTTATTACAACTCAGCAGGAACAGTTGCTAAAGAACCAGAATTTGTCGATCAGTATATATCATTGAACATTATTGATTACCGCGTTGATGATGTGTATTGCATGAGTGCTGGATTCCAAATGAAAGAAATTGCGAAAGAGAATCTGAAGAAAATGTATCAGGATCGTCCAGGAACAATTCCAGCAGAAAAGATCTCGTTCTATCCATTTCAGAAGACACCAACAGCAACAGGAATTGATTGTACTCAGCAAATGGTTCTCGTTAATGCCAAGGATATTATGCTCCTCTTCCGTCACTACGATAATGAAGTCACCTGTTTCCACAATCCAATGCAGAAAGATCTTCGAGTGCATCTCCTTGACAAATACTATCCAGATAACTGGACATCAACGATTGGAGCTCGCTTCTATCAATTTGCATTATCGACTCTCAATCTTGATTCATACCTGACTGTTCCTGATGATTTGGAGCGTTCACTGACGGATTCTCTTGTTGAGGAACAACTCGAAGGTGATGGAACATATACTGGAGAAAAAATGACAAGAGTGCGACCGATTCATGACAATACTGACTTCCTCTTGTGCTTCTCAACTCAAAGAAGTGGATGTCCGACAAACTGTAATGATTCCATAAGTTCCAGAGGTCAAAATATTCCAGTCACATTGAGATCAAATCCGATTTACCAAGGAGTGATTGACACATACTATAATGTTCTCGATCCAAGTCAAAAGGGTGGTGACATGACAACATTTACGCATCCTCCAGCACCGATTCTAGCAACAACTGCAACAACGTGGTGGGTATTACGATTCAGCAATGATATACCGATTGTTGAATACTATCCAAACCACACATTGAAAGCACTCCACAAGGAACTTGGAATAATGAAATCCTAAAACAGTCAAAGAAAATAATGAAATTGTATTTTTTATTTTTCTATAAATGAGAAGTATCAGATCTAATCAATCCAAACCAACATCGACACTAATTGAACAAATTGAAGTGCAATCGTATATGCCAAAACAGTGGGATTCAGAACCTCATGTCTATTCTATTCAAGAAGTACATCCAACAAATCCTCCAATGCCATGCCGAATCACAGATGAAATTGAAGTTCCATTGTGCTATGACGGTCATGATGTGACTGAGTTTTCGAAGTGTCATTTGCGTATCGATCTCACAGTTACCGTTCCTTATTCGAAACCAACTAGTGCATCTGGGCAATATGTTGGAATGTATGGAATGTTCTACGGATTTAAATCATCATCAGATGCAATTCGAGACATGAGACTCATTGATAGTCAAGGAAATATTATTGACAATACACTTCAGAATAATCATGTTCACGAATCATTTCTTTATCACACTTTCAAGTCGCATGAAGAGAAAAACAACATGAAGCATTGCTACAGCCTTTGGGAAAATGTCCAGAGAATGGATCCAAGCGTATGTGGATACTATCATTGTCCAGTCGATGCTTTTTCTTCAAACATCACATTTACGATACCACTGGTTATTCCATTTGTGAATCTCCTGCCATTAAGTACTTTCGATCAGTATCCAAATTCCATCTTTGGCAATCTCCGATTGAGATTTCACTTGACAACAGATTCACTTGTGTATTGTCCTATTCGAGTTTCCACAATCGTAAGGAAAACACTTGAAAACAGTATCGATCAAAATCCAAGTAAATCGATATCAACTCTGTCAAGTCAATCCGAAACAGAATTAATGTACGATGGAGACTTCTCGACATTGACACAAGAGTTTACACAGATCGGGAATCCAGTTCAACGAATTCAGTATTTTCAACCAGCATCATCAGGTACTGTGAAATATATCGCTACATCGACAACAATTTCCACCGTTCTTTCTTCATCAGTTGAAAAAGTCACTTCGATTTGTTATGGATATCAAATCACTGATGCAACAAAGCAATCACTGATCAACACATATTCAAAGACTCTTTATGTTCTGAAAGCTGAAAGAATTGACACACAGTCATTTCAATCAAAAGCAAATGCAATGGGAGTGAGATCAAACATCAGTATCAAACTCAACAATCTCATGAATCTAATGTGCTTATTCCCTGAAAGACCAAACGAGTGTACAGTCTTCAGAAATCCTCAATATGTTGGTCAATTCGAAATGCTTGGATCCAACTTCCTAATTTCCCAATGTCAACAATCTCACCAGAGTTCTATCAAATGATGATGGTGAATGGTGATTTCATTGGATGTTCAGTGACAGAAGAGTTTGAAAATTCAATTTGTTCCACTCGAGTTTTTCACGACAGAGGAAAAGATTACAAGAGAACAAGACCAGTAACAGATGCAACTTGTTTCACATTTATGGTTCCAACAGATCGAAGCGAAATTGCTGGTGGTGAAGAAGGTATTTCGACAGCAGAATCAGTCAATATTGTCTATAGAGGAACACCAATCAAACAAGGTGAACTTGATCCATATTTCACATCAACTCCAGAAGGTCCTCCTCCACCAATTTTGGCATTGCATCAAGCTACATACTGGTTGTTCTGGATTGAAAATGGACAACCACGAGTTCGATATGTCATTGATCGTCGACTCCAAGAAGCATATGAAGAAGTGAAGAGAGGATATTAAATCAAACAAATATGAAATTTTATTTTTGTTTAAAACAGTAATGGTCAAACGTTATTTCTCTATTCAGAATTCAAACACTGCTCAATTCCTCCTGATTTTACCAATTCCAGAAAACAAAAATATGTTCACTATCTCGACTGTAAACTCATTCATGTGAAGGAAGAAAGTGGTGATTCGTCAACAGTCATCTCCAAAGAAATTCCTCAGAATTTCACAATCCATGCTGATTGATTCAGACAGATGCGCACAATGATTCTTACGTTGCTTCTGTAATGAACAGATTGCGAAACGAAAGAAGTGGGAATTAAGCACTCGACAGTCAATAGTGAAGATCTGGTTCAAAGACAGTTCAGGTGAATCAATCGAGATGGAGACAACGGAGACAATTAGTGGAAAAATAACCAAAGAGTATTATGAATTTCTGGTTGATCTCATGTTGGAATACTAATGATGACATATATTTTGTCCGAACCTTAATGAAAACAAAAATATGTGAAGTTTAGTTCCATTTTACGTTCGTGTAAGTTTCCATAAGACTCTCACCTTGTGAGGTTCGAAGTCTCTTCGAGAAAACCCGATACTCCATTGGGGATCATTCTATCGTGATCCTACTTAATGACTAACACTGGCGAAGTCCTTGAAGGAATAAGCATTGGGTGGGCATGATTTACGGTCCCATCTAAGTGATGCCAACATGAACCCCGGAGCGGATTTATTAAATCCACCGTCTCCAACACAACCTCCAAGTAGTTCTACGCATTAATCACAAGGGCACCATTTTGCCTGAGCATCAAGGGAAATTACGTCGAGGTCTCACACTTGAACATTTTGGACCTACTCTTCATATGCGAAATAAAAATCCGAAAAATAAATCGGCCTTAATTTTGAAAATTCCCATAAGTCCAGATAATGTTGTCAGATCACTCTAGAAACATGATAAATGAACTTGCCGTGTCGATATTGACCTTGTTGGTACAATTTTGGGTGGTCACAAAAATAAAGGTCAATTTTAAAAATTCATTTTTTATTCTCTATGGAGTTACTTCATCGAGTGGTGGACTTTTCAAAATGAAAATCAAATTTTGACCTGGGGCACCTAGTCCACCTGGGTCACCATTTAGTCCGGAATAATCAATGAGGAGAAAAATAATCGATTCGTCATTATTGATTCGGAGATTCGTCGATGGAGTTCTTCTGTCTTTCCTCTCAAGTGAGGTTTTCTTTGCTCTGAACCATTCGTCAAGTCTCGCTTTGTATACTTTATCATCAACAATCACTGGATAGTGAAAAGGAATGTGTACTTTCTTGTACTCATCAATGAGTTCACAATTATGCTTTCTCAGTTCGTTTTCAACAAAAGATTGAGTGTAATGCTTACGCTTCATCTTGTGTGTTCTGACTCCTTTCATCCATTGTGATGGTTTGATTCTCCATTCAACTCCTTCATGAAGATATTTCACTCACTGACTCTTGGATGTTTTGTATTCACCAACGAGTTCACAATTCTCACTGTGTAGTGACTCAATGAATTTTTCTTTATTGCAACAGTTATCGAATCTGTGATACATGTTTGATTCAGATGTGGTCTTGCTCCTTTAATGAAAGCAGGAATGTAAACTCGATAAATCTCATCAGGTTTATCTTCACTCGCATAATCGAAAGTACCATGTGCCAAATATGAGGTTCCAGAACGATTCAGAACTGGTTCGGTGATTAGTATTAATTTTCATTCTTTAGAGTCTCGTTAAGTTTGTTTGGTGTAAGCTGATTCGTCATTTAATACAAAATAAAAATCAGATAATAAAACAATTAACGTTTGTTTTGTCAATGAATGAAAAACCCTTTAGATTTAAGTTTGCTAAATGGGGTCACTTTTTCGACTAAGGAATTGAATTTGAACCCAAAAGGTATCCACCAAAATGCAAGAAAACAAGTATTATCCGGCATTTCGGAATCATAGCTGATTGTACTTTAAAATAATACTCTGTTCAATCGGAATTGAGAATCACTATTCAGTTCCCAGTATTATAATTCCCGGACTAATTGCAATATAGGAGCCTATCGATATTCTTC
Source organism: Blattamonas nauphoetae (assembly GCA_033064195.1). Classification (NCBI taxonomy): domain Eukaryota; phylum Preaxostyla; order Oxymonadida; genus Blattamonas; species Blattamonas nauphoetae. The sequence goes on from JARBJD010000811.1 coordinate 12,192, forward strand.
TTCTATACTACTCACTCCCGCATATGCGAATCGAATACACCAGCTTCATATCCCATAAAGAACTACACGAACATCATCCCAGCGCTTCACTTTCGACGCCTCATCTCCGATCACCTCCGCAACCTTCACTCTCTGCACCTTCCGAGATGATCACCGCAGTCGGCTCATTCAATGGCGGAGGCGCGATATTTCTGTCTTCTGGGGCCTCACCTTCCGATAGTATTCCGTCCCCGTCTGCCATGTCACCACCGAGAACGATAATAGAAGGGCGATAAACATCATCTGCCCAGAAAATACGCAAAATAAGCTCGAAAATGATCAGTTGACGTTCACGGAATGCAAATCAACGGAACTACGAACGAACAATGGCGGATGTGTTCGAACGGAAAAATGAGGCAATAATATGCCTCTGCTGTCGCGATTTACAACATTTCCGCCGCAACTGTCACTAATTGCTCGTTTGTCGACTGCATGGTGATCGAGAGCGCAACACTCGGCCTTCCATGATCGCATCCTTCAATTTTCTGACATCTCTTCGAGGCTGTTCGGCTGAAAATGTTGAAGCTTCGACGTCGGGTGCCCGAATGTGTATTTTCAACCGACGACGACAAGCGTATCAGCACACTCGTCCCGCAGATCACATCCACCCTCGGACTGTCGAAGCATGTTCAGTCACGATCAATGGAAATGTAGCATCAGTGGAAGTGAGGACGAAGGAAGTGATTGAGGGAGCGATGGGGGTTCTGGTTGGAAGGCTGCCTTGTACCTCGTTTAATGTTCGTGGTGTTCGACGCGAGTGGACAGAACTCGTCGATTGGGACAGCGACCGTGTCGTCGGGAGCAGATGGGATTCTTCCGTCAGCCGAATACACTCCGCCCTTCGTCCTTCCTGGGGGGATATTGGGTCTCACCTCTTCCCCCACGTCGGCGATTAGAAAAGATGCGAACACGACAATCACAGTGAAGGGAGGACACTTCGGAAGGAAGTTATCTGATGCCTCGTTCAGAGCAATGGACCTCAAGTCAACATTTCGTTGTCTCGCACCGATTCGCAGACTTTGGTTGAGATGCCTCTTTTCTCCATCTGATGCCGAAGGAAGACTGAACTTGTCGGCAGAATCAAAAATCATTGAATTGAACACAAGAAGGATGGAACGAGAATGACATTCGACGACTTTACATTCTCACCTTCTCCACTCTTCTGAACAAGTTTGAATCGCGTCTGTCGTCTCGCTCACTGAATGGACCGAAAGAAGTGA
>JARBJD010000812.1:0-13259 GCA_033064195.1 Blattamonas nauphoetae
TTCTCAACACACCCAAACCAAACCATCGTCTCCAACCGCCTCTCAGTTCGGCTTCCCCGATCTGTCTGGAGCACTCTGACACTGTTCCTCACTCACCGCACTTGTCAGATGGACTCCCCACATCGGATGGGCTTCTCCCCTTCTAACGCAGAGAAGAAGTTGACAGTTGTGGAGTATGTGGATGGCTGTGTGCAGGAGTGCATCTGATGTTCATCCACGTACCTCCAATTCTTTCGTTGTCACAAGTGTCAGTCAGCAGCTGTTGGAGAAATCATCTGGTCTTGTCACAGACATTCTCCTTTCTCCACAATCAGTCGGCTGGAGAAGATCCCGTTCACTTAATCTCTCAGATTTTATTTAGTTTTGACATTCACATCGAGTGTTGTTTTGTTGATGAAGACCAGATGAAGTAAAGCGAGAAATGACAATACAATAAGTCCAGTCTTGGTCTATGTTTGCACTGATCATCAAACTTTCACAACGAGATCCTGATTCTTCCCTCCAACCTTATCGAGAATCAACTTCAGCACAACATTGAGTTTCTGAATGGACAGAGAGTTGGAATAAGAGATGAGAAACATGTGTGACAAACTACTTCTTTCTGTTCGTTGCTGCTGTTTGATCGATGGTTCTGGACGTTGTTTCGGTTTTGTAAAATCTCACTTCATTGTGGTTGATGGCAGAGAATAGTAGTGGCAGTGGAGATGGAATGAAATGAATGGAGGAGTGTATCTGCTGTCGTTGTGGTGGTAAATTCAGATTCGCCTCTGAAATCAAAGATTCGACCCTTTTGGTTGGACTGAGATGGAACGATCACCCCAAGAATATCCAAGAATCAAACCGACGACAAAGATCAATGATTTCCACATAAACAGCTAGGATAGAACTGGAACTTGACCGTGAAGAAAACGGCATGCAGCAGATCGTACAAGACGATGATGGAACAGCAGAGGCAAGAGATCCTGAGAAAATAGAAGAAAAAAACGAGATGAGATGAATTTAGGGATAATAAGGGATTGATGAGCGAAATGAGAATGAGTCGGATGACATCACAATACCATCTTTTCTTGCATTATTGTCAAATGAATATGTCGTTGTGATTCATTTCACAGAAGTAGGACTTGCAGCTATAATGGTTTCTGTAAGAGATGACGAATCAGAACGATCATCCGTCCATAACTGTTTTGAAGAACCGCACGATCTTCAAATGCCTGTAAAGAAGAGGAGACGGCCTAAATGAAGTGAGCAATAATTCAATCCAATCATCTGCAGCAGAAATTACGTTGATTTTCATGGGATTTCTGCAAATCTCGGATCAAAATGAAAACACTTCGGAGAAATTGTAACTCTGGACTATGGGTTCTGGTATTTCTCCGGTCAGTGACCGTCAGTACTTTCGGTGAAACTGACCGGTCAGTGCCGGTCAGACAAGCCTAGAAAATAAAAAATGGAGCAGTGTATGACATTGATATGATCACACGAGATTGTGGTTTGTTCCTCAATTTCAATGTCTTCCTGCTGAAGACGGTGTGGAGTCTGTTCAACTGGACTCAAGTTGAAATTATGGATTGATCTCAATCTGAACTCACTAACGATTGTTTTATTGCCATTTTAGCATAACTTGTTCAATAATTATTGGTCTTTCCTGCTGTTTGATTGAAGAATGATAAAGAGAAGTGGAATTTAAACATTGTTCTCGTTGATCACCCCTTTCTAATTTTGTTTGATAGTCCTCTGAGAAAGCCGCAAGTGTTGATAAAGCCGCACGATGACTGTCAAAAGCCGCTCTCACCATTCCTATCCATCATCCTCTTCTTTTCATATTTCATATCACTCATTATCGTTCACCCATCACTTTTCAAAACGAGAGAATAGTATTTCGAAATCGTAGAATGAAATGAAACGCAATGGATGGTTATTCTTTCTTCCGGCGGTTCGCAGTGATCGTCTTCATCATTTCCCATTCCATGCCGTATTCAAACTCGTCCCCTTGGTCGACAAAGCCATAGCACACTTGCTTCGACGGCTTCTCCCATTTCAGTCTCCCCTTCGTCGTCCTCTTCAGAATCATCATCCAAAACAAGTCTTCGTTTGATTCCTCCGCAGCAAACAATGTGTGAATCATCCAACTGAAGATCTGCAATCGCCTCATTTGTCAGGGTTGATGAACTCGTCAATTCTCCAGCGATCGTTGGCTGCGACATCGGTGGAAATGTCACAACTGCAATATTTGCTTCAGCTGGACCGTGATCAGAGACAGGATTGTGTGGTAGTGGATCTGATGTTGGAAGAAGACTGTCTGTATGTGAAGAGGTCTGGGGATCTGTGGAATTGATGAAATTGGAGAGACCACCAGTTCTGAAGCTTGATCTGGGAGGATGGTGTTCAAATCTGTTATTTCCTGGATATCGACAGCTTGTGGGTGGATGAAGGCATTTCGCATTTGTTCACGGTTATCATCGGCACCCTCATCTCTGCTTGTCGATCTTCCGCCCTTCCTTTCAATATCAGCTGTCCAAGATTCAAATACGGCCGCACTCCCGAGCAGTCGACTTGTCATGTCAAAGCACCGCGATGTGCTTGCATTTCCTGATCCTTCGGGCCAATCGACAGAAACTTGTTCCATATCAACTGGATAGACACCTGTTGTCATAAATGACTGACGAATTGCGTCAATAGTTAGGCTTTTCTGGATTTTTGATTCCAGTTTGTCGCTTCATTTCGGGAGATTGGTTGCCATTTGAGTTTTGACGGAGAGCATCCATTGTTGTTAGTTGCATTTTGAAATTGGCATTCACATATAGATCGTTTGGTTGGCACCAAGCCGACACATTGGCAGGGAGACAGATGGCATCAATTCCAGAATCAGCTAGTTCTTTCCACATAGTTGGATTTCGACGACTGGAGTGGCTGTCAAATATCAAAAGACTCCTTGCATCTTGAGGTATTTTCTTTTTTGTTTTCTCTCAAGAATATCATTTCGGACAGTGTTGAGGAGGATCGATTCCAGGGTTGCTTTGGTGATCCATCCTTTGGGGTGAAGTGAATCACTATCCCTTCGTCGTCGCGTCCCTCAATTTCTGGGATATTGAACTTGGCCGGTAGAATTAGATGTGAACGGAGATGTCTGCCGTCCGCAGAACAAAAGAACAAGAGTGTACAACTAAATATTTGATTGATTGGCCAAACGTATGTCTCCTTTCTTGTTGATGATCCAACACGATATGCAAGAATAGTCTGGGAGGCCAGGAGACTAGTTTCATCGAAGTTGATTCGAAGAGATGGAGGATAAAGCTTGGATCCTAGCTTGCGCCATGACCACTGGCTTGCTGGAATTTAGACGGGGTTCCTTTTGACAAACTTTGACACCCAGGTTTTCGAAGGGGATCAACATGTCAGACCGCTAAACTCTCCCTCTCATCTGAGATAGATTTTGCCTTGAGAATGAGGATAATGAAGAAAGATACAAGAGAGGCGATATCAAGAAAAGTCGGAAAGAGCCCGATGTCATTCATTTCAAGGATCTCGTTCACAAGTCGCTCTTTTTCGCTGTCGTACAAGTATGGAGGTCGACCTGTTTCTCCGATTGGTCTACCGTTGATTGTAGCAAGCCGGGCTCGTCTGATAGCCCATCTAGAAGCTTCCTGATTGAGAGATGGTGTGACTGATGAAACAGCCACAATTTCGTTTTCTCTGTCAAGAAATTCAGTTGGAGCCGTGGTGCTGGGTCGTCGATACCCGTTCTGCTCGAGAATCGAATGAATTTCTTGAGGCAACATGTTGAGTCTTTTTGGTTTGAACTCGACCCATTCGTGAGATTTCCATTGTCTTCAAACACTCTTTTTCATCAAAACTCCATCCAACAAAGTCAAATGTGAATGGAAGACAGATGGTTTAATCTCCTGATCAGTCATTGGTTTGGCGGGTTTATCACACAATGTGCGGCTTTATCACAGGTTGCGGCTTTCTCAGTGGACTATGAGACCCAAATACCGGAAGCCGGAATGACTGAAGTTTTATTGCTCTTGATCGAACCTGATTCTCTCTTTTCGCATCAGATTCACCCAAAAGGAACGTAAAAACACACTACTAGTGTCACAAATAGATAATTAATTCATATCACAGCATCTTTAGGCATTTTCAACAAAACTCTCATGGCACCTAATTAAGCGCTAAAAACCCGTGTCCTATCGTAGGACACGGGTTTTCAGGGGAGGACATGCCGACCCATGGTAACAGTTCTCATATTTACCAACTTCAATATTACTATTATCAAATATACAAGTCGTACAATTTAATAATTATTTTATAATTGGGATAGGTCGTACCATACACCAAAACACATACATACATGGTCATTTTGGTGCACACCTTACCGACCGTCAAAATCATCTATACAAGGATTTATTGATTATATACATCTCTGTATATATTTCAATAACCAGGTGTGTTGCCACTTACTTCCATAAGTGACTAGCTAAATATAATATATTTAACTGGGACTATCACACTATTCACATATCCTACATAATTCATATTCATCCCTGTGGTAACTTTTCTGACACCTCTGGCTAAACACTTGTAAAACTCAAAGGATCGTTAGGCCACGCTTTCACGGTTTGTCTTCATACTGAAAAGCAAAATCAAATGAGCTTTTACCCTTCTGTTCTACGTGAGATTTCTGTTCTCACTGAGCTCATCTTAGGACACCTGCGTTGTTGTTTAACAGATGTGCCGCCCCAGCCGAACTCCCCATCAGAAAATGTCTTTGAATGAGATCACGTAGGTACACATAGCCCGAAGACTACTATCCCCCAGAGTCGCCATACAATGTAGAACCTAGTCAAGTCGCCCCAACTAGACCCCATCATCATAAATTAAACCAACTCCTTTAACGTTTAGTTCCAGAATCATAATATGGCCTGAAATGCAATCTGCGTATAATCCGAGGACTACAAACATATCACACCAGTACACCATATAATGCTCCTTAACAATCAAATAAGTAAAATGATAATAAAAGTAGTGGTATTACACTGTCGAGGTTGCCCTCTCCCACCTATCCTATACCCTCTAAATCATTTCACAGATTCTGACTAGAGTCAAGCTCAACAGGGTCTTCTTTCCCCGCTGATTCTTCCAAGCCCGTTCCCTTGGCTGTGGGTTCGCTAGATGGTAGATAGGGACAGTGGGAATCTCGTTAATCCATTCATGCGCGTCCCTAATTAGAGGACGAGGCATTTGGCTACCTTAAGAGAGTCATAGTTACTCCCGCTTTCCCACTCTTTTCCTTCTTTCTCTCTTTCATTCTTTCTTTTTCCTTAGTTACCTCGTTTGTAACTAAGCTTTTCTCACTTTGGCACTGCTGTTTCTCCACAACCACCAGAGATATTTAGATGATTCTTTTGCATTCTGATCGTCTCGAGAGATCTTTCCATCCGTATCTGGATGATTTTGAACTTTGTCAGAAAAGTGAATTCTGGACTATGTCAACTTGGTCAAAATGTCAGAAAAGTCTATGTTGTCATCACTGTTTCTCGATATCTACAAGTGATATCACGATGAAACTTTCACCATTCGTGCTGTTTTTCATTCTCTTTCGAGCGATGTCTGGGTCAAAATCATCATTTTTCAAAAAGTCTAAAGTGACCTATGTCCATCTAGTCGATTTTTCACTTTTTTCACTTTTTTGACTTTTTCCAAAATCTCATCCTAGATGCAATTTTCGATGAAAAGTCGATTGGTGAAACTCCCATCTCGATATCTCTACTATTTATGGAGATATGAGTGGAAGAAAGGATAGTACTACCCTGGGTAACTAAGGAATCTCAACTTTGGAGAGGCTGTTTCTCCATCAATATCGAAGATATCAACATGATTCTTTTTGCATCATGTTTATCTCGAAAAGATCTTTCGAATGATGCAAAATATGTTTTGGCAATTTTCTGAAAAAGTCATGTCTGACATGGGTCAATTTGTCAAAAAAGTGAAAAAGTTGACTTTGTGAAGATGATTTCTCGATAACCAGAAGAGATATCGAAATGAAACTTGCACCATTGTTTCTATTTTCAAATTCTCTTTCGATTGATGTCTGGTCAAAAAAAGTGTTTTTCGAAAAGTCAAAATCGACGTAGGGTCAACTCGACGATTTTTCACTTTTTTGACTTTTTTCAAATTGACACACTAGATGCATTTTTCGATGAAAAATCGATTGGTGAAAGTTTCAGATCGATATCTCAAGTATTTATCGAGATATGAAGTGAACAAGTCCTAGTACAACCCTGGGTAACTATGAAATTCTCACTTTGAGAAGGTTGTTTCTCAATAACCAGAAGTGATATCGAGATGAAACTTTCACCATTCTGTCTATTTTTCGATGCTCTTTCGAATGATATCTGGTCGAAAAGTCGTTTTTCAAAAGTGAGAATTGACCCTGGTCAACTTGGTGTTTTTGACAAAACAGCCTTAGTAAGATACGAGGTAACTAAGGAAATGAAAAGAAAAAAAAGAAGAAAAAAAAGAAGAGAGGAAGAAAAAAAGAAGAAAAGAGTGGAAAGAGAGTGATTGTTGTTGACCCGCTGTTTACCCGCGCTTGATTGAATTTCTTCACTTTGACATTCAGAGCACTGAGCAGAAATCACAATGTGTCAACACCGTTTTCCAGCCTTCACATTGCTTTGTTTTTGAATTAAACAGTCGGATTCCCTTGTCCGTTCCAGTTCTAAGTTAATCGTTTATACTCCATTAATCTCGTCTGCAGATCGAGATCTACAATCCGAAACTAACTCGCTTCGATTAAAAGCGATTCGAGAAAATGCACCCAATTTTGCATCCAATCAAAAGTCTCCTCTTCAATATAGACACACAATCAAGCACACTTACGACACGCGCTGCCACCCTTAAACAGACTATATCAACTCATCAGCAGACCTGTTGCCAAGCCCGCCAACAAATCAACACAATCCATCTAAATAAGTAACCCGCTTTCATCGAACCCGACGGACCGATCCTTAGAGCCAATCCTTTCTCCCAAAGCTACGGATCTATTTTGCCGAATTCCCTTACCTACTTTCTTCTATCGACTAGAGGCTCCTCACCTTGAAGACCTGTTGCGGTTATCAGTACGACCTCGTGTGAAAATCATTCAGTCCCCTGTAGTTTCAAGGATCATAAAACACAATCGGACCATTTTTACTCTGCTATCAACAATAAATGTCTTCCTCATATAAATAGAGGGGCTCTTCCAACTGATTGGCCACTTCTCCGGTTAACCCGCTTCCATGCCCAATGCTCATGCAAATAATATTAACAACGAGCTTTATCAGTCGTTAAGAAGAAAAGAAAACTCTTCCCGATGTGTTTTCTGATGAGTACAGGCTTCTTTATGTTGCCATTTTAATTATCCACACGTAAAAGGTGAAGGAATATTAACCTTCTTCCCTTTCTGAATATGAATCCTGCTTTTACAAAATCCATTTTATATCACGGTATTTAACCGATTCATTAGGGTCGACTAGCCCATATCTCAATTAGATTCATATGGAACCTTTCTTCTCTTCAGTCTTCAAAATTATCCCCATTGAGAGGTTTCTCATTTGAATATTTGCTACTACCACCAAGATCAGCACTACAGGCTTTTCCACCATGATTCACATCATAGCTTCTAAAACCCGCACGCTCTTCTCCTACACAAAAATCATCATCATGATTTTGGTCGTGTATAGGTATTGTGCTGAAGCGCCATCCATTTTCAGGCCAATTCATTCGGCAGGTGAGTTGTTACACACTCCTTAGCGGATACCGACTTCCATGGCCACCGTCCTGCTGTCTATATGAATTGACACCTTTTATGGTATCTTCATGAGCACAAATTCCGGCACCTTAACACAACTTTCGGTTCATCCCGCATCGCCAGTTCTGCTTACCAAAATGGCCCACTTTGAGCTATTGATTCAATTCTTTATTGGATCATCTTTTATCACGCTGTTTACTTAAACAACACTTTAAAGGTAGACAATCCATATATCTAATTTAAACCTTCAACAACAATCAACTCATTTCCAGAATAAATCCCTAATAATCATACAAACAATTACCCCAAAGGCATCCATTCATACAATCATCAGTAAAATCAATCCCTTCCCTGAATCAATCATCATTTACAAACGTCTTTTGCCCATTTAGAGTTTGAGAATAGGTTGAGGGAATTCCTCCCCAAGACCTCTAATCATTCGCTTTACCGGACAAAACTCATTATAACAAGCTCCAGCTATCCTTGAGGGAAAACTTGGAGGGAACCAGCTACTAGACGGTTCGATTAGTCTTTCGCCCCTTAACTCAAGTCTAAGGAAAGAGTTGCACGTCATTACCCCGACGAGCTTCCACCAGAGTTTCCTCTGGCTTCACCCACACTCAAGCAAAGTTCACCGTCTTTCGGGTCCTATCAGATATGCTATAACTCGAACTAATCCCTTCCAAACCCGAGAGTTGGAAATTAATCTTTAGAATCAGTCGGTCGATATTGCCATCATAATCTAGACAGATCATAATTTCATATCTCAACAATCCAAAACGATTGTCTTCACTTTCATTACGCATTATTAGGGTTTATACTTACCCAAATACTCGCATGTCTGATAGACTCCTTGGTCCGTGTTTCAAGACGGGGCAATACAATCCATATCCAACTAAAGTCAATCTTAAAATCTATCTTCGAACAGAGCCGTCTAATTGCATTCAACAATATACGATCAATTATTACTTACCAATTGACTAGCCGAAACTAATCAAAGTAAATCATATATCAACCACATATCATCAAAATTTCCTTGCAAAGATACTCTCGTTAAGATAAACTTAAACCCCAATCAATAAGGTTCATTTGTGTTCTCCTCCTATGTAGAATATTCAAATCCGTCTAATTCGAGGCTATAAACAAATCATCCACCCATCGAAATGAATGAACAATTCTACCTTCCTGAATTTGAAATCTTGATTATCAGAAAACACGATTGACCGATTTCTATTATATATCTAATTATCAGAAAAACTCTTGAAAATATGTTTAACCTTTTACAGTTATAATTACACATCTTCAAAATCTTTCCAACAATCGATATATAACAAATCTTCTCTATAGAGTTGTATCGCTTCCCTTTTGGAAGTTTCAAGCCCTATTTCAACTTTTTCCAAAATACTTTTCATCTTTCCCTTACGGTACTTGTTCGCTATCGGTCTCTTGCATATATTTAGCCTTGGATGAAGCTTACCACCCAATTAGGGTTGCAATCTCAAACAACCCGACTCGACGATTGCAGAGCTTAGCGCATTGTGAAAACAAGGCCAAAAACGGGATTTTCACCCTCTATGATAACCCGTTCGAAAAGTGGTATTTTAGCCTCTATCTTCTTCACAACACAACCCCACATCTATAAAGCACATCTCTATGCATGCAAAACAGCCCGCATAGATTTTAGCTTTGGGCTTTTCCTACTTCCCTCGCCGGTACTATAGGAATCCTAGTTAGTTTCTTTTCCTCCGCTTATTTAGATGCTTCAGTTCAGCGGGTAATCTTTCTTAATTTCAGATTGTTTTATATATATAAAGTGAGTTGTTAAAACAGAAGTATACAAGACAATTAAATATTTATATTTAAATATCAAATTGTTTATATATCATATTTCAACAATATCTCTTAATGATTCATATATCGATATTATTAAAGATGACATATACTCAATATGTTCATCTCATTTCCTTTCTATCCCAAGTAAGGATAAAAGATATTTTAATATTTACCAATTCTGAAATAAGAATGGTCTCTTAACTAAAAGTTAAGACACCGCAGGATGCGTTCAAAACTTTGATGATTCACAGATTCTTGCGATTCACATTAACTATCGCGCTTTGCTGCGTTCTTCATCGATGCAAGAGCCAAGATATCCACTACCAAAAGTTTATAATTTATCTATATCATTGGCTACACATATAATGTTTATATTGAGGCACCTTAAAATCTACATCACTACATGTAGACTTTATTTTATTATCATATATTGTTTAATATATTTAAATTTGTTAATGATCCTTCCGCAGGTTCACCTACGGAAACCTTGTTACGACTTCTCCTTCCTCTAAATAATAAGATTCACTGTTCTTCTAACATAACCGCTGTCACTTGCGCAACTGCAATCACATCATCCGAACATTTCATCTGATCATTCAATCGGTAGGAGCGACGGGCGGTGTGTACAAAGGGCAGGGACGTAATCAGCGCAAGCTGATGACTTGCACTTACTAGGTATTCCTCGTTCATGATCCAAAATTACAAAGATCAATCCCCAGCACGATTGACATTCAAAGATTAGCCAACCCTTTCGGGCAAGCACAAACTCGTTGAATCAATCAGTGTAGCGCGCGTGCGGCCCAGGACATCTAAGGGCATCACAGACCTGTTATTGCCTCAAGCTTCCCTACATGCAACTGTAGTAGTCCCTCTAAGAAGTTACATCACTTACTAAAAGCGACCAACTTATTTAGCAGGTTGAGGTCTCGTTCGTTATCGGAATTAACCAGACAAATCACTCCACCAACTAAGAACGACCATGCACCACCACCCACGGAATCAAGAAAGAGCTTCAAAATCTGTCAATCCTTCCCGTGTCTGGACCTGGTAAGTTTCCCCGTGTTGAGTCAAATTAAGCCGCAGGCTCCACACCTGGTGGTGCCCTTCCGTCAATTTCTTTAAGTTTCAGACTTGCGACCATACTCCCCAGAACCCAGAGACTTTGATTTCTCTAAAGGTCCTGACGAGGCCATAAAGCTCCCTCCAATCCCTAGTTGGCATCGTTTATAGTTAAGACTAGGGCGGTTTCTGATCGCCTTCGATCCCTAACTTTCGTTCTTGATTAATGAAAACATCCTTGGCAAATGCTTTCGCCTTAGTTCGTCTTGCATAAATCCAAGAATTTCACCTCTGACAATGCAATACATATGCCCCAACTGTCCCTATTAATCATTACACCTGCTCCATAAACCAACAAAATGGACTTTATCATCTTCCGAAGAAAACAATAAACAAGTGTCCTATTTTATTATTCCATGCTAATCTGTTCAGTTGCATAACGCCTGCTTTGAACACTCCAATTTCTTCAAAGTAAAACCTCCGAATCCATAGCCTCACTCAATAAAGCGCAAGACCTGTCTTCGAAAATATCGGAAAAACACTTCCTGCAAGATGAAACACAATGTATCCCATCACACAGAAATCGACGTTTCCTCCAAAATCCAACTACGAGCTTTTAACTGCAGCAATTTTAGTATACACTATTAGAGCTGGAATTACCGCGGCTGCTGGCACCAGACTTGCCCTCTAATCGCTGCTCTTGCGGATACTTACACCACAACCATTCAAATTGCTGAGATAACCCAGCATTTGTATTTTTGTCACTGCTTCCGAATTATGATTTCGATTGAGCAATTTGCGCACCTGCTGCCTTCCTTGGAAGTGGTAGCCGTTTCTCAGGCTCCCTCTCCGGAATCGAACCCTTGATTCTCCGGTACCTGTCACCACCACGGTAGGCCTCTATCCTACCGTCAAGTTGATAGGGCAGAAATTTCAATGACACATCCGAAAACACTGATCCAAGTTTCACCTATTGTCAATCACCCTTTAACTACAGCAATGCAAACAAAATCGGAAACAAATGGATTGTTCCTTACAACCCCTTCCTGCTTCGACGTGATATCGTTTATATCACCATAAAAATTTGCTCTTCCGTCCTGGTTGTCATATACTCATACCATTACATTTACATTGGAGCCGATCGGGCGGTGTTGAGGGTCGACGAGAGTCAAGACACTCTCCCTCAACAGCGTTTGGCACCTCACAAGAAGTGAATCAAAACAGAGTAGACGAAATTCAATCATCCATTCAAACCCGATACATTGGATCCCCAGAAGCGGCCTGGAGACTTCTCGCATTCCCAATGCAGAAGAAGCCTCTCTTTATCGTGCGATTGGCGGTTCATCTCGAGGGGACTCAAACAATCTTATTCCCGGAAGGCGGAGCACGACGAGCAGTAGAAGATCTTCAACTTAAAGATTCAATTCTCTTAACTTTCTTCAAGTTAAGCCAGCAGGCTGCAGATTCATCTCACTTTTCAGAAGATGATGTCGATCCAAGAACTCTGACGTACGATCAAATTCCGTCAGCATTCCTATGAGATCACAGAACACACACATAGAAAAAAAAAAACGCCCAACCTAAAAGGTCATTGCTAGAATGTTCACCGTCTCACCCAAAGATCGAGAACGCAACTTTCTTCGTCTCATTCTCCTTCGATGAAGAGATCCTACATCCTTTACTGCTCTCCGTGTCGTTGATGATATCCAACACGATTCTTTCGAATCAGCGACAAGAGCTCTGGGGCTTCTCCGAGGTGACAATCAATGGATTCTGTGCATGGAGGGAGCTGTTCGATCATACTTCCACAAGAACTTCGTACCAAATTCGCACAAATCCTTCTCTTCAATAGTCCGACAATGTCAGAGGTGACAAAACCTCCTGATTTGTCAAACTGTACGTCACAATTGAATATTAGCTGAGAAGGGGTGGATTGAACTCAGCTCACTCATTCCTCCTCCTTCACGCGAAGATCGGCTCGAGAGTATGAAAGAGGACCAAGAGACACATGGTTGAGTTGAAGAAGGAGGTCGATCCAGCTGGAAGCAATGGGAAAACTGCCAAAAACGTTTCAAAAGAATGAAATTGGTATTGTGACCGATTTTGGTGAAGATAAGTTCGGTGGTTGTGAAGACAATCAGATGACAAACACTTAAATGAGTTCTAAACACGTTTTATGAAGTGTATTCATCCCCAGAGCAACTTAATGCTTTTGGAATTCATAATTAGGGCTTGAAAACTTACAGAAGCTGTTTTCATGAACAATCATCTGATAGAAAGTCTTGTTCTCGCAATCACATTGAATCCAGTTTTATGTGATGAAACACAGGCTTCAAGATCAAAACTCAGACAACTGAGCATGATGACGATGATTCCTGATGCTTTCAAACAGTTTTCTCATTTTTCTCCCCATTCTATTGAAGATGGTCGTATCAATATCACAACGTCAGACAAAATGACATAAAGCATCTCAGATCAAAGGATACCCCTCAATCATGCCTCATCACCTCCATTGAGCCCTCCATTTGGCTTTATGTGACTCTCTCTGGCTCTTTGGTCATTTCAAACAAGCCAG
>JARBJD010000813.1:0-13254 GCA_033064195.1 Blattamonas nauphoetae
CAGAAAGCGACGAGAGACAAGGAAGATCAGAGCGTTTATGGATAGATGTTTTAAGATCTATCTGACGAATGACGATTTGTATGAGCAGTTAGAAGAGAAGATGAGCGAAGAGAGACGAAATAGAAGCACAGAATTCCAAACCAGCCGCTGAACAAGCTGATGACGACAACGAACCATTCCAATCTCATTCCTGACGGATGGAAATCCGGGCAGGATGGAAGGAACTGATGTGATCATGGTTGAGGAGGGAGAAAGGGAGGAGGAGAAGGAAGAGGGAGAGACGAGTGGAGAGGGGGGAGAGGAAGTGAAAGAAGAGCCACAACAAGAAGAAGAAGGGGAGGGGATAATCGAAGAGTCTCAAACGAAGACTGAAGAGGAAATAGCGACAGGCAAAGGAGAAGCGGAGAAAGATCCACACCCTCAGGAAGGAGAAGAAGAACTAAAGACAGATGGTGGCGAACCAGAAGCGAAGGAGGACGAATACGCAACTGCTCAACCAGACGAAACGGAACAAAATCAGGAACGTTCGTCTTCCCAACACACTCCCGAGTCTTCGCCTCTCTCCACAAAGCACACTCTCTCCTCTCCAATTCATACAGATACCTCACACCACACTCCTTGTCACTCCAACCAAAATGTCCCGTCTCCACCAGATTTCGATGCTGAGTGGCACTTGTATTCGCATGTTTGGTATTGTGAACTCGCTGGTTGGAATGAAGACGGAGTGGGAAAGAGTGATGAACGAGGAAAAAAGGAGAGGAAGAAGGTCGTCGACAACTTGATGATCGACAGTCTCCTCTCGTTCATCCGAAAAGAGATGAAGACAAGAACTCTCAAGCTAGTCACTCTGAATCCCACTCGCATCGTCAACAACGCCAAATCCTAGCTGATCGTCGTCTTCTTCCCTCCTCTCAGCTCGACTGGCTTGGACGAGACGAAACAGGCACCAAACGTGTTCGAGATGTCAGTGGTTGGATTCGACGAGTTCAGCATCGAGCAACTGTTTGCCACAGCTGGCGAGAAATCAATGCTTTTGAACAGTCATCTGAAAACAACACGGATGAGTGTGGGAGAAGAGGTGGAGGAAGAAGGTCTGGAGGAGAAGGGAGAACTACAGGCAAGCGAGAACAGATTGAGGATATTCCTTCAGATGAAGAGAGGAGAGGATACGATGGAGAGGTTTGACAGAAGAAGTATGGACTGGAGGAAGGAAGGAAGAGAAGGAGAGGGAGGATCAACTTGTGTAACAGCTCAAACATATCGAGCGAGCGAAGGCTCAAGCGAATTAGGAGCGAGAAGAAGCCAATCCATTCCCACCGAAACCGAAGGATCCAATCGAAAGGGCAAAGCGAGAGATTCTGAAAGTGAAGAGAGAGCGAGAGGAGAACCTGATGCAGAGATGGAGGAAGAAGAGAAGGAGAGGAAGAGACAGGAAATAGAGAGAAAGCAGCTATCATATCTCCCCTTATGCACTGAATGGCAATGCGACTCGCCAACTGCAGCAACTGTGTCGCCTGCTCTAACGGACTCTCCATGCTGTTAAACTTCCTGGCAGCTTACCTTATCTCCTGTCATCCGCTCTTCCTCTCCACTGCTCTTCATCGTCCTCAGAGCAGAAAGTGAAGAACAATGAACTCCTCATCTTTCATCATCTGCAAGACGATAGCTTATCGTCCACAGTGACCAGTTCTGGTGAAGGAAATGATCGCAGAGTTCTCCATCGAAGTGCAGTCTCGGTTTCCAGTTCGTTCGTTCGTTCACAAGGACATGTCTGCTGATGGTTATTGGGAGGAGGATGGAAAGAACACAGCAATCGCGAACACCCTGCTCTTTTCATCTCTCTCGTTCGCAGAATCCCTCCAAATCACATAACGCTCCTTCTCCTCCTCGATGAATGACTTGATCCTTCTGGATAAACTCAGATCTGACGCTATCTTCGTTCTTTTCGTTTCTAGCGCACATTCTTCTCTCCTAAAACTTCACCATCGATTGTTTTTCTCTCGATAGTTTTTCATACAATTAAATCAATGACAAAATTGACGAAATGAGCTGATATACTGCCCGACACGACGACCTGATCCGGCTGTAATTTTTGCTTTTGTATAGAACAAGTGAGAGTTGAGAGTTCCTTTTCCACTATCATCAACTATCTTGAGTTATACGTCTCTGTGATTTTTTTGAAAGATCAACAGTGAAAAATAAGAGAGAATGACATGAAATGCTACTGTAGGGGGACATACTCCGAACGACATGACACGTGATTCACATCCGAAATCACTCCTGAATGGATCCCAGATGGTGAATATCTAGTGAAAGATAGTCGCAGATTGAATGAAGAAAAGGAAAAGGAAGACACATGTCCAGGCTTCTGATTTGATCCCAGTGATCCCAGTCGGATCTGATCCCACTAAATACCTACAATACCATTTCGTTTCTTTCATTTCAAAAAAGTCTTCTTATATATGATATTTGAATGGAAAAAAAAGTAAAAAGGAAAATGGTCACTTCATAGATCATGAAAATGCAAACTTTGGGTGCTGCTGTTCAGTTTGTTCTACAACAATAATTATAAAAACAAGTCGATAATGCGTTATTATGTCTTCTTTGATGGTTTTTTCTCACTGACAAAAGTCAATGAAGGGAATACATCGAAAAAAGAAGTGTTGGTGATTGTGATCGTGCGTGTTTTTGGGAAATAAGAGCTGTCTGAAATATTGAAGAGCATTATGTGAAAACAAGAAGTGAATTGAACATGATTAATGAAGTGATAATGAGAAAATCTCAAAGGAAAAGAGTTGAAATATGATCTCAGTACAAATTTAGGCACTGACATCAATTGATCCCAGTTTTACCTATTTTGATGGGACTACTCAGATGCCTGCACATGTCAACTCGTTCGCTCCATGTCTCTGTCAATGTAGTATCCAAGGACACCGATGCGCCGAACACCGACGATTAACAGTTTGTCGTGAAATGAAAAGGCCAGCCGCAGCACGAAACCATCAAGACTTTGCATTCTGTTCGAATTGGATTCAAAAACGTGTCATACAGTTCAGCTGTTCATCGAAAGAGAGACATCAAAATCAAAAAATCACACTGTTTCTTCCAACGATTTATCAAAGTGTATCGAATTGGTATTCACAAATGGCACAGAGTTCCTCGCATTTTTCTCCATCATTTTCATAATCGCTGCGTCTTTGGAAATGAGACTCTTTCAAAATGTTTCTTTCATGAGCTTTGTCAGTTTGGCGATGTGAAGAATCTGTGTGAGAGATGACTAGAGAAATTCAAGAAGTCATATAGATAAAAGACACACCACGCTGAGAATCTGGGTTGTGTGATCATCCCAGCAAACTTGGGATTTGGTGATGTACTGGGATTCGTTGAAACTGAAAACTTGTCGTGACGGAAGAGATCATTGACGGAAAACAATGCCATGATCCTTCATCACATTTCGCACTGAGGGAAGGATGGACCCTCACCACCACTCACGGGTCCTTCTCAGTGATTGTGTTAGTTGAAACAAGAAAAAAGATAAAACTTCCAAGAATCAAACATGTCAATATCGGTCAGAAATACCTTCCAACACTCTTTACCGACTTTAACCTCATCAAACACATTTCGTGAACGCTTGTATCAATTCTTTTTGAAAATTATGCGAGTTACGTCACAAGGGACTTCCTTTGTCTAAAAATCGTGCGAGGTGAGAACTCGATCCCACAAGAAAGTAATGAAAACACCGTTCTCTCATTCAGTGATTGACTCCTCGAGTGTTACTCTCGTAAAGTTAAAACAATTTCAAGTTAGAGGGATCGAGCAGGATGAAGTGAATCACGTGTCATGTCGCGAGGAGCATGTCCATCATTTTTTTTGTTTTACAGTTTTCACGTCACTCAGAATTTTTTGTCTTCTCATTTTTTCTCAAACTGTGTCTAACTCTCAAAATTAGTATTCATAGAAAATTGAACCACATTGTGCCTCTATTCAGAAAAATACATCCGTTTTACAGCCGGATCAGGACGTCGTGTCGGGCAGTATAATTCCTGATCTCGTCTTCTCTTTCCTTCTTCCTTTTTCAATATAGTCGTCTCGTAATAGTGATGTACATAATACAACCTACACCACAGTCAATCAGAGAAGTCCAGTTGAAATGAAATGGTGGAGAAACATGATGGTCACCACTATTCCAATTAAAAAATGAAAAGTGTCCTTGTTCAGAACTCCCAAATTTGTGAAACCAGAAAGTAGCATTCACCAAGCAATGTAAAAGTGATCGTTGTGTGTTTATCTATAGATGTTGTGGAGTTTGAGAAACGAAGGGAATCGATGAGCCTGGCTGAATAATAGCGACAGAAACGGCGAGGTTGGGAAAGATGTATGTGAAAATGAGCAGGAGTGGTGTTTTGCCAATAAAAGAAGAATAGAGTTCACTTGACTTGAATCTCATTCGACGACTGGACAACACTTGTCTGCGGTGGAGGCAAAGCAGAGGGTTTAATTGTTATGTAAAGTGACTGGTGGGCGGAGATAAGTTGGAAAGCGAGGAGGTTGAAGTGGGTGCCCGTCGATTGAAAGCAATGATGGAGAAACTGTCTGAGCAGCAAAATCGTTACTAAACATGAGCCGAAACTCAGTTGAGGCCGAAGATGTAAATTGAACACGTTTCGTCTGAGTATTTGATTGTCTTTTTGTAATACTCGCATCAAGAAGAGCCGTGTGGTTTTCAACAAAGAAACAGTGTGAGAGTGTGATTGAATGAGGAGGTATGAGTAAATGTAGACCAGTGATGATAGTCAGAGATAAGAGTGCTTGAAGTATGTAGGATTTCTCATTGTCTTCTCCGTGTACAATTTCAGCAGAAACCGTGGCGATGAACGGCTTGAACTCATCGTCCAGCAATTTCATTTTGTGAAGAACGCACAGCGTATTCGCTGCTGTCCTTTTACTGTCCTCATATGCCTTCCTCGTTCACGACTGTAAAATTCTTGGCAAACTTCCAAAATCTTCCATTTTGTCAAAAAACTGTGCGTGATTTGTTGTCAGGTATCCTCAGGACGCCAACAAGAATCATATTGTGCAACGTTGTGATGGATGCATGTGTGATGTCTATGTTAGGGTGTTCAAGCAAGCAGAGGAGGACAGGGAGAGTGGGTGGTTTGACGAGGTGAATCTTTTTGTCAGTCGTTCCTTGTGACAAGTCACATATCGCAACGAATGTTTCCTCAACAACACTATGCATGGACGTCTTCAATTTTTCATTGATTGGCAACAGCATTTGGAGAGTCTTGATGTTCGAACTCAACGGTGGCAACATCAACTGTACTGACAGAGCTTGTTTGACCTGGTTCGCTGGGCCAAGAGCATGACTTCGGTTCACTGATACATTCGGGCGTGATTGAGTGCGTTGTGGTGATGGGGCTGGGGTGGATCCTTGTGTCTTCTGTTTGGTCTTCGGTGCCGTAGTAGTTTTTGGTTTAGCCTGATTAGCAGCAGCTACTTTGGCTTTCGCTTTGGTCGGAGGTAGTATCCATGAGTAGATGGAGGATGACACGGAGGATGAGAATGGATCGGCCCTCATGACGGAGGATAAGGATTCGATGACTCTGGATAGAATCAAGATACGTCTCTCCACAATAGTCTCGACACCATGTCGGTCCAGTATTTAGCAAAAAGTATGGAACTCTCTGTTAGCACAGAATGGTAAAGACAATAGGATAAAGGTGTGGTGAATTAACACAGACGGCTAAAAATTGTCGGGAGGGTTGAGTGAGTCCTAATATTCCATTTCCTCGGCGGTGGTCTGGGCAATGATGTTCAAAATACGGGCAATGGGGACGGCATCTTGAAGAATGCCCATGTGGTCACAGTCACGGTATGTGTGGAACATAACGAGTGAGATGTCCAGGCATCTGAGTAGTCCCATCAAAATAGGTAAAACTGGGATCAATTGATGTCAGTGCCTAAATTTGGACTGAGATCAAATTTCAACTCTTTTCCTTTGAGATTTTCTCATTATCACTTCATTAATCATGTTCAATTCACTTCTTGTTTTCACATAATGCTCTTCAATATTTCAGACAGCTCTTATTTCCCAAAAACACGCACGATCACAATCACCAACACTTCTTTTTTCGATGTATTCCCTTCATTGACTTTAGTCAGTGAGAAAAAACCATCAAAGAAGACATAATAACGCATTATCGACTTGTTTTAATAATTATTGTTGTAGAACAAACTGAAACAGCAGCACCCAAAGTTTGCATTTTCATGATCTATGAAGTGACCATTTTCCTTTTTACTTTTTTTTCCATTCAAATATCATATATAAGAAGACTTTTTTGAAATGAAAGAAACGAAATGGTATTGTAGGTATTTAGTGGGATCAGATCCGACTGGGATCACTGGGATCAAATCAGAAGCCTGGAGATGTCTCTCCACCAGCTGGGTGACTGCGAAGGACGAGAAAAGAGGGGAGAATAAGGCGAGGGAAGGTAGAGCGAGAAGAATGGCAAGATAAGGCACAGAGAGAGATGTAACGGAAATGAGACACACCGCTGAGTGAAACAGTCGGGATTGTGTTATCGCCATCCATGTAGTAATCAGAATGCGTGTCCGACGACCAGCGCGGATTGGTGGCGTTCAGAATCACACCAGCTGCAGTATTAACACCTAAGGACGACGAAGAAGAGCAGAAATGAAGGAAACACGAATGATGGGCAGGAAAGGCAAGATAAACGGAGAATGATGGAGAGAGCGTGGGAATGGCAGAAATAGGAGTAACACAGACCAATCGAATACATCACGTGTGTCATCACCTTCGGTTGGACGAGAGGCCTGTCGGCGATGACCGGCTTGTCCTTCATTCAAAGCGAACTCACGTCCGAATCCGGATTTCTTCGTCTCGTTTGATTCTGTCCCCATTCCTAATTTGTCCCCGAATTGTCCCTCGCCACACATCCTCCCCAACTCTCACACGAACCAAGACGAGAAAAGAAGAATGAAGAAAAGAAAGAATGAGAAAAATTGGAAACACACGGAAGCAGCGCACAGATCCTTCCGCTCGACATCGCCTGCTTCGGAAAGAGCCTTCGTGAGCGGGTTGAATGCTTGAGTCAGCTTGCCCAGTCTGTTGTCGAGAAAATTGACGCCCGGCAGGAACAAGAAGGAGAATGATGAAGAAGTTGGGAGGAATCGAAGATTTGGTAGGAGGAGGGAATGAAAAGTGAAAGACGATCAGAAAGATGAAAAGATAAGAGGGCAATTCACACCGAATTATATCTCTCTTCTTTTCTCCACGGCCTGTGATCGGGGAAGCACTGAGTTTTTCACAGTTGAGAGAAGGTACGTTCGATGACGGTGGTTGAGCACTGGGAGGAGTGTTGACTGGGAAAGAGGGATAGATGAAAGGAAAAAGGAGCAAATATGCGAGAGACAAAAGGAAAAAGGTGACAAAACAACGGAGAAACCGAATGTTTAAGATAGATGTGAGATGACAAAATAGAGAGAACATACTGTATCCAGAATACTGATGGCAATTTTATTCATGAGAACACTGCATTACACAGACAGTGAAGTCGATAAACGTCCGTTTTAGTTAGCTCTCAGAAATTATCACAGGATTATGGTTCGATCACACAATCTTTATCAATAGAACAGTCTTGGAGATCAAAACATCAAGAATCTCAATTAAGAAAAATATACAATCTTAATTCGTGAAGGATTCACGGATTTCCGGAAATTGTCCTTTTTCGGTTGTGAACAATGATGTCGAAAATATTGACCCATATGTCTCCAGTGGTGGATCGTAAGCTCCACGTTCATTGGATACCACAGGCTCAGAGCACACTCTTTCTCTCCCCAAAGGAGGGTTCGAAGCCTCTAGCGAGACCATCTCCATCTTCGATCCTCTATTATCTACGCCAGCTTTGCTCCTATCCTCGATGATGACATTGTTGGTGATTGATGTTGGTACTGAAGAAGAACTTGTGTGTTTTGTAAAGTGACAACTTAGAATTGGCTGCATCACTTTCTATAAAAATAAAAAATATATATTAATGTTTTTAAATTCACATTTCTGCTCGATCTATAGCTCCCATTCCAGAACTGTCCAACTGTGCAAATCGATAATACCCAGGCATTTCAGATTGGTATCCACTGATATCATCATCTGTGACTGTTTTGAATGCTTTGGCTTTCAGTTTATTAACTTCTGTTGATATGTGAGTTGAATAGCGAGTACAGTATTCCGATAAATACGTTGTATCTTGAGTGATCATTTGGAGAAACACTGGATAAATCTGATCCTTGAAGGCTTTCTTTTGTTTCATACTGGGATTGTAGTCCTGAACATGATCATGAAGCCATTGATCCCACATCAGTGATGCAATCTGTGATTGAATTGAATTGAACACCATATTGTCTAACACATTCTTGCTGGGATCAGCTGGATTGCTTCGATTTGCACGAGTTATTCCCAATGTGTCTGTCATGTGTTCACCAACAGCTCTCTTCATTATTGCATATGGTTGTTGAGATCGTTTGGTCTTCATCTCTTCATAGCTGATGTCTCGATAATTGGTTGGCAAATCGTATGTTCCATTTTTGAGGAAATTCCGATGTACAGCTTTGATTCTCCTTCCATTCTCTTGATTGAATGATGTGTATGGTTTCTGTCTTCGCATGTCTGGTGTTGGATTCATGGCGTAGTATGTCTCTTTAACTGGTCTACTGTTGTATGGAGTTAGCATAGCACCATTGACTGCAATCAGATCTCCAGTATCATTATCGTAGACCATCACATCAGGAACTTGTCCATATTGTTCTACTTTCGCAGTCCAATTTCGTCCAGTTCTCTTAATATACTCTCGTGCTGATGGAAGACTACACAGAGCATCATTGCGTCTGGTTTGAATATCATCGTCGGCATAGATTCGTTTCAATGCTGCTTGAGTCTCTGGTCCGTATCTCATTTTTGGTTTCTTCGCTTGTGCTTTTCTTTGTGGTTGAACGTACACTATCTTTTGTGACATTGTGTGTTTTCATACAAAATAAAAAAACCAAAAGTATATTTTAATTAGAGTTAAATCACAAATGAAGAAATCGAATATGGCTAAACCAGAGGTTTCGCGGAGGGTGGAACCCTTGTCTCTAACAGCATACGTGAATGCTAAATTGAGTGAAGCATCTAGTAGGAATGTGTCTCATGAAGTGCAATCACAGATTCATCCAGACATAAATTTCAATCGCAATAGTGTCAATGTCCTCGTTGGAAACAGAGGAAGTGGAAAGACATTCAATGCTCTTCGAGAGATTGCCAAACTACAAAATGTTCAGGTTAGGAATGAACTATTCCATTTGTTTGTCTTTGTCACTGATAAGAACATTGATCCGACATTCGATAAATTCAAACCAATATTGAACGTTCCTTATGTCAAAGTCAAATACGATGATGCTCTTCCATTTCTCTTGGAACTCTCTGAATCAAAAGCTGCTTATGAAGAGATCATTGACAATCAGTGGCAGAACAAAATCACTGATGAATGCAGAGATGAATTGTTCGACTCACTTTACATTGATGACTTCTCAGTTAAGAATCTCCAAACGATTATCCTTCTTGATGACTGTCGTCGAATCCTAGGTGAACGAAGAACATCCAAAAATAGAATGACAATGATGGACTTGTTATTGGAGAATCGACAACCAAAGTTCACGTTCTTTCTGACAATGCATGAGCTCTTCAGTTTGTCAGCAGACATGAAGTCAAACATTGATGCAATGTGGATCTTTGGAGGATTCAACAAAGAACGAATCAGTCGAGTCTATCCTCAGTTGAACTCACCAATTGATATTCAACACTTCTGGAATGTCTACCAACGAAAACAAAAATGTGAAGCAATCATTCTTCGATACAACACAGATGGAGTTGCATTGAATGAGATCAACAAAGATGGACTAATCAGAAGGGTCTGTTAATTCTTGGATAAGGTTACCAATGGTCTCGTCAAGACTTCGAAGCCTCATGCTGAGAGTGTCTGTCAGCGTTCGAATTGATTCTTCAATGTCTGATAATCTTTGATCAATCGATAGTGAATTAGGAGGAGTGGAAGCATCAACATATCGTTTCCTCAGTGCAATCTCACCTCTTATTTTTGTTATTCTGTATCCATCAATTTGGATCATCCTATTCAGTTTCTGAGTTGTGTACTCATTCAGTTCTTTTCTATTCTTCTCCAAGTATCTCTGAAAGTCGTGGATGTTAGTGAACTCTTTCTGTTCAGGATCAAATGGTTCTAATATTTTCAGTGATGTCATTTAAGTGAAATAAAAATATCTGAAACATTTTTGAAAACGAACAAAGTTCTCAGATCGAAGATCGCACTACGCTAGATTACATTCAGCAATGAACTCTGGAGTTAAGTCGTCAATAGAGTCTGCATGGAACTTGGTGTGTTGGATTGGAACGTAGACAACTTTTGACAGACATGTGAGACCATTCAGTAGAGTAGCTACTACATTACCGTGTTTATATTCAATGAATTTCCCCACGAATTGAAACTGTCTACGCTTCTTCTGAAACTTAGCAACAGTCTTGTCCAGATCAAGATGAATCAGTAGAATGTTTCCTGGTTTGTATTTCCATAACATCTGTGTTGTCTGTTGCTTTTGGATGTTCTTTAATTGTTCTTCACAACTGGAGATGTACAGTGCTTCGATTTCACGATTGTTTTGTGCCTGCTGTGGAGTGAATTTATTCCAGTACGCTCGATGTGGAGTCATGTTGTAGTATTCCACCATCTGATTCATCAAGGAATGATTTGCCATTTGTGTCGCATTGTCTTGGAATCCATCTCTGATTGTTCTGATCACTCGATCGACAATTCGATTATGATTTGTGAATGGTGAGCTTGTGAAATATGTACTGACATTCTGATCCTTGAAAACTCTGATGCTTCGCCACTTGTCCATGCTTCTCCATCACCTCGAATGTTGTTGACATGAACTCCACGATGATTAATCAGATCGTTGATTGCAGTCTTGACTTTGCTCCATGATTTATCCAGAACAGGAATCACAACCAGGTATTTAGTGTTGATGTTAATGGCAAAGAGATAGATCTGCAACACTGTTTTCGACGTTGGTGATTGGATAAAGACAAGATCAATTTCCCATGATCCGAACTTGGGAGAAAAGTATGGTCGATCACAATTCTGTGGAACCTTTCTGTCTGATGTCTTCTGTGGATCACCTGCAATTGCTTTCGACATGAACTGCATTTTTGATCGAAAAGGATACACAATTTTTTCCGTTGCTTTTGGAATCATTGGTGGATCAATTCTCATCGCATCACCTCCTTTTTCTCTCTGAATTTTCCTCGGATGTGCTACACTCCATCTGTGATCAAATTCCTCATACCAATCCTGAAATGATTCCTCCGGAATGGGATTTGTTTTGTGTGAGTCAGAATGAAGTCAAGATCTTCGTTCGCAATCTTTCTGTTTATCGAGGCTCGAACGAATGTGTCTCTGTTCATTTTATTTGCATCCAGAATGTGTGATGTAATAAAGTGTTCCATTTGCTTTGATTATTCAATATTGAGTTCTCAGCTTTGATTTGTTCATCTTCTGAATCGTTTCTCTGTTGAGGATCAAACAATCCTTTCATATGTGCCAACTTATTGAGCTCTTGCTGTGTGGTTGGTTCATACTGTCTGATCTCCCTCACTGGGTGGTTGAACACGGTTGGTGTGAAGAAGGGATTTCTCTCTATTGGATCCTGCATCTGTGAAATTGGTAGAATGTCATCATCATCTTCATCATCATCATCATCATCCTCATCATCCTCATCATCCTCTTCGAACTTCCTCTCCTTCATTGGATATTCATATTCAAACCCCATTGATTTCAAGTTTCTCTTCAGTCCAGGAATAATTAGATAGTCAGGTGGTTCTATTGCTATTGGTCTTTGCACTGGAATGGGTATTGGTCTTGCCTCTGCAGGGCTTCGAACTCTTGGTGAGAGAATTGGTGTCACTTGTTGATTGTACTTTCGATGATATTCTTTATACATCTTGTATGCTTTTCACATCTCCAATCACTAAAACGTTTTCCCAAGAATTCAATAAGAAACTGTGAGACTACTTTGTTCCATCTGACATAGTTAAATTAGGAGGTAATCCTCCATTGAACCAATCCTCAAAATATGTCTCATCGTTTGCTACATATTCTCCATGTGAATCATAGACATCATATACTGGTAAAGTGTTGGTTCTATTGAACTTGACATTGAATATTTCTCTTTAGAGTGTTGTGTGCAATTCAGTAACCTATTCACTAGTGCTTTGATTTGTCGTGTGTTCATTTATACAAAAATAAAGTTTGTGTTTATTCAATTATAAAATCAGTTGCTTTCAGTCCATGAATGAATGGAGGACATGATTCATTTTCAAGTACGATTGCCTTCAGATGGATTCCACTGAGACTGAGTTTCTGTTGTTGTATTTTGGCTATCTCAAATCCGTTGGGGTCCCTCTTCACTCCGGCTCTTCTCGTCTGGAAACGCATCATCATGATGCTTGAACCGTTTTACGGTGAAGTTCAATGTTGTTGTCACTGTTTTCTCCATTAAGACATTTTACTTAATCGTCACTTGTGATATTTGTTTCTTTAGAGACACTTTGATCTTGCATTTCTCATCGAGAGAGTAACACTTGGGTGCAAGACAGATCATCTGTTCACCTTCCTTTCAATTGCTAATCCCAACAGTTTCTTCTCATCATCGACAATTTTCAGGATTGAAACCACCATCTCATTTGTGTGTGTCATAAAACTCCTTTGTCAGCAATCACGTGTTCAAATTGTTGATGAATTCCAGCGTTCGGATCACCAGCCATTGCCCAGTATGCAGAGTCAGTATCTCCCCTACAAAAAGGATCTTGTTCATGTCTAGGCACTTGTACATGAAGTTGTAGATGAAATTCAGATACAGAACTTCGCATTGTCGAGTGTGAATTCTGCTTCTTGCAGACATGTCTTGCACGATGCTCTGTCTCTCGATCACGTAGTCCCTCATTGATCTCTCTTGTCGCTACAAAATCATTTGTTTCAAGTATGTTCTCTCATTGCAGATTGTGATTGAGTTGTACTTCTCAGTGTTCATTCCATCGTATCCGTAGCTTCCATTCAAGTTGGTCTTACAGGAATTGTCTCCTTTGTTTCCAACCTTCATTGCTTCTATTCTTGTCATTCATGAATGAGG
>JARBJD010000814.1:0-13063 GCA_033064195.1 Blattamonas nauphoetae
CTCCGCCTCCCTCGTCCTCCACTCACCTCCACTCGCCTCCCACCTTCCCTCGTCCTCCACTCACCTCCACTCCCTCCAGTCACCGCCAGTCACCTCCAGGCACCAACCTTCTCCCACTCGTCTCCCTCGTCCTCCACTCACCTCCACTCGCCTCCCTCGCCCTCCACTCACCTCCCTCGTCCTCCACTCACCTCCACTCACCTCCAGTCACCACCAGTCACCTCCAGTCACCAGCCTTCTCCTCCACTCGCCTCCCTCGTCCTCCACTCACCTCCACTCGCCTCCAGTCACCGCCAGTCACCTCCAGGCACCAACCTTCTCCTCCACTCGTCTCCCTCGTCCTCCACTCACCTCCACTCACCTCCAGTCACCGCCAGTCACCTCCAGGCACCAACCTTCTCCTCCACTCGTCTCCCTCGTCCTCCACTCACCTCCACTCGCCTCCCTCGCCCTCCACTCGCCACCCTCGTCCTCCAATCTCTCTTCGCTTCTCCACAGCACCTCCAACTCCTCTCTTCTTCTCCTCACCGCGCTTCGATAGACACCATTTTTCCTTCTGCGACGTCCAGACTCCTCTCCTCGAGCCTTCTCCTCCCTCCACTCATTCTCACATCAACACTTTCCATCTGAATTGAGTCTTTCATGCATATTGTTGTTTTCAACTCACAATTTACACTTTCTTTCGAAACCCAACCAAAGCAATATCAATTGTTTGAGATACTACACCACTAAAAGTGAATAAAACTGAATTCATACATCCATGCTTCAATGTTGTGCGAAGAGAGAGAGAACAGAGGAGAGAGATTGAGAGAAGATGTAATATGGTGGTAAAGCAGACATTCACCCTGTATACCATATCCAGTGTAGTGAGGAAGATGGTTGAAAGAACATTGCCCATCAAATGACGATCAACCCATATTTTTCTGAATCATCCAGCCGAAAAGACTTCTGGTGGGAAGATTTTTAAAAAAACACTCGCATTCAGTTGTTTGAGGTGTGAAAGAGTTATTGGAGAGAGATTGGAAAATATTGAAAAAAAGAAAGGCGACGGTCGGTTTCGATGGGGGCTCGTACTTTTCTATGATGTCAAAAATATTGTCCCAAATGATGAAAGGATTTGTGGCAACAAGAGAAATCAATGAGGACAACTACATTGTGATTGAAGACAGAGAGAAAGCATCGTGCAAAACATGTCTGCAAGAAGCAGTATTCACACTCGACAATGCCAAGTTCTGGTATCTGAATTTCATCTACAACTTCATGTACAAGTGTCTAGACATGAATAAGATTCACTTTTGTGAGGGAGACACAGATTCTGCTTATTGGGCAATTAGTGGAGATCCAAATGCTGGAATTCATCAACAATTTGAACATGTGATTGCTGACAAAGAATTCTATGATGCACACAAATATGAATGGTTTCCAAATCCTGAAAAGGGAGTTGATGATGAGAAGAAACTGTTGGGATTAGCAATTGAAAAGGAAGGTGAACAGATGATCTGTCTTGCACCCAAGTGCTACTCTCTCGATGAGAAATGCAAAATCAAAGGAGTGTCCCTGAAGAAAACAAATATCACGAGTGATGACTATGTGAAGTGCCTCAATGGAGAGAAAACAGTGACAACAACATTGAACTTTCAAACGAGAAGAGCTCACACTGACGATGACAGCAATGGATTTGAGATTGCGAAAATACAACAGCAAAAACTCAGTCTCAGTGGAATACATCTGAAGGCAATCGTACTTGAAAATGAATCGTGTCCTCCATTCATTCATGGACTGAAAGCAACTGATTATATAATTGAATAAACACAAACTTTATTTTTGTAGAAATGGCTAGACCATTTTTGAGTTCAAAACAAATTGATCAAATAGTGAAGAAACTCCTGGACAATACGTTCCATTCCGAGACTAAAATATACAGAGTCACATTGACGTTTTCCCAAATTCTACCAACCTATCATGTCAATGATTCAAATGGACAATACGACGCAAATGATGAGACATACTTCAATGACTGGCTGAATGGAGAATTACCTCCTGATTTAAACATTGCTGATGGAAAAATAGTTGTTCAAAGATTTGTGAAACAATTCACCGGATGGATCCTTCGTAACAACACTGCAAGACAAGCGTACAGAGCATATCAACAGTATTTTCAGGAAGCACAGAATAGTCATTTTAATCAACCACCAGCCATCGTAATTCCGACACAACTTCCACAACCAATTGCTATTGAACCTCCGGAATCTCCAATCATTCCTGGACAGAAGAGAAACCCGACATCAATTGGTTCAGAATATGAATTCCCAATGAAAGAGATGAGGTTTGAAGATGATGATCTACTGATCCCCAAGTCACCAGATCCACAAACAATTGTGAAGATTGACAAAGGTTTTGTGCCATATGTGAGAGAGATCAACAATGTCGAACCAACGACAAGGCAAGTG
This sequence comes from Blattamonas nauphoetae, assembly GCA_033064195.1. Lineage (NCBI taxonomy): Eukaryota > Preaxostyla > Oxymonadida > Blattamonas > Blattamonas nauphoetae. The sequence goes on from JARBJD010000814.1 coordinate 2,451, forward strand.
CTGGGAATGTTGGAACGAGTGAAAGGCTATTTTGACCATCAACAGAAGGACAATTCAGAGGAGGAACAAATCAAAGCAGAGAATTCAATGATGGACAATCAACAGAAAATGGAACAATTCATTGACAAACAGATCGTTGAATCAAAGAAACTGAATCGAAATATGTTTATTCTTTCACACGTAAGCAGAACTCTCGGAAATGACGAAACTGAGTTCATTTTAGCACATCCTAAACAAATCCCATTTGGTGGAAGATCATTTCAGGAATGGTACGATGAATATGTTCACCGATGGGATTCTACACATCCTCGGAAAATAAGGAGGGAACAAGGAGGTAACACATTGATGATTGACCAACCAACGATTCCAAAAGCCGTGACAAAAATACAATATCCGTTTCGATCAAAGATGCAATTCATGTCCAAAGACGTCACTGGAGATCCATATCAGACATCAGACAAAAAGGTTCCACAGAAATGTGACAGACCTTACTTTTCTCCCAAGTTTGGATCCTGGGAAATTGATCTTGTCTTTATTCAATCGCCAACGTCGAAAACAGTTCTTCAGATTTACCTATTTGCCATCAACATAAACACTAAGTACCTTGTAGTAATTCCAGTTCTGGATAAATCATGGAGCAAAGTCAAGACAGCAATCAACGATCTCATTCATCATCGTGGAGTAAGCATCAACAATATTCGTGGTGATGGTGAAGCAGCATGGACAAGTGGAGAAGCAACAACATTCTTTAAGAAACACAAAGTCAGTACATATTTCACAAGCTCACCATTCACAAATCACAACAGGATTGTCGATCGAGTGATCAGAACAATCAGAGATGGATTCCAAGACAATGCAACACAAATGGGACAATATTTTTGACATCATAGGTCTCAACCGAAAAAGGACACTTTCCTAAAATTCGTAAATCCTTCACGAATTGAGATGATATGTATTTTTTAATTGAGATTCTTGATGTTCTGATCTCCATGATCGTTCTTCTCTGAAAAGGAGTCTGATCGAACCATAATAGTGATATTCTGTCCAAGCTTTTCTGGAAAGGGCGTTTCACGATTTCGCTGTCTGTCTACGGCAGTGTAGTCATGAATTAATTAGCCATCAGTATCCTGGACACAGTCTGTTCTCACTATTTCGTCATCTCACCTCAATCTCAGATATTCTGCTTCTCAGACCTTTTGTCACATTTTTCCTTTCCTCTATCCCTCTCTCCCAGCAAACCCTCCTTGTAGTGCTCAACCACTGTCATCGAACGCACCTTTTCTGCCCGTGCCAATCATCAACCCTTCATTCTCATCCCTTCCTCCTCCTTCCTTGTCTTCCCTTCCTCCAGATATCTTCTCCACTCTCCTTCTTCTTTGTGGATGGGGTCAATTATTGTGACAGCAGACTGGGCAAGCTCACGCAGACATTCAACACGTTGATGAAAACTCTCTCAGAAGCGGACTATGTCGAGCGCAAGGATCTGTACGCTAGTCCCCGTATATCTCTCTTTCGGTTTTATTCTTTATTTGTTCTCTGCTAGTCTTGGTTCGTAGGATTGGAGACTCATCAATGTCTTCGACCACGCTGCCTCAGCTGATGACCAGGATCTTAAAAAAACTTGTCGAAACGGCCTTCCGCGTGTGTGTCCCACTCTCCCTAATTTCTTGCAGCAATAGCAAGAACAAGGTCGTGCTCGGCGGACACAGTGCTTGTGGCATCGTCACCCACCGCTTTGTTCCCAGTGGCATCGTTGATCAGTCTTGGATCGACGCTTACATCTTTGTTGTCATCTCTTCGGGTGCTCCCTTCGGCGGTGCTCCGATGGCGTTTGGTTCTTCAGCGTCGCCAAGAAAGTGGATGTTCCCGTGGGTGTGCAGGGAGAGATGAACGTTATTTTTTGGGATGATTGATGATTCACGCTGTTCTTCTGTTATCTTCGTTCAATCTTTACCGTTCTTTCCGTCACAGTTCGGGGAGTCCACAATCAACATTCTGACGCAAGATTGCGGCTGTCTGCACTGGATGATCCCCAGCAAGAACACCTTCGACGACAATTATGTCGTTGGCCAGCTCAAAAGTATGCTTTCCACTCCATCTTCCATTATATTCACTGCTTTCTCTTTCATCTTCAAAACATCCACAGTCCTCTCCCCTCCTCCCCTCCAACATATCCTCCCTTCACCCACTCTCCCCCTCTCCCATCTCTCTGCTTGCAAAGGCGACATTATGCGCAACATCACAATGAAGAACAGGACGTGGACATTCGACCAGGGAGGTAAGGCCGGTTTGAAGACAGACATCCAACACACTCGAAACATCACCGACAAGCCTCTCGTCAAGCCGAAGGTGATGACACACGTGATGTACTCGATTGGTCTGTGTTTATCCATGTTTCTGCCCTTCCCACTCTCTCCATCTTTCTCTATTTTTGTTGCCTTATCTGCCAATCATTCGTGTCTCCTTCTTTTCTGCGCTTCTTCGTCGTCGTTAGGTGTCACAACCACTGCTGGTGTGATTCTGAATGCCACCAATCCGCGCAGGTGGTCGGACACGCATTCTGATTACTACGTGGATGGCGACGGCACAGTCCCGATTGTTTCACTCAGTGGTGTGTCTTATTTCCGTTCATTCTCGTTCTGTGCCCTTTTTTTTACCATTCTTTTCGCTCTCCCTTCCCTCGCCTGATTTTCCACTCTTTTCTCATCTTTCGCAGTCCTCCGCAAGTGGAGAGACACCTCGCTTGTCGAATTCCACACGTACCGTGGCTGTGACCACATGGGCATTATCACAGACGCTGTCCCAATTGGCCATATTTTGGACATCACTGCGCCGGAAACTGCCGCGAATATGGAGGATGAGGACTCACTCAACCCTCCCGACGACTTTTAGAAGTCTATGTTACTTCATCACACATTTATCCTGTTATCTTCATCATTCTGTCCTTTCAGAGAGTTCCATCCTTTTTTGCTCAACATTCGTCCAACGTGGTGTCTAGCATATTGTGGAGAGACGTATCGTGTTGTGATTTTGTATGCTGCCCTTGATTCATGGAGGATCATCATGAGAGAAGGGCATGATCGATCCGTCATCAACGATGCAAGAAGAATGTCCTCATCAATTGAATCCACATCGTTCTATTATGCCCAAAAACTCTGAAGCAGATGGAATAATCATGTCAGAACGTGAACCATTCCTCACATTCGATCTCAACGCACAATTGTCGATTGAGGACAAATCGAGAATTTACTGTTCGCTTGTTGCCCTTGTGTAAGCTGAACACCTGTTTGATGAAGCCCTTCAAGGCAGAGCTGTCCAATTTTTGAAGAAACTCGAACCAACATGGAAACAATCAGAACAAGAAGCGAACTTCGTTATCGACCTTGTTCCTTCTTCGACTGGATCGTTCATGCTTCAGCCAGATCGCCTTCTGGCTTTGTTTAGAGTATTTCCACTCTGTTGTCATCTCCTCACTCGACTGTGGTCGCAGTGGTGATGACCTTCCTGGACAGAACAAACAGAGCTTCATCGAGCGAAATCCATCTTCGTATCAAGCTTCCAATCCTCTCTTCAATCATCATTCATCGATGAAACTGGTTCAAAAGTTTCTGAAAGTTCGTATCTCCACATTCTTCACATTCCATCTGGTTTCAAAGGAACTATTCATTTCCCGATCTAACTCATGGCCTTACCTCCACTACTCTTCACTGCTCCTTCCCACTTCATCGTGCGCTCCTCGATCATCACTCGTACAGCAGGTGCCATCACTCCGAAAAGATCTACCAACACCAGCTTGATTCTCATTGGAGACCTTGTCACAACGTGAATTGTATCCGTCACTATGACGATTCTCTCTCTTCCCGCAACCGATTGTTTCTCGTTTTCTTCTTCATCGTTGTCAACCTACCCTGGAGAAATGTGCGAATCCACGATGACTACACACTTTCGAATTTTTTGAAATAAATCAGACAACAAAACCAAATAAGAAGTGAGATCATACTACGCATCTAAATTTCTCTTCTAACGAGCTCTATAGTGATAAACGGTCACAACTTTCTTCTGTCGTCATTATCTACGAACATGTGAGGTTTCTGTTTTGTTGAACTGGAAATTATCAGACAGTGAATGTTTTGATGCTGAAACTGGAGCTTGAAGGACAAACAACCAAAACACGGTGATATCCGACATTGTGATCAGATCGCAGAAAATGACTTCCCAATGTCTCGTGTGTCATTCAAAAGAATCTTATTCGACTCTGTTCTTGTTTTTAGTGATATAACGTCCCGATTTTATTCTCGCAAAGGATATGGTCGACTTCAGAAGTTGGTTCGAAGCAAACACGGGAACTGAATGGCGACTGACTATTGTCATGTCTGAAAATGTTGATAAAAAGGGATCAAACACGACCAAGTTGGATAAATATGTCTGGTTCCGTCTAAATGCGAATCGCAGTGAACTGTCGATTGGAGTCTGTTTCTTTTGTGATTGACTCAGAATGGCATAGGTTGGGAGACGATTCCTGAAAACAGATAAGATTTGTGCGATTGTTTGATTGACCATGTCCTTTGGATGAGATTGAAGATAGAAATCGCCTGATTTTGACCGGATTGGTTTGAGGAGTGTATTGTCCGAAAAAATGTGTGAAATGAGTTGTCAACACCGATGATATGGTGTTTGGTTTGATCACTAGTTTACTTGTTGGAGATCAGGATAAAAGAATGGACTTCCTTTTCTTGCGAACCAATATTCGACGAGAGAGCTGAATTTGTGAGATATTTGATGAGAATGTGACATAATCTGATATTTATTAGTGGAAGACTGACTTTCTGCGATTGATAAGGTCTCAAAAGAAGATGCAATCGAAACCAATTTTCTGAAATGGGCGAGCGAAATGAAACGAACAAGGAATGAAATGGCAAAAGAAAGGTATGAGACGTGATCTCCTCTTCCTTCTATTGGTCACGACTCAATCTGGTGTGTTTTTGAGGATAGTGCGAAGTCATCGTGGATTCGCACAAATCTTCATTTGTCTTCTCGACTCAACTACACCTGACACCGAAGTGGATGAAATCATTGGATGTAATATTAAGAGTTTGTCTCCCTTTTCCTCATATCTCCAGATTCTCTCTCACTCTCTTCATCGACTGGTCGAATCAACCTCAAGACACCATCCACCCGTCGCGTCACTGAACTGCCGTTAAACTACTCACATTTGAAGGAAGGAGCTTGTGTGTGGATGTAGGTGGACATGGAATCGACACCTCGAACAGTCTAATTCTTCATGAATGGGCAAGCTGGCCAGCTTTATGTTTCTGGTCTTTCCCAATCTGTCAGAATCGGTGTTTGCTTCTCTCGTTTTTGTTCTCTTTCAAGTTCACTGTTTTTGTGCAAGAAACGTCGTTCGGAATTGACAGAATCGCTCGACAGCAAAGACCAACCCCAATCGCACCGGAAATGAAAGATCTGACTTGCCAGAACTTGACCACACTTGTCTTTCGTGAAGGATACTGAAAGAGAGTGAGATGGACTTGCTTGATCTTGGATTGGGCAATGTGGGTGGAGTGATTTACCGCATTTTCAAAACTACAACACAGTGATTTCTTGTTTCTCTTCTCTCCGTTCTGATTGACGGATACAACTTCATGTGTGTTGTTCACTCCGTTCATGCCATTGATTTCTTGATTCTACAATTTTGTGCGTCATTTCTGCCTTTCATCTGGGTAAAATTTTACGACACTTCGCCTCAGACGAATAAAGGGCGACCTACTTTTTCTTCAAATGAGCACATTTTCTCGTAGAAAAGGGAAAACCTGGAAGATAAGTACGGCAAAATGACTTCCATCAGATCCAAAAGCACAAAAAGGAGTTGACGATGCGATTGTTCCTGTTTGGTTGTTCACAGATCACGAAGATTCGTCCACACACATCATTTCGAAAACGGTTCAACATCACTCAATAACAGTGTGAGATAAATCTTATAACAAAAATCATACAATGAGATGAGTGATCTATCAAATGAAGTCAGCGACTCCAAAAAGAGGATGTAAGGATTCATCTGAGTCGCAAACCAAAAAATACGAAATAAAACTCGATTTTTTCACGGTTCAACCATAAAGTGAGTATCCGAGTGAACTCACATCCACAATTGGATACAAATTGAATGATGAAAGGATCATCCACCAATCAATCAAAGAGAACAAGATATCAGATTTGAGTCGACATTCCAGTTCGAGAGTATCATTCCTTTGACTTCAAGCCTTCAATTCTGTTCAAGATTCTGCCTGAGGGCCACTGCAAACTGGGTGAAATGTCGTAAAATTTTACCCATCTTGATTTCTATCCGATTCTTCTATCCCGTCAGATTCGACCGATCTTGCAGTGGTTAGGCCATGCGTGTCCATTCTCTGTTGATTTCGGTGATAGAGATGGCATGGATGGTGAGAGATAGGATTGTGCGAAGGACTCGACAAGAGTGGAACACTACTCACGCGGACGAAGTGACATTTATAGATTGCTGCTCGGAAGTGTGGGAGGGCCATTTGGGAGCACATGCACACCGACAGTTCTGATGAGATGCCCGACCAGCGATGGGCAAGCTTCGATTTGACATTGCTCCAATCTCGGAACATACCAACGAATTGAACTGCTCTACACCCACACATCAGCCATCAACTGCTCTTGTGCTCATTTGTTGTGAAGATTGAGGTTATTCTCGCCGATGTTGAACAACCCAAAACGATCTATCACTTCACAACTGGCCACAATCGCTCCTTTCTCCCATTTGGACGTGCAATGTTCCTTCCCTTCATGCCCATATCATAAACCTGCTCCGCATTCTCCGACAATCTCGGAGACTCGCTGAAAGGCCTCGCCCACACTTTCACTCCGAATTGGCCGAACAGCAAGGATGATGCGATGTCTCCACACTTTTGGGAAGCTGGATCAAACAGCACGTGTCGCTGTCAGCTGAACAACACTTAGAACACGGAGTCGAACAAAAATCAATCGAACACTCATCGCCGTCCACCAACTCCCTCTTTCGGCTGTCTCCCAATCGTTTCTCGTTTCCTGGCCAGTGATGCAGCACAGTCTTCTTATAGCGGATACTCGAGTTATTTTACGTTAATTCCTCTGTTTTTCGTTTTTCGTCATTTTTTTGCCAAATGTGTCAATAGTGGCATTCAATCCAGACCTCACACAATCAATTCCTCCTGATATCCATTGTTTGTCCCTAACTGAATAATTCTTGTCTTGATTGGTTGAAGTTACTCTATTCATGGGATGGATCGTCTCTGGGTTCCTCTCCGTAGCTTCACCGTTGCACTCGGAGACTAGATGAGAGCCGACACAGAAGCGGCCCAATCTGGACAACGGATGATGTAATCTCTGTTTTCGGAAGGCTTCGAAGACACACTCGAACAGAAGATGAAACACGAAAGAGCGGCTCTTATGGGAGTTATCTTGTCAACAGCTGTCTCTCAATCTCACAGAAACTGGGATTGAATGTGTGAAGGCTGTGAACGATTCAATCTCAAATGACACATCGAAACTACCTCGCTGGAATGACTCCAACTCATTTCCGTGGACTCCCCTTCGATGTTTGGAATACTCTGATTGCTGGTACAGATGAACAGATTCTGCGATCGCCTCCACTCTTCTAGAAGTGGGTTGCTCATTTAGGTTCGTCGTTCTCAACGCGACTGTCTTTGACTGTCACATCTTCGACCGTCCTCTCTCCACACAATTCCTTGCGTCTCTGCACGATCCATTGTGACCAGATTATCTTTCCCACTCTCGACTTTTGGAGCATCTCAAAATCCCATCTCATCAATCTCGTAAAAAATGAAATGTAGCCTACACTCCCGCCATTTCACATCCACCCAGGATTGGTTCCATGATCGTCCCCTGTTGAACTTGTACTCTGTCATTGTTCTCGTTCCGGGAACCAATCCCCAAACTGTCATCCGAAACCGAAGAATCGAATCACTCTTCTCGACTTTGTTGGTCCACATGGGGTTTACTCTTCATTGCACCTCGTCGGGGATGGAACAACTTGTTGCGCACCCGGTTACCACCGTTTGAAAACGATCTCACGTTCCGTAGCGAAAAAGAAAGTCAACCGTTCGCATTAATCGCTGTTCTGATAACGATTCGAGACGCGACTAATTTGCATACAATTGACAAACTATTCAGGTATCTCTCTTCTTCCCTTTCACTGCCCCTCTCTCTCAAATCCCATCATTTTCCCAAAACAGGTTAGAAGCCGTCGAACAACGACATTTGCACTGTTTTTGCCTTCCTGACCTCTCTCGCCCACGCTGGTGTCCCAATCACAAAGCAGGCAATCCTCCAGATTCTCTCAATGACAGCGCTGAAAACGTGGCGGAAGAAGGAGGGCGAGGGGAAGGCTGTAGGCGACGAGGATTTGATTGCTGTTGTGAACAATGCGCATGCTCATCTTTTGATAATGTAGAAGCGACAATATCTGTGATTATCCTCCGCTTGGCCAGAATCCGTACTCTATACAAGAAACACGCTTGGACGGTGATCGTGTTTTCTCACCGTGGTATTTTGAGAGGAGAGTGATGGAACAGACAAGAAGAGCGAAACCAAAAGAACACTGAGAGCAGAAAGATCGATCGCCTATTTCTCTCACAAATCCGAAACCAAACATGCTGCTGGTCAAAATAAACCAAAGACTACTGCGGTATCCACTTCTCCCTCCTCGCTATCCAACTTATCTCCATCCGCCAGCAACTTCATTCAACCTTAACACTCCGTTCAAGCGATCTCGGTGAACAGAACTCAATCAACATGTTCTGTTTGATTGGTCGTCCATGGTCTGATTCATAGTCAGAATAAGACATCATATTACACATGCTGAACTTTTCAGTCCAAACCGGATCGTGATCAATCGACAATAATGATAATCGGACGTTTGTTTCCCTTTTTCATCGCTATTTCTATCTCTTCAGCAATCTGGTTCATCGTAATTGATAAATTTTCCAATATTCAGTTGCGACTGCTGTGATGAGCGAGGGAGGATTTGATTCGATGTTTGTTGTCGTTTAACCTTTATGTGTGCCTTCTTTTATTGGCAAAACAGCACTCCTGCTCATCTTCACATACCTCTTTCCCAACCTCGCCGTTTCTGTCGCTATGATTCAGCCAGGCTCATCGATTCCCTTCGTTTCTCAAACTCCACAACATCTGAAGATAAACACACAACGATCACTTTTACATTGCTTGGTGAATGCTCCTTTCTGGTTTCTTAAATTTGGGAGTTCTGAACAAGGACACTTTTCATTTTAATTGGAATAGTGGTGACCATCATGTTTCTCCACCTTTTCATTTCAACTGGACTTCTCTGATTGACTGTGGTGTAGGTTGTATTATGTGCATCACTATTTCGAGACGACTATATTGAAAAGGAAGAAGGAAAGAGAAATCGACGATAACAACATGCGATAAGAATTGCTGGATAGATATGCGTTGAAACCAGAAACGACGGAAATGCAAAAGAATATCGGCTCTGTGTCACTGCAATCAAATCCGTTCTGTGGGCATTTTGTGAGGAGGTGTTGCTGGAGAGGTGGAGTCAGATCATGAAAGGCGTTATCTTGATCTGCAGATCCTTTCTCCCTCCTCAACCATGACCACATCGGTTCCTTCCATCCGTCAGGAATGAGATTGGAATGGTTCGTTGTCGTCATCAGCTTGTTCTTTTGGCTCTTCTTGTTCAGCGGCTGGTTTGGAATTCTGTACTTCTATTTCGTCTCTCTTCGCTCATCTTCTCTTCTAACTGCTCATACAAATCGTCATTCGTCAGATAGATCTTAAAACATCTACACAAACGCACTCTCGATCTTCCTTGTCTCTCGTCGCTTTCTGGTCGACAACATTAACTGCAGAAACAGCATACACAACACACCAATCCACCTCTCCGTCTCACACACTATGTTCGCCTATCTCCGTTGCAGTAGAGTGGAGAAGGGCAGAAGAAGAGGAGATTGGGGTTGGCAACGAGCAGCGAGTCAAAAGAAACGACAGGGTGCAGAAACGCCTTCTTTCCGTCGAGGAGAGAGTGTGTGAGGTCGAAAAACCCACACCCGCTTCGGGTTGATGTTGGGCACGTCGGAAAAGAGACAAGAAACTGGAAGAGATGTCAAAGGCGGGGATCCTTTGAATGGAGAGAGTGTGGAAGATGTGGACTAACGACGTGATTCCAGTCAAGGTCAGTTGCAAATTTTGAAGCAGAGACACAAATCTGAGCAATGACACGATCGAAGAAACTGTTGTGGGTTCCCTTTCGACATGTGAAGTGAATACAGGCCAAACGTGCAGGAGGAACGAAATAGATCGTTGCAGAAGCGGAACAGATAGTACGAAGAGCGATTCATATTTCTCCGGGATGATGTCGAGTGTTAGAGATGATTGGATACCCGTTGACACACGTTTGTGTGTATGTTCTTCTGTCTTTTTTAACCACTTTCAGAAGGGTACTGGTGACTTCCAGAGAGGATGTCGGCTCGAATGAGCGGTGGAAAGGCTAATTCCGACCCATCAAGTCTGGTCTTTCGTTGAACTCGCTCGACGACAGCCAAGATCGCTTT
>JARBJD010000815.1:0-13008 GCA_033064195.1 Blattamonas nauphoetae
GAGGTGAGGGGAGGGATGATCACACGAGGTGAGGGGAGGGGATGATCACACGAGGTGAGGGAGGGGATGACGAGGTGAGGGGAGGGATGATCACACGAGGTGAAGGGAGGGGATGATCACAACGAGGTGAAGGGAGGGATGATCACACGAGGTGAGGGAGGGATGATCACACGAGGTGAGGGGAGGGATGATCATGAGGGAAGGGAGGGATGATCACACGAGGTGAGGGAGGGGATGATCACAGAGGTAGAAGGGAGGATGATCACACGAGGTGAAGGGAGGGGATGATCACACGAGGTGAGGGAGGGGATGATCACACGAGGTGAGGGAGGGATGATCACACGAGGTGAAGGGAGGGATGATCACACGAGGTGAGGGGAGGGATGATCACACGAGGTGAGGGGAGGGATGATCACACGAGGTGAAGGAGGGGATGATCACACGAGGTGAGGGAGGGATGATCACACGAGGTGAGGGGAGGGATGATCACACGAGGTGAGGGGAGGGGATGATCACACGAGGTGAGGGAGGGATGATCACACGAGGTGAGGGGAGGGGATGATCACACGAGGTGAGGGAGGGGATGATCACACGAGGTGAAGGGAGGGATGATCACACGAGGTGAGGGGAGGGATGATCACACGAGGTGAGGGGAGGGATGATCACACGAGGTGAGGGAGGGGATGATCACACGAGGTGAGGGAGGGGATGATCACACGAGGTGAGGGGAGGGATGATCACACGAGGTGAGGGAGGGATGATCACACGAGGTGAGGGGAGGGGATGATCACACGAGGTGAAGGGAGGGATGATCACACGAGGTGAGGGAGGGATGATCACACGAGGTGAGGGAGGGATGATCACACGAGGTGAGGGAGGGATGATCACACGAGGTGAGGGAGGGGATGATCACACGAGGTGAGGGGAGGGATGATCACACGAGGTGAGGGGAGGGGATGATCACACGAGGTGAGGGGGAGGGGATGATCACACGAGGTGAGGGGAGGGATGATCACACGAGGTGAAGGGAGGGATGATCACACGAGGTGAGGGGAGGGATGATCACACGAGGTGAGGGAGGGATGATCACACGAGGTGAGGGGAGGGATGATCACACGAGGTGAGGGAGGGATGATCACACGAGGTGAAGGGGAGGGATGATCACACGAGGTGAGGGAGGGATGATCACACGAGGTGAGGGAGGGATGATCACACGAGGTGAGGGGAGGGATGATCACACGAGGTGAGGGAGGGGATGATCACACGAGGTGAAGGGAGGGGAGATCGCACGAGGTGAGGGAGGGATGATCACACGAGGTGAGGGGAGGGATGATCACACGAGGTGAAGGGAGGGATGATCACACGAGGTGAGGGGAGGGATGATCACACGAGGTGAGGGAGGGATGATCACACGAGGTGAGGGGAGGGATGATCACACGAGGTGAGGGAGGGATGATCACACGAGGTAAGGGGAGGGGATGATCACACGAGGTGAGGGAGGGATGATCACACGAGGTGAGGGGAGGGATGATCACACGAGGTGAGGGAGGGATGATCACACGAGGTGAGGGGAGGGATGATCACACGAGGTGAAGGGAGGGATGATCACACGAGGTGAGGGGAGGGATGATCACACGAGGTGAGGGGTGGGATGATCACACGAGGTGAGGGAGGGGATGATCACACGAGGTGAAGGGAGGGGATGATCACACGAGGTGAGGGGAGGGATGATCACACGAGGTGAGGGAGGGATGATCACACGAGGTGAGGGAGGGATGATCACACGAGGTGAGGGAGGGATGATCACACGAGGTGAGGGGTGGGGAACGATTCCATTGATTCTTCAGGCATTGACAGCAGGGATGTCAAATACCCCGCGCCTGTTGAAGGAGACGACAAATGTGCGGTTGGTCGGTCGGTGTTTTCGGATAGAGAGGAGACGACCAGATCCAAGAACGAGGGACGCATCGTCGATCGAGAGACCGGAGCAACTGACGGAGACATCAGAGTTCATCTCAGAGCAGGACGGTTGGGAGGAGTCGAGATGGTTGAGTGACGAAATGGCTGTCAGAGGAAGGAGCGTCCGAAGTTCACTCGATCTGTGAACAACGTCAATGATCGAAATCGAACTGTCATCGTTCCCCAGAACAGACAATCATAAATGGGGAACATTCAGGATTTGAGATGATCGTACTCGACGAGACAGTCACGTTGGAGTTAGAGAGTTTTCCAGCCGATGTTCCCATCCATCCGCAATCAATTATCATCAATGATACCAAAATCGAGCAGTGTGTGAAGATAAATATGAAGTTTGTCCTTTCGTCATGGTGGTTGGCTTTGTTCTTCCCCGTCAGAGACTCATGATGATGAGTTTCGTCCACCGACTATATGTGACAGATTCTTGTTCGTTTTCCTCAAAGATTCAGCGTGGTAGATGAGACTAGGTACTGTTGCGCATGAAATTGATGGTTGTTTAAGTCGAGTACGCGTGGAAATCCGTCCTGATTGTTGCATTTTTCTGGGGTCGGCTCCTCATCGATTGCGAATCCGAACAGAATAATGGAGTGTTGACATAGTCGCACTTCACGGTTCGTTTCGGAGATTGATCAAGAAGAAGTTCATCATCCGCCAAATCCTTGGAAGCTGGTTTTGAATGAACCGATTACTCGTTCTGTAATTTGACGCATGAATAAGACCTGCTGAACACGACATGTCCCGCGTGCATGATAAGAGGATCCGTTCCGTGTCTCCGCTTTTCAAAAATATGCTGTGATGTTCAGAGACTCCTTCAGTTTGATCTCAAGGCGGTTCTCGATTGTGAGTGAATTAGACATTGTGTCGAGTCTGAAGATGTGAACCTTTCCTTCAGATAATGAACTGACAATGAGAAAAGCAGAATTGTGGACAGTGTCGGGAATGTGATGTCCTTGATCTTCTGCGTTTTGTTTGGAAGAAAAGAGGAGGCGTGTAATGAGACTAATCGATGAAGATGAGTGGAGAAAGAAAAAGATGCATACTGATGTTGTTTGTGATCCAGATTTCTTCTATTTATGTCCATTTCTGATTGGAGAAAGATCTTATCATCTATTACAGACAAATGAAGAGAAAGAGGTAGAGAAGAGTGAAACGATAATAAAATGAATACTGATATTGTTCATTTTCCATGTGTCAATTCAGTGTGACATCATCGAGAGTGAGGAGATGGGCAAAGTGTGAATTGTGGAGATCTCCACAAGTTTGAAATTCAATGGAGACAGCAATGAGTGACAATTGGATAAAAGAAGTGTGGAATGGACAAGGGAATTCGAATTGCGATGTAATGGTCTCTGAGAGAAAATGTGAGTCGAAGTCACCATCCGATGGGGAGGACGATCCGGACCTGTCCAGGACTGGACACGATTGTCCGTTTCCAAATGATCATAAATGCCTCGTGAAGAAATTCAGACGACTCTTTTTTTCACCAAATGAGCTCATGTCCAAGATCGGACAGGCCAGGACAATTCGGCAATTTATGGGATTTTTGTCCGAATTCTCTAATACTCGTTTTTGATTTTTTTGAAAGACAAAATCTGAACAAAATTAACATCTTGGATGAATTGGAGGAAAAATTGAGTGTCAATCACGTCTATTTAAGCCACAAGAAACACTTCTTTCCGACTTGGACAGGGTCTCTGTCCGATGTCCGAGGAGAACGTGGTTTTGTCCGTCCGTTGCTCATCCCTAGGGAGAACTACCGGCAAAATGTAACTTCATCGGACCACTTTTTTCACATTTTTGACTTTCCGAATCTGATTTTCTCATTCCAATTTATGATGTTAAGCGGACGGACAAGATATCAAATCTTGAGGACAGAGGACAGAGGTCTTGTCCGATTCGGAAATCCAGCTTTTCACGCGTTCATTTCATCTGAATTCACCTTCTCTCTGCTCGTCAAACACTCTTTGTCTCTATTCTGTTCAGTACAATGCCAGTGGATGTCTCAAAAAGATGAATGGAAAGTGTCATTTTTGCTTTGCCTTTTTCTGACACTATAGTGGAGTTTATCATTCAAGATTTGTTAATCCCCATCTAAAATTGTCGAGAAGGGCGTCAAAATGCGTAAAAACCGGTTTGGTGGCGAATCACGAGCTGGAGTGGTTCTGTCCTACTAACTCCTAATTAGGAGTTTATAGGACGATCGGCCCAAGAGAGGACAGGGTAGGACAAAATCGGACAATCACCTTATATTCACACTGTATCTTTCTCTCAATTAGTTCATCCACCTTCTGACCTTATCTCAAAACAGGACAAATCGGACATGTCCCGTCCCGTCCCGTCCCATTGATCCGATCCCCTTCCCATCCCAACTTATTTCCGTCTTCCATTTTCTTTCAGGATCGCTAATGACGTTTTTGAATTCACACCTCCATCTAATACTTCTATTGTCTGGTACTGACTCATTTTTATCTCCGCTTGAAACAAAATTTGTGGAGATCGACGCGACTCGGCATTTCCTCTTCTCTTCTCTGACAATGATGACAAACTCAGCTGATAGATGCAACTCTCACAATACCAGTTTGTGTTTCCATTGTTTTTCTTCTTTTTTCCGTTTACTTCTCTTCATTAGTCTGGAATTTATTTCTTGATCAGAGCAAGATCCGAAAAGGATTGAAAGAAATGAGATATGGAAGATTCGCAATGTCAGTCTGTCTCTCCTTTGTTTTTCCCTCGTATTTTCCTATTTCTCCCAATTGATTTGGGAGTAGATATCGTGATCTCTCCCCAAGTCTGAAATGGAGATCGTGGGATATGCTACGGAGTCTCTCACACCGTCTCCTCCTCTTTATGTCCTCCTTCTCCCACTTCGGAACTTCTCGATATGACAAGACGTGATTGAAACCCGTCTTATAGACCGTTTGGGGTCAGCCTTCCTCAGAGTTCCCGTGGAAGTATTCTTCCCCCCGCCTGAATTCCCCATCTCAAAATGCGATGTAAGACAGAATGCATCCATTTCCATCCTCCAAAGCACGGTACCTGACGAGACACTGGCGATCCTCCGCCACCGCTAATATCCCCGGAAGTTCAATAAAGCACACTTTCCCAAGTCACAGCTATGAAGACCCCAAAACAAATCAGTGGGTAGTAAGCAATGATCTCGAAACCTCTGGCCAACTGATTAAACACAGATCGTTCCCAAACATTCGCACTACTCTTTCGAATGCAATA
Source organism: Blattamonas nauphoetae (assembly GCA_033064195.1). Taxonomy (NCBI): domain Eukaryota; phylum Preaxostyla; order Oxymonadida; genus Blattamonas; species Blattamonas nauphoetae. The sequence continues at coordinate 5,206 of JARBJD010000815.1, forward strand.
TTCAACCCAACTGTTTTTGGAAGCACGCAGCAAAAGTGGAGATGGATGAAATAGTCAATACTGAAATCTCAAGAATCTGCCCATTAAGTGGATGACACATGCGATCAACTCGTTCATCCCTTTGCGAAGTCGAAGGTGTTGGAGACAATAGAGGGAGGAAGAAAGATGATTGAACGGAATACTACCATCCTGACGATGACAGACATGGTCCTCTTCACACCGCAACGACTCCACCAACGGTGACGTCCTCACCTGCCAATCACCATCCTCCTCTGACCTCGCCACGCTCTTTGTCAATCTGTGGAAGCAAAACAGTGCCTTGGCGACGTGCGACGTGTCATCCTTCACATCTCCGAGTAAATCAAGCAGCGCGAAGAGGTGCTCGTCCATCCCACCAACGCTCCCTGAACGGTCTCCAGTCGTTCTGCCATGCCAACCAGACAATCACCACCACACCCGAGAATCTGAACCAGCTGCTGCGATTGTGAAGAAGACCATCACCCACTACCTCAGCATCTTCAACCAGTCTGCACAGGAAAACAGATCTCCAACGACTCCACACGAAGTAAGATCGAAGGCAGACAAAGTGATCCATCCCGCCTCCCATCGGTTACGTTGTCACTGGCCAAGCTGGCAAGTTTTCGACGATGCTTGCGTCGTGTGGAGTACTGGCTCATTCGTCTTAATTCCTCAAGCAACTCCTCCATCTCTCAGAGATAATCTTTACGGTGTCTGATTTGCTCATCGTAATCTCACAATCTTCACACATGACCACTATGATGCTCAAAGCTGTGTCCTCCGTCAACGGGTTCGTCACCCGCCAAACGCAAGTCACACAACCACCCATCCTCCTCGAAGACGTCAACCTCATCCCGTCGTGAGAAGGCGTAGTCGCCTTCCTCGGGCCACTCTCCGCGTTCTCGAGCCAGTGTTTACGACACTTCCGAACATGTGGACGAAGCTCACGCAGTCAGCCGCGGATTGCGTGGAGTTCCTGCAATACTTCACCCAATTTGTGAAGCTGTTCTGCAAATAGGAGGAGATCCACACGATTGAGCTGACATCCGCTCTCAATTCGATATGCTCCTTTCCAACGAAAGCAAGACTGCTTCAGTACTATCTTTCGCAAGTCCAACTCAAAGGAATGCCGCACGACCCACACGAAATCATCCAATCTCGCTTGGCTGAAATCTCAACTGAGGTACTGTTGTTTCATCAGACGCTGTCTGAACATCAATCAGTCGAACAGAGCTTCACCCTCTCAACATCACCCACAGACGAGCAAGCAACACTTGGATATCCTCGGCCGAGCGGATTTGTCGCTCATCAATTACCCTGAGCATTTGCGCACATTTCGAAAATTTGAGCACACACACTGTGCATCACATGAACACAGCATAACTATATTCCATTTCGCATTTAAATGCATTAAAATGTTGTAATAAGATCAATTTATTGCCTAGAACATTCTCTGACAAAAGGATCACTGTCAGAGATGATCAACCCATTGTTTACTGCCGTTATGTCAGGAAGTGAAAGACAGGTGTATTATTGCGATTATCGAAGAAACGACGATAAAATAAGACAGAATTGAAACACATATAGAAAGTACATCATCCATTCAACACTATTTTCATGTTTTCATGAAGAGTTCGAACTGGCGAAGGCGTCACGTGGTGAGACGGCGTTGGTAGACGAAAGCCGCGCTCGCCCTGCCTGCGAGACTTGGCCTTGGGGTCGTGATGAGAACAGACAGGGCGTCGGAGGGCACTTCCTCATCGACGAGATGGAGTCGATTTGGAGAGATCTGTCCGTCGTGTGGATTCGTCGCATGACACAAAAGAAAGGGGCTGGACTCGGGATTGCTCAGCGAGGCAGATGGAAAGGGAGAACGGAATTACACAGAAGAGCGCTTCGAGTCAGCAGCGAGGACGGAAGGAGCGGTGATGAATGACAAGGTCGGTGTGCGAGGCTGGTGCTGCGAAGTGAGAGAGGTGCCGCGTGAAGACCGGCGTGATCAGCTTTGATGTTGCTCAGTGCGACTGGGGTAACCTCGGCGTGGTTGAAAACAGCGATGACCGTGAACAGCAGATTAATGCCCTCCGTGTCGAGTGTGAGCACGCGAATGTTACATCTGTGGAGAGACGGTCTGGAAGCTTGACGAGCGAGGAGCAGACAGTATGTCGACAAGTCTCAACAGCAAGAACGTCACATCCTAATTCCGACCATCGTGTCTGCGATGGATTCTGCCCTGCGTCAGTTGAATGGTATTCTCGGTCATCCTCGTAACCACTGCAGCTATGATCAGCTCGTTCTGGTTCTTGAATCAGAGTTGGATCGAAGCCTGGTGGAAGGGCTGGATTACAACGTTGCCCTCCTCGTCCAGGAAGCCTGAGGCAGACACGTTCGCCAATGAGCTGGATTGGGAGCTGGTGATGAGGAGGCTGGTGATGGAAGCGCATCGATGTTGACGTCGGCTTCTGAATTTTGCGGGATCGCGTTGAGGATCGGATGCTGTCCTGATTGAACCTGATATCTGTCGGATACTCAGCATAATTGTCGTATATGCTGTCGTTGTTGTCGAAGGCTACGATGGGAGCTTCTTAGTGCTTTTCTGGACTCCGTTTCCCCATTTCGATGTGATCAAAGTTTATGGATCCTGATGTCGTATTTACGAGCAGCATTGTCATTCTGATATCCCAGTCCATCGATGTGATGCCAGTTGCTTCGATGTGGTCATGTTTTGTGCTGAAGTTGAGCCCCGTTCGGTTGGGAGTGCCTGCTCCTCTATTTAGACTTTGAAAATGACATTCATGGATTGAAGCTTCATGAGCATGAATGATCACTTCTTTGCATCCACGGTTCGTTCGTATTGAGTGACAATCAGAGCAGTGACTTGGTCTTGGTTGGTGAGTCTCCGAACTTCCTGTAAAGTCGAGATAGTTGGATCTATCATGAGAAATGGATGATTACAATGGAGGATGTGTTCGTCGATGTTTCCAACATTCATATCTTGCGGATGGAGGAGTCAGGAATGACATGTGATTTCAGCGAAAGAGTTGGGAGACACTGAAGCGTGGGAAGGTCTGAGACTCGGATATTCTTCCTTCTCAAAAGTCAATAAGAATACTTGGGGAGTGATAATGGTGAAGACAGGATGCGATACGCCTGGATCGAACGGCACATCAAATCACATTGGAGGTTGGCCGGCGACGTCGAATGGATCTGAGTCTTGTGGTTTGTCAGAAATGCCGAATCTCGTTGGGATGGTGCAGAAGTTGGAAGTCTTCGACTTGTAAAATCAACAGTAAAACGGAGAGAAGAGATTATGTGTTGTCGGTACTCATTGTCGAGAGACGAAGCGCCGAGCTGATGTTCATCATCACGTTTCCATTCCCAAATAGACAGTTTTGCTTCTGGGACAGTAGAGACTGTGGAAAGAACCAACATCACGAGAAAAACGAAGACGAGAGAAAGAGATGAGGGAATGACAAGGAGAGAGAATGATAAGTCAAGAAGATAAATGAGAGGAAACAAAGGGATGAACATACAGTTGGTGCTCTTCGGCATCGCATCGTCTGATTATGACAGCCCGTTTGATCAGAGTCATTTCAAAAGGTACCTATTGCTCAGTAAGTCTTAAAAGAAGAAAAACAATAAAAATTGAGGCAAATAAAGAGAAGAACACGGTGTGCGTAATAATGCAATTCACTGTCCGATCAGGACAAAAGGTTTGATCAGAGTCCTTTCACACCGTATCGATTGGTGATTAGGTCTTAAAAAGAGAAGAAACAATAAATAGAGAGGTCAACAGAGAGGAAGCTTACAGTGTGTGCTCTTCTGCATTTCCTTGCCCGAAGGAGACGGCCAGTTTGATCATTCACTTTTCATTGTCAATCTATCAACAATTAAGTCCCAACTTAGAAAAAACAATAAAGAGAGGTAAAGAGAGGGCGACATACAGTGCGAGCATTTCAGCATTCTATTGACCGAACGAGACGGGCAGTTGGATCCATCTCATTCCATCTTCAATCCATCTGTAATTATGTTCGAAAGAAGTGTAAAGTCAAAAAGAGAGGTGAACGAAAGCGGGACATACCAATCCTGCACAATAATGTTCTCTGTTTTGGCCCCAATCTGAGAGGGTGATATGAGATATAGAGCATAACAACATGAAGAAAGATGAAAGAGAGTCGAGAAAACACACGATCTTTCGATTGATCGCTTCAGAAGTCATTGTGTTGGATGTGGTGTTTGTGGTGGTTTGTGCATGTTGTTCGATCTTGTGCACTTTGGGCCCATCATTTCTGAATATCAGCACAGAATCTGGAGGATGATCGAATCCATGAATAATGGTGGAAAATCGATTGAAACAAATATTATTTGATCAATTTGGACGAAATTACATTAAAATAATGTCGAATTGTTGGCTAATCATCACCTTTCTCGCCGAAACGAAGGAATATTGGAAAAACGAACTCATCTTTCAATATTTTGTGTAAAGCCTTGACTATTGATCAGACTGGACTCTGAATTCCTCATTATAGTCTGATTCAAAAGGAAATACACTCCAAGAAGGAGGCTGTTTACCACGAGAAGTGTTATTCTGGTGATCCATCCCACCGATCGTTTGGTTTACCAAGTGTGCAAGTTGTGCTGACGAACTTTTGCTCCAGCACACACTGTTCAGGGTGTGTTTGCACGTTTGCTCAGGGTAACTCATCAACATCACAACCTCGTCGATGGAGGATCTGAGAGACGTCACTATGCCTTCTCCACCTCTGCTGGATCTGTACAACTTGCTCCTTCTCGTGGTTCCTTTCGATTCGTCCAAGCAGCCGACAACGAACCACGCAGCTCACATCCTCCAAGTGATGCGGGAGTTAGATGTGAGTCTCACTCCACAGTCGCAGCTGACTCTCTGCCCGGCTGTCATCCTCCATGTCTGGAACTGGATTGACGACGCCACCCTCTTTCGGATCGAGAGCGAGGCCAGACCAGCGTGTCGGGAAGCAAGCTCATTCTCGAAGGCCTGACGACAGAACAGAAGTCGTTGGCAATATTCCTGACCGAGACGAATCTGGTGGAAGGGATGGAGTTGATTGTGGAGGTGTTGATTGAAGAGATGCGACATGTGCAGCAACCTGAGCCAGACGATCAAGGAATTGAACGAGTTCGTCACAAGTGAACTCCTCACAATGACCGTTCTGAAGAAGGAAATCGTCACAAGTGCGATGTCTGTGGCAGTCACGATGTGTCTCCTCCACCGATTCATCCCAAAACAAAACACTTTTTCGTGAAGACTCTGCTCGACCCGCTTTTGGAGAAGAGGCTGATAGTGGGAAAAACAGCAGATGTGATGAACGTCCTATTCCGCTTCAATCACCACGTCTTCACAGATTCCTCCCTCGTGCCGCTCTCTTCGTCGCAGAGGGATCGAGACAGTTTCGGAAGTGCAAATCGGTTGAACCTGTCGCTGTGGTAGTCGCTCCAAATCGGAATGGCGACACGTGTCTGTCGGGAAGGAACAGCAACTGCAATGGACAGTTGGATCAGATCCACACCGCGAAGCACCATCTGAACGAGGAGGACAGACCAGATTTCATCGTCTTCAGCGGACCCCGAGCTAATGAATCGAGTGTTCTTGAAGATTCTCTTCGCGAGCGGGTTCTTCTATCTCACGTACTGCTTCTTCCCCTCTCCAACTCCCACTTCACCGAAGACTTGTCACCCAACACTCACATCCCGTTCACAGCGCGAGTCAGAGTTCCTCTCATCTTCGACAGACTGTCAGTCTTCACAGGATTCCAACACATCCCTTCACGAGACATGCCCAACCTGTTTTGATCTACGGAATCACCAACTCCAGCTCCCCGAACGTCATTTCTCTGAAACGCCTCAACTGCCTCCAGAGCATCCAGGAAATGCTGAAACCCATATCTGGCCAGACATCCCTCCGCCACCAACACCGTTTTCAACGAGGAGCACGATCGGGATGCCTAAGATGCTGCGAAACGAGATTCGAAAGTGCAGCTGTGAACGAGGTCCTCCGCCGAACTCAATCTACTCTGTGCTCCTTTCTCCACTTGGAACGTCTCTATCCTCCAGATGGACGCCACTATCCAATAGCTTCGGACGTGGCTGATGGGACAGGACCGCTCTGAGCAGGAGTGGCGGAATACGGTCAGGCATCTGCTCAAAACGAACGATTTGGAGGAGAAGAACAGATGACACTCCGTCGAGATCTCTGCCATCTTCTCTTTTGAACAGCTTCGCATTCATTCGATACCATTTGGCCAAAACTCGGCCCACGATTCATTCATCAAAGTGCCCACTCCGAAGCGAGCCGTTCTGAATCTACTGCATCAACAGCTTCCTCCAGGCTACACCTCGCTCCTCCGTCCAGCAATCAGTTCGTCACGTCGATCGCGGCCCTTCTGAAGCAAATCATGTTGTCAGCCATTGCAGAGCGAGAGATGACCCAATTTGTCGTTCATCCAACGACAGAGATGGATGCAATCCGCGACCACCGCTAACCCGAAGAACACCGTCCTCTCAGCCACCCACGCTCTCTCAATCAACCTTCTCGCTGTCGGATGCAACAAAGAGACATTCTTCACGATTAACATACTCGACACTTCCAAACGAAGTTTCAGAAGACACAGCTGATTTCATGTTTTCTCACAGCATTTTTGTTACGAGGCAGTCGAGAACCGAGGAAATATGTGAGTTGAGGGATTGGAAAAGATGTTTGCTTCCATTTCCTAAATGAAATTTTATCAAAGAAGACAATTTGAGAAGAGTCAGATTCTGATCAAACCATAATAAAGTTTCGACCTCCAACTCGTTCACTGTCACTTCTATCACCACGAGGAGCCAAAACAGCCTTAAAATGCATTATTATCACCGAAAACGCCACAAAATCGCAATTTTCCTTCAATTTCAGAATCGGACACGAAAAGTGGAGGGAGGACAAAAGCGAGGAGGACAGGACAACTTAACATCATAACTTTAAAGAGTATAAGCTTCGGGTGTCGAAATGGGAAAAGGTGATCGAAGAGAAATGTGTTGGGTTCGATCATACTCTCAGCATCCAAATCACCTCTTCTCCTCCACGAATCACCTTAAACTAACAATTCTGGACTATTTTGACTTGACAATATAGGTCTGCCTTGATTTCTCTAGAGATTCTAAAGAATGAGTCTGATCTTTGTTTCTGTCCTTGATCCTAGATTCATCTAGATTTCAAGATCCCAGACTTAAAAGTACTCTATTTATTGATTTATCGAGAATCAATCAGAAATCTTTGAATCCAATCCTTGGTATAGTGGTCCGATGAAGTTACATCTAGCCGAACTACCATAGATTGTCACTTCCGATAAATCATGATCAATCGACATATTTTGATAAAATTTGTGAAAATACCAGTCATAATGTTGAAATGATTCAAAGAAAGCGTAAAGATGAAGTGATATAGTTCGCCGATCGACCTCATCAAACATGATCGAATGATCGTGACATTCTCTGAGACGATCTCGACACTATGCACACTATTTCAAAACGAATACGGATTTTCAACTTCATATGTCACATTATTACGAGAGAATAGCCGAGTTGAACATCATAGTCTCAACTCACCTCGATCACCTTTGGCCCAGAAAGTCCACTCGTGCCCGAAATGAATCACATAGATGTGAATTCAGAGTATGAACACTTCTCAAAGTCGATAGTATAATTTCATGTGGAAGCTTTACTCAAGCATGGGTAGATCTGTCCATCAGAGTAACACAGATCTACCGGTTC
>JARBJD010000816.1:0-12616 GCA_033064195.1 Blattamonas nauphoetae
TCCTCCACTCACCTCCCTTCTCCTCCACTCCACCTCAACGCCTCCTTCTCCTCCTCACCTCCTTCTCCTCCTCACCTCCCTCATCACCGTCCCTCTCCACTCCTCCTCCCCTCCTCCACCTCCACTCACCTCCCTTCTCCCTTCACTCCACCTCAACTTGCCTCCCTCGTCCTCCACTCACCTCCCTCGTCCTCCTCCACCTCCTCGTCCTCCACTCCACCTCCCTTCACCTCCCTCCACCTCCCTTCTCCTTCCTCCTCCCTCACCTCCTCATCCCGTCGTCTCCCTCCTCCTCATCACCCGTCGCCCTCCACTCACCTCCTCATCACCGTCGCTCTCCACTCCACCTCCCTCGTCCTCCTCCACCTCCCTTCCTCCACTCACCCTCAACTTGCCTCCCTTCTCCTCCTCACCTCCTTCTCCTCCACTCCACCTCCACTCCATCACCGTCTCTCTCCACTCCCACCTCCCTTATCCCTCCACTCCACCTCCCTTCTCCTCCACTCGCCTCTACTCACCCGGCTCGTCCTTCCTCGCCCCTCCCTCGACTTCCACTCACCCATTTCTCCTCATCATCTCCAACTCATCTCACTACTCCCCGTCATCCTCCAATCGTCCCCCCTCGTTCCTCCTCCGCCATCAAACTGTCTCTTCTCGACCATTCGCCATCCTCCACTCATTATTTCACACACTCTTTCCATCTTCATTTTCTCTTTCACACATATTGTTGTTTTCGTCACAAAATAAACTTTTCTTTCAAAAATTCACCAAAGCAAAATCACTTGTTTGAGACTACATCACTAAAAACCAGAATAAAAACCAGAATTCATTCATCCAAGCTACAATTGAGTACGAAGTTAGGAGAACAGAGGAGAGAATGAGAGAAGAAGTTTATTGGTGGTGAAGCAGACATTCACCCTTCCTACCACATCCAGTGCAGTGAGGAAGATGGTTGAAAGAAGGAGCAGACCAAATGAAGATCAACCCATATTTTCGTAAAACACACAACAGACTGGTCTACTGGTGTGAATAGATCGAAAAAACACTATTTATCAGTTATTTGAGGTGAAAAGAGCAAATGGGTTGAAATCAACAAATTCGAAAAAGAAAGCCGAGAGGAGGATTTGATGGGGGTGCTCGAACTTTCTATGATGTCAAAATATTGACCCACATTCTCCATTCAAGCAAAATGATACAAGTCGTCTGAATCCGCTTCAATTGGTTGCGAGGCTGAAAACAATCAATTGGCACCCACAAAACTCTCCGTCGTCAACTTCTTCTTCGATGGATCCATTCTCATCCCTCGATGGGGGGATGAAACTGAACATACATCTAAATAGTTCCAAATGTTATTTAATCACTTCACCTCTTTGCTCGATTGGCTATTGTGTGAGAATAGCAAAATGGATGAGGGAAGTGAACAAATACAATGAATGGTCTGATCGTTCTCAAACTCTTTGTTGAAGCCGTAAAGCGATTATCAATCAACTTTACAGTCAAATAAGGAGGTATCCTTGACATACCTACCCGTTGTCCGACTTGATGAACAAGTCCGGCTTGGTCGGGGAACTATGATTTTGATGGCTCCATTTCGATGAACAGCTGAACAGTATGACACGTTTTTGAATCAATTCGAACAGAATGCAATGTCTTGATGGTTTCGTGCTGTGGCTGGCCTTTTCATTTCACAACTAACTGTTGATCGTCTGTGTTCACCATCGGTGTCCTTGGATACTACATTGACACAGTTATGGAGCGAGCGAGTTGACTCTAATCTTCAGGCATCTGAGTAGTCCCATCAAAATAGGTAAAACTGGGATCAATTGATGTCAGTGCCTAAATTTGGACTGAGATCAAATTTCAACTCTTTTCCTTTGAGATTTTCTCATTATCACTTCATTAATCATGTTCAATTCACTTCTTGTTTTCACATAATGCTCTTCAATATTTCAGACAGCTCTTATTTCCCAAAACACGCACGATCACAATCACCAACACTTCTTTTTCGATGTATTCCCTTCATTGACTTTAGTCAGTGTGAAAAACCATCAGAAGACATAATAACGCATTATCGACTTGTTTTATAATTATTGTTGTAGAACAAACTGAAACAGCAGCACCCAAAGTTTGCATTTTCATGATCTATGAAGTGACCATTTTCCTTTTACTTTTTTTCCATTCAAATATCATATATAAGAAGACTTTTTGAAATGAAAGAAACGAAATGGTATTGTAGGTATTTGGTGGGATCAGATCCGACTGGGATCACTGGGATCAAATCAGAAGCCTGCTAATCTTCCTTCTCCTTTTCTTCATTTCATCTGCTTATATCATTCTCTTGACATTCACAATCTTGGATCCATGCAGGAGTGATATCGGATGTGAATCACGTGTCATGTCGTTCGGAGTATGTCCCCTACAGTAGCATTTCATGTCATTCTCTCTTATTTTTCACTGTTGGTTTCCAAAAAATCACAGAGATGGAGAACTCAAGGTAGTTGATGATAGTGAAAAGGAACTCTCAACTCTCTCTTGTTATGTCAAAAACAAAATTACAGCCGGATCAGGTCGTCGTGTCGGGCAGTATAAGGGTTCATGGGGTGTCCATTTGGTCTTTTTCACATTTACAGTCTCAAAATCACATCCATCGGAATAAACTTAGAGCTGCTACATATGAAATACCTCCAATCAAAAGAATACTGTCCAATATCGACATCAAATTCAATGCCATTCCTCCGAGTGTCGTCTCCACTTGAGAGCCAGGCTTGACAGATCTGCTCTCCACGAATGTCACGAGCGAAGATGTTCTCAAATTGTGGCGGGATGGGCAGCCAATCGAAGCGGATACAACAGTTTGAAGGTGATTCACTGGCTTCTGTTTGGTGAACCGCCTTTCAAGAGTCAGAATGCGGCTCGGTTGATTCGTGAGATCTCGTCGTTCCGTGTTTCTTCGATTGGGTCAGATTGTGGAGGAGAAGAACGCGCGCTTCTGATGCGAATGTTGGATCCTGTTTGTTTCCTCTCTTTCTTTCTTCATTTTCTTCATCATTTGTGTTTTCTTGTTTTCTGTTCAGAACCCGAGACTCGAGTGACGAGTTGTCAATTGTGTTCATTTGGAGTGTTTCGTTGCCTTGTGAACACTCCTCTGCACTTTGGAGACTGAAAGACGCCGATGACAAAGAACACTTGGACCAAGCGAAAAACACTAAAACAGAATTACTTTCCGAGAGATGAAATTGAAACAAGAACTCCACTCAAAGAAGAGAAATTGAAGAAGGCTGAACGTGAACTAGAAGTGCGAAAAGAAATCACGCAAGATGGATCAAGAAACGATTCAGCAATTGGAAATGGAGTTGGCCGAATTGAGATCGAACCAGACACGGCCTCATCTTCAGCCAGCACCTCATTCGAGTGGAGTTCGTTCAAATGCAGCTCTCACATCGTCAGAAGCAAGGCAAGGAACTGTCGAACGATCTCAAATTGGAGCAGTAGTGATCGAACTGTTCGACCAGACGAAATGGACAGTGTCTGAAAATGTCTTCACAAAATCACGGGAGTGGTATGCTTCACTTGTCTCGTTCGAGTTTGGGGCAGTTGTTGCACGTCTGTCGCTCACAATCAGAAAAGGACCGAGCCTTTGGTTCACAGTTGGTCTCATTTCGTCCAAACTGAGCAACCAACTACTCACAGAATACCTTCCACACTGAAGGGAGGAGCAGGATGGGAATTGCATGCTACTTGTTTATATACCATGCAGAACGGATACGACACAAGCAATGGAGATGCCTGCTTGGGTGGAAGAGAGGGACAGCGAGTCGTGATCGAGGCTGATGGGCGAGAAGGCAAAGAACGTTGACACTGTCCCGAGATGGAATGACACAGCATGTCTCCTTCACCGACATCCCAGTACCCTTAAGATTCGCTGTGAACATCAACAATGTGAACGATGCAGTTGAGATCGAATCACTTGAAATTGTGTCCGAGCCGCAGATGGTTGGAGAAACGGTTGCTGTTGAGATGGACGAATTAAACAGAGCACACCACTTCACACTTTCTTCATTCTTTTCGCTCTTCATTATTCCTTTTACACACACACAAAAACAGTAGAATGATGGTCCCGGTCTGAAAGTCGAACAAGAATGTCCTCACACATCATGGTTTGCTTCCAGCTTTTCTCAGTCTGTTTGGGTATACAATGAACACTCATCTAATAACACAGCTGGATTGACGAAACAATTGATGACCCATATCAAAGAAATTCAATCAAACACAGACAGAATGAACACGATAATCAAGACAACTACCGCCTCCTCACATACAACAAGCTTTGATTTGTCCTCGCCTCAGTTGCCATGTTCGACGGATTGTTCCCCTTTCTGAACTGGTCCGAAGATAAATTCGATACCGACCACGAAAGGACCGTTGTCTATCAATCTCTTGTTGCCACTCTGAAGTTACAGCACATTTGATCACTCACTGGAAGCTAAAGCTGTGAAATTTCTGAAATCTGTGACTCGGTTTCAAAGATCAGCAGATGATTTTCTCAGCCTCGATTCCTCTTTCTCTGAAGAATCCTTGATGGACTTCATACAATCCATTGTGGTGCTCATTTCTTCACCCAGTAAGGACATCACCACCGCATCGATGGAGATGTTCCATTATCTGATCAAAGATGTTCATTGCGAGTAAATTTTGCACTCGTCAAGGCTGATATCTCCCTCAGCTCATCATCACTCTCAATCCACTGGATCTTTCGCTTACTGATTTTCAAAAATCCACACTTGTCTCATTTATGCCGTCTTAATCTCATTCTGTCTCGCAACTCCGGGTAGTCTCGCAAACCTCGAAATTGAAGATGACAATGAACAACAAGCTGTTCACGAGATCGTTTTGAAGCAAGTTCTGGCACCGTCGGAGCAGTATATTTGCCATTTGTGCATGAACCGATTTTCGATCATCAATGGCGAGCAATCATCTGAATTCGGAGTCTTCTTTGCCCGGCTCCTCCAAAGATATCCTTCCTTTCAGCATACAATGGACATTTTTCTGGTGATGCCCGTCGTATTCACGATACCGAGTTGTCTCACATTCTTCATCAATGAAAACTCAATATGGACTTTCCTGATGCAAATAATCGATGCTCAGCAGGAATTGAACGCAAAATGCGAAGAAACGCAACAGAATTGGAAGAATGTGCAGCGGATGTTGAGAATGGAGGGCATCGAAGATGTGTTTGAGGAAAAGTTGCGAAACGACCGAAAATCATTCATTGGAGCAGTTGTTGTTGCAACATTGTTCGACTGGAACAACATCCAGGGCATGAACCTTCCAACGCATTTGTAGAAACAGACAAGAACAAGCGAACATTTCTGAACTGTTTCTGACTTCTTTTGGACAGCACTGTTTATTTATCCCATTTTTCCGTTTATCACCTCAACCTTTGCCAGAACGATCCCCATTCTCCCAGTCTCCCTTCATCGGCACCACTTCCCTTCCTCGTTCCACCGCTCCTCCCAAATGGAAGCCGTCCATCCTCCCATTCCTCGCTGATTGTGAAGACATCGTTATTTCCTGACCCCCACCGAATCATCGTCTCTTCGTGACACTCATGAGGCGTTGTGAGGAATCGATCACACTTCGATGATCGTCGTCAAGTCTTCGGAAAGGGGAACCAAAACACTTCTTCATCCACACCAGCCAATTTCTCGTCACTCTCCCACTCGACAAGAGATGGGAAAAGAAGATGAAGCAGGACAGAAAATATCATCCAGACCACGTTTCTCCCACCGACACCTCCCGCACGATGTGAATCCGATGTGATGTGAGACCCCAATGACTCGTTTCCTGTTCCGAGTGGCAGAGCTGTCACTGTCTCTTCTTCCTGGTCTCCGCACGAACCACAACACATTCATCTACCAATTTGCTGCCCTCGCTATCAACACCGCCAGTATTGTTTCATCTGATCCCAACGAGCTGCGGTGTCTGTGCTTTGGCAGAGACAGTCAGAAATGGGTTGCTCTTCTCAGCGCGCTGGACGATCTGTCAAACAGTCCCGATCAGTGCATCTGGATCAATGTGAGCTGGGTGTCGTTGGCTGTGCTGCTTGCTGCGAGTGTTGACAACAGAAAGCAAGTTGACAAGTAAACAGACGCGGGCGCTTCTCTTCTCAACTCCAACCACCTTCCCCGTCAGCCCAGACTGGCCTCATCTCGTCCACGATGAACACAACCCATCACAGCAACCACAGCCATCACTTTTCGGTGAAGCAGGACGCCTTTGAGTGAGCATCGAGAAGAGACGGTTGAGTTTGAACGACTGCCAGCCCGCCCAATCTCAGAAGAGATCGTCACCCCGTTCGGATCGTGCTTGATGTTGCATTGCACTCCAACAACCCTCCCTCCTCTCGCATCCCTTCTTTGCCGACGATCTGTGGAACGACAACGATCGGCAGAGATTTTGGAGCAACGCGGAAGACTCGAAACAGTGAATCACCTTCAAACTGTCACTTTCACTTCGATTGGCTGTCCATCCCGCCTCAAATTATAAACATCATCAGACGAGGACGCTGTCATGTTCAGTTTTGCCTGACAGGGATCAGTCACTGTTGATTCTTCATCCCCTTCTCTCCGATTGCAGCTACATCACAACCACACTCCTCCTGCTAGCTGTGTCTTTTCAACTCATATCTACGAGCGATCGTAGTCAGGAGTCACATCGAGTATTGCATGTTCTGATCATATGAATGAAACCATGGTTGGACTGATCGAGACAATCATTCAAATTGCTGCGGACCAGTTGAATGCAGCGAAATCGTCGTCATCTCTCGACTACTCTGCCAGTCAACTCCTCGTTTCTGTTACTTCTACTCAAACACCAGAAACAACAGCACTCCTCCTCAACATCGTCCCGACACAATTCTGTTCCCTCTGCGTCCTCACATCCACATTCAAAAAGAACAATTGTTTGTGAACAACCTGAGCGAGGTGAGAACTGAATGAGGAAAGTGTGAGGTGGTGTGCTCTGCCTTATTCGTCCATCTCGACAGGAATCGTTCCTCCATCCATCTGCGGCTCTTCCACGATTTCAAGTGATTCGATCTCAACTGCATCGTGATCCTCCCAACAAATACACACTCCGAGTCGGAAAGGAACTGGGATGTTGGTGAAGTAGACTGGCTGTGTCTCTCCATCTTGCGACAGTTTCAGTGTTCGCTTTCCTTCTCGCCCATCCGCCTCGATCACGACTCGCTGTCCCTCAACTCCTGCCTTGCATGCTGTTCCTTTGTGAGTCACTTTCAAGTTCTGCATGACACTTCGACCGCGAGGACCCAAGTCCCATCCTGCCCCGCCCTTCCCTCTGGTGAAGATCAGGCGATGTTTTTCTGCATCTGTGCTCAGTTTCGGTGAGAGAACCCCAACTACGTATTTGGATTCCGGATCTGCTCTGATAGTGACTGTCAGACGAGCCACAACTGCCCCAATCTCGTAAGTGAGTAACGAAGCAGCTTCTAACGCTGCCTTTGTGAAGACGTTTTCAGACACTTCCCATTTATTTTTTGCATACCGTTCGATCGCAGCTGCCCGGTAATAAGTTGTGGTCCGCTTTGTCGACTTTCGTCAGCTCCATCAAAGATTGAGACTACAGTCTTGATCAAACCAAAAACGATTAAACTAGATTTTAAGTTTGATGCAACTCCGCCATCATTCTTTTAACAGTGTCGTCGATTTGGAAACGTACTCTGTCAGCGCTCGTAACCTCGAGAAGATCAGCCATGAATCGTCAAAATGCATATATCACAAGATCTGTCTCAATCTCAATTCTGAATGGGTCCGATCAAAATCAGAGACTTAACTTTTTTCTGACATTCATTCGCAGACCTTTGAGATTGATCTCATCGATCTCAGCTTTTTCGATCTCAGAAAATAACTAGTGTTCAAATTCTCATAAAACTCGAAATATCGAAGTAAAAGACCCGCTATCCGTGTAGAATTTTGTTTATAAGCACTTTCATTGAAATCTCGAGATGAATCGTCCCACAATAATTCTTCATCCCGATCCGATTGAAGAACTGGATGAATCACGCTTGTTTATCAATAATTTATTAATTCCACCGCGACGGATCTCCTCTACCATTTCTCGACGATTATTTCTCTCTTAGAGTGATTTATTCTGCAGCTTACCATTCGTTGTTTAATTGGATATTAGTCTTCGAGATTTCTTCTCTTTATCACGATTTTCAGTCCTATTTAGACTTGGTTAATCTGTCCTTTCCAAAATTTATCTCTTTATTTCCATCTCTCTCAGATAATCTGTCAGTGACCAGTGAGATCTCAAATGACACTTCGAAGCCGCCTCTCGAATGACCCCAACTCGTTTCTGCGGACTCTCCTCGTATGTTGGGAATGCGCTGATTGCTGGTGCAGGCGAACAGATTCTGAAATCACCTCAATTGTCCAGAAATGGTTTGCTCTTTTGGGTTCGTCGTTCTCAACGCGGCTGTCTTTGACTGTCCATCGTCAACCGTCCTCTCCAAACAATTCCTGGTGTCCCTGAACAACACATTGTGACCAGATTATCTTTCCATTCTCGACTTTTCAACCATCTCTGAAACACTTCTCGTTTTACTTGTCGAAATGGGATGCATTCCGCATTCCGCCATTCTACAGCCACCTCCGATCTGTTTCATGATCATCCAGTCCGTTGACTATCCACTCAGTCTTATATCTCGTTCCTGCAACCAAGCCCAAACAGCCATCCGAAATCAAAGAATACAAACAACTCCAGACAACTCCGTTGGTCAACACAAGGTTAGCTCTGCAACTAACATCGTCAGAGATGGAACAACTTGTTGCGCAACATGTTTCGGCCGTTCAACAGCGAGCTCACATTCCGAAGCGAATAGGATTGTCATCAGGTCCATCAAACACCTCTCTGATGCCGATTCTGGACAATACCCAAGTTTGACCATCAATGACCGGAAAGCAAGGATCGGAAGCAATCCACGAGGAGATGTTAAGATGACACTTTTGAAGGCTGAATGATCCCTCCGATTTCTCGTCCTTTGGACTGTGCATGCGTTGAATCACATTTACCGACGATTAGGAACTCCATCACGCCAACCTCTCCTCAAACGTCTCTTCTCAACACTGTCGTCGCTCTCTTCATAGCCGTCCATTTCACTCCAAACGACAGAATGGAGCCCCAACTCAGGTTGTCACTGTGCCGTCCTTGAACAACCCCACCTTCACCCTCGATAAGCAGCACAGCGACAACGAAGTTCCACCGAATTCTGTCAGAATCAGCATTTCAAGAACAGGATGGACAAGGTGGATGAGGTCGACAAAGGGACGAGGGCAGCTGAAGAAACCAGCGACACATCGAAACCGAAGTGCTTGACGAACTCGCAGTCGACGCTGTCGACACATCTGTCGCCTTCGAGCAGCAACTGGAGAGCTCCTTGCGAGACGTGGTGCTGAAGATGAAGCAGTTTCTGAAGCAGTCGTCGATTCTCATGCCGACACTCCCCAAAGCGACGCTCCTCAGCCGTTCCTTCTCCTCGCTCGGCCGAAGTTAGAGTCGATGCTCTCGTCAACCACCAATCTGGAGAGACCTCCCTCAGAAGAGTGCAACCACAACGAGGCCGACCACAGCGATCGAAGCCGCAGTTCCAGCAGACGATGGAAGAAAGGCCGAGAAACAGACCAGCGACTCACGATAAGCTGAAGCTGAGCAGGCAAACGCAGAAATTGCGCAAAGAGGAAGTCAAGTAGGTGGAACATGCGAATGATGCCGAGAGCGAATACTGGGGATGGAACAGGAAGATGAGGAGGAGAGGCTGCACGGAATCGACGAAAGCCATCTGATGAACACCAGGAATTCAGCAACGATGCAGTGGAATGCCGAGATCATGACGTAGCATTGGCCAACACGACAGACAATCTAAAGCAAAAGTTGAGTGGGTTTTCCTCTTTTCAGTGTTTATTCTATCACACTACAACCATTTCGCTTTTCAAGATTCTTATTTTGACTATTTGACACAACATTGAGACAATTATAGATACGCTTAATTAAGTCATTGATCTCAGTCCCAAAAACCGGAACTGAGATCGATCGATCTCAGTTTCTGCTTGATTGATCTCATGTATCAAAGGTCTGTTCATTCGCAATCCAGTTTCAAAATGATTTGCTCGAGCCTGAAATGACGCTTGAATTGAGAGAAGTGAAAAAGTCGCCCTCGCCTGGATTTGAACCAGGAACTCAGTTCATCACAGTCCACCAGTTCACAGTGGTTGGGACGGACAGTGATCTTCATATCTGCGCCGGGTCATCTTCACAGTTGAAGAAGCCGAGTGAGAGAAAATCAATTGTCGACAGAGTCATTGAATTGATAACTGTGTGTGACCGTTTCACCACGAGGACTGTCATTGAGCAAGTCACAACATCCCTCCAAATGATACGAAAGATCAAAACATGTTCGCACTGTCTATCTTTCATCCTCATTTCTCTCACCTTGATGTTCTTTCAGGATTCGATGATTGTCCTCGAATGGCAATATGTACATGGAGATAAAGACAGAATTCACTCACAGTGAAACAATATACTTAAATTCTCGCTATGAATCGATTCATCTACCATTTTCGAAAGATGGCTGATTTGCGCGACTTTGTCTTGAGTTCTTTTCTATCCCATTTAATGAATGATGAATTGTCGATCGATATTGAAAGAAGGAAATTGGACATACCACCATCTGAATGACCATCAACCATGCTTGACGGAGCGATAATATCACTGATTATCAGTCTCAAATTGAACTGTTGAAGATTATGGATATAGCTTGGAAGAGTGAGTAGTTCCGGATTTTGGGGACAAAATGGGTGATAAAATCGAATTTGTGACAAGAAGCTTGGATTTTGATTCAACTTTACGAAAGAAAGAGACAGAGACTTGACAGAATGAAAACTCATGGTTTGATCTTACCATCTCAGGATTAAGACATGTTCATTCGTCAAAAGACACCTATACCCAATCAATAACACTTCATAGTCCAACTGTTTGCTTGTCCAGTCTTTGTCATCTCGCCAGACCAAGGAACAGGAACTTTCAGAAACACCTTCGGTCTCTTCAAAGAAGATTCCATTCAATGTCTTCTCGATCATCTCCGAGGTATGTTCATTTCATCTTTAACTGAACCATAATTTCGTATTTCAGGATCAGAAACAACTGTGTCTGATGAGAATGTTGGATGGTTCGAAGATGGCATCTCTGAGCCGTTCCGATGGTATTTCATTCCCAACCGTGTTGTATGTCTCGTTTATCGTTGATTTTTCAGCATCTGCAGAAGTGTGTCATGGACTCTCTTTGATTATTGGTCTGTATAGGGGTGAACTAATTCTGTCCCCGCAGGTTTCTCTGTATCGAAGGTGTGACCAGCACTGATTTTTCATCAATGTCTTACACATAGCCAATTCATGTTTATGTCAGATTTTCTATTTTTGTGCTATAGATCTCTCAATTCAGACATTTCTGATTGTGATTTACGAATATTTTCTTCTGTGTGAAACTTCGACAGAAATACATTAACTATAGGAGTTCTTTTCAACTCTTTTCTCGTGATGTGCTCTAAAAATGCACATAAAGAGCTCCATTCACGGTGGTCGTGGAAAAGAAAAGTCGATCTCTTTTCGTTCGAAGGTTGGTATAGCGTGGTCGATCATAAATATCACGTAGGAGGCCTTCTTATAATCTGAAAAGTCCTGAAATAAGAAAATGAGACTTGAATCGAAGCCACTGTCAAGATCCACGACAATGGGGATGAAAACTCTAACCACGGTAGAAATTTCAATCTTCCATTGAAACGTGTATTTCTTCACTATTATCCAGAAATGAAAACTGATTTTGATAAAGAAAATCGCAATACCTTTTCCTGAGGATCGAAAGAGATAGTGAACGAGAGGACATATGATTTCATTGAAATCGATTGTCTACAAAAATTGTCAAATTCTATGCATTTTGAGAGCAATTATTTGAATAATGATGAGGATAGACATCTAGGAATCTGTCCTGTCATCCATTGCATGGATCCTCCATTTGACTTTAATAGGATTGATCTTCGTTCGTTATTCACAAATTCGAGTTTTTGAATCTCGATGAATCCGTTTGATCAACATTCTTTCCTGGAAAAGTGAGAATTGAAGAGAATTGTCTGTCTGAGATCTCATTTTTCCTGAAAGTATCGAATTAAGTCGTAATGATGTAAAATGAAAACAATAATCGATGTACCGACTATGTGTAAGCTTTATACTTGTATTGTTTGTTTCATCACTTCTCCACTCATTCGAATCAGGCGAAACCAATCGAGGCGCGACGAGCTGAATGAAACATCCGAAACAATCATCGATCCAACAACAATGTCCAGCGCAGCCTCGCTCGAAGAGAACTCTCAGAAACATCAACAGAAACATCACTCAGCGTCAGATAGTCAGGGTCCACGAAGTCATTGTTCACAATTCGGCCTCCTCCCACAAATCGAACAAGGGTAAGTCTAGGCTCAGATCCGGAAAGTCTAGACGCAGATCTGCAGATCGGTCTAGGCGCAGATCTCGAAGTCTACACGCAG
>JARBJD010000817.1:0-12471 GCA_033064195.1 Blattamonas nauphoetae
TTTCTTCTTTCTTCCATCTCCCCTCTGCATTCCATGGTGTATGTTCTCCACAAATTGATTCAATTCAGACAATGATGAGTCGTGGCGTATCAGCAGTGTGGCTGTCGAGTGCAGTAATTTTGTGAGAGCAGGATGAGTGGCCCATTTAGTCTGTTGTACTGAAACCAGTGGAGACAGCAGAGGCCACAATCGATGAAAGAACGACTTGGCCATCATGCTCTCTTCATCTCCATTCATCACGCAATCACCGCTTGTCTTTATCGTTGTCTCCACAAGTCTGTTGAAGACTGAAAAACGAGAGAATGTATTGTGCGTGATGGGTTGGTTCGGCGACGAAGAAAGAGTGAGAAGAGTGCACCCCAAATCTGATTCGGCGAGTAATTCTGACAGTGTTGTTGTTTGTTGAGAGAGGCAACGTGGTGTAGCGGTGATGGTTGGGCTTCACTCGCTTGGATCTGGCATTCCAACAGTTCGCATCAATCTCAATCGCTCGCTTTATCAGTGCCTCTCCTGTTCCCGACTTGTCCCTTCAGATTCAGCCACATCTTTCGGATCAGAAATCTCGATGGGTTCGTGCATTGCTTGAGTTTGAGTCCGTGCTCTGAAGGATTGGCCGTGATGAGTGAAGACTGGTCAGCAAGAATCGATTTCAGAAGGTAAGAAGAGATGAACGAGAGAAGAGATTGGGTGACGGGGAAGATTGTGAAGCCACTGTGACATCAACTGTCGACAGAGAAATCGGTTTCGCACTGTTTCTGGTTCTCGTTGCGATTCCAGCAAACACATCAATCAGGGTGCACATAATCTGGGTATCGGCATTCAGTGTCAACGAAATCAGGAGAGGGACAAATTGAGTTGAGTCCACATTTGTCCAGATAATCTGTCTCAATAGAACCTGCAGACAAGACTGGAGAACGTTCTTCCTTACTTTCTCCCTCTCCGCTGCTCTCTCTTCATCTCCTTCTCTTTCTTCTCTCCTTCGTCATTCAGATCTCAAGCACCTTTAAAAGCAAACTCATCAACCATTCACCTCCACCTGACCCAGAAGTATTCCATGCATCGCCTGACGTGTTGGGAGCTGAGTCCCTTTCTCAATCAATTCCACGCTTGGCTCGCCAGTTCCATGTTGTTTGTCTGTCCGGCACACCTCAACAGGCGAGTCTGTCCTTCATCCGAGAAGCTGACTCCTTGATTCCCGAGTTGAACAGTGCTCAATGCCAGCGAAGACAGCACAACACGCGATTGGTCGTCGTTCTCTGCTTCAAGCAGCATCTTCTCGATCTGATCTGTTGACAGAGTAGTCGACGTGCAGAGCAGTTCCGTAAACAGCATCCATCTCTCCTCTCCACAGCCATGTTCAGTTGATTGGTGATCGACACCTCCAGTCCGTTCTGGGGTGGCAAGAATTCTCCCAAATGGCGACGAATGGCGGGAGGAAGGGAAGACATGATCTGTCTCGTCATCTGCCGATGGGTGATACGATTCAGAAGGGCGAGTTCAACACAACTTGACCGATGTCGGGTATGCGTTGCTGTCCACTCCATCCAGAGCCCAACAGTTGGTTCAGTATCAAATTTAGGGCAGACGTTGCAGCCCCATCGAGATGCGGGAGGAGGTGAAGTGAAGTGATGAATCCATCATCTTGAAGATGAAGTCAATCTGGCTCTGTCGGACTAAAGTGGAAGAGGCGAGCGTGATCAGCTGTACGACAAATGCTTTGAGTGCTGGCAGAGTGGTGGCAATTGGCTGTGTCTTCCAGAATGATGGCATTGTCGGTGTCTGTGTGAGAGAGGGAGAACGATGGATGGGGATGAATGTCGGGTTGACAGTGTTTAACACATTCACCAGACATTTCAGAGTGTCCATGACGAGTAACACCGTCAGTTTAGTCTGGAATTTGTTCGCTTCGTAGTCATCGACTGCATCGTTGAATTGCAGAAGTGTTGGCCCAATCGATGCACAGAGGCAGGGAGCTTGGTGATAGACTGGCACGTGTGTCTCCTTGATCAATCTGGGGGATTGGAAATGAGTGGGGTTTCGAACAGGATTGTCTTCATTTCTCCTTCCGACAACCCGCAGCCGCACGCGATCTCAGAAACTGCTGCATCCGACAGCACGATGTCTGTGCTCGCCGACAGAAGAATCAGAAGACCCAGCAAGGACGCCTGCACTCGGTGTATCTGCATTTTGGACTTGTTTTTGGATGTCTGGTTATCGTTCCTAAGACTCCCAGAAATGCGATCCAGTCTGCAGTGTCTGTTCCAAAACTCAGACAGCGAGGTTGTTCTTTGTGGATGGCACGACATGGACAGTGTCGATGATTGAACGGACAAGCCAGTCCACAATTCGGATTTGTTGATCCTCAATCAGAGATGCCAAAATTGTTGGTCGTGTTGACGCAAAGTGCATGCAGAATGTCCGAAGCAGAGTTAAGAATTGATGAGAGAGCATGTAGATGAGTTTGTGGTGGAAGTGTTGGGAGACAGAAAAGCTGTTGCCAACGCGGAGGAGCTTGAAGCAATGGGACAGAGCAATTCCGGTGAATCCTGGAGAAGCGTTGGATAGAGCGACGAGTTTGTGAAGAGTCTGGACTCAAGGAAATGGTCCACATGTTCGGGATGGTCTGAGGAAAGATGAATCTCGAAGAGAATTCAAAATGACAGACTGGTCAAGAAATGAGAGAGATATTGGACTGCATGTTTCATGGTGCCAGTGTTTGGATTTTAAAGGAGATTGTGACGAGTTTGGTGATTCGATCAAGAAAATCCTGAAAAGTCTCTCATAAGGAAAACAGCAAACAGATGACGTCTCCACAATATCAAAGATATCAAAAGCATGTATGAATAGACAAAGCCAAAATATGCGTTCGATTGGATGCTTCAGTCCCCGCCAGGCATTCACGCACAGATGCTATCATACGGTCAAATACCTGAGATTTAACTTCAGTCATTGCACATCTTAAGAATTCTGAGGTTATTAAGTTAGACAGCTTGGCGAATTCTTCGATATTGGTGATAGAGTTTTCTTTCCCAAAGGGCGGACACCTGCAAGGAAGTAGTCCGCAAGCATCATAAAAGCATCCCAATGATCTTCATGGCTAAGGAGCGGCATGCAATTTGACACCATAATGAGTTTCTCAAGAGAATTTTGATCTGATCGATCACTCACAACGTGTTCGAAGTGATCGTGATACCCTGACTCGTGCAAAAGAACACTGAGGTCTTCATCTAATGATCTATTCACAGATTATTAAAGTCGAAGAACAGACGAAGAGTGTTGAGCCTTTGGAAGAACTGACTTACAGTCTAGACAAGGAATACCAAAGAAGATATATCGGAAAAACATGTAGACCGGTCCATTCTGTGTGAGCAGTGATGTCCCCAACATTAGAAGCATCTCGTGTTGCTCGGCTTGACTGACATGTCTTTGATATCCTAACAATGCCAATAATGATAAATATCACTAAACACAGACGATCGAAGAACAAAAGTGCACGTTGGAGCATTTCTGGTTGGTCAATATCCTCAGGATTTCGCGATGGGGCGATATATTCTCTGAATTCGTTCATCGGGTCTTCCACATTCATTGAGATAGCGATCGCGTCTTGAACGGGGTGAAACTGAGCTCCTGCGCCACCTGCAAACATCCGTTGAGGAGTTTGTCGGAAAGCCATTCGAGCTACGTCTTCGGCAAACGCCATTGTTTGTTATGGTTTGTGAGTTTGAGAACTCGAAATGACATATCATCGAATATCAAAGAGTGAAATGACATTAGGTGAAGCTATCACGAGTATATGACATGTAGATCCCTTCATCAGAACTAGTCCGCATTCAATGCCCGCTCGACTCCGAAATCCATCCAACAATCTCGCATATCCTGACTGGTGTCCACATCCATCCCCACCACTCGCAGTTCGAAGCCATCGTCCACCCTTCTTCTCTCAAAGCACTTCTCGTCTCTTCTGTCGTTCGGGTTTGTCGCGATTCCATTCCTAAGTTCTGTACAGAAGATTCAAACATGAGATGCTCTTCGTTCTCCATCGCGACCATCGTTTGCACTTCCCATTTCACGAGTTCTGAGACAGTGTCGGTGTCATATTCGTCAGATCGGAGTTCCATGTTTTGATGTTGTTGTGAATACGACAGAGGAAATACTCAAACTTTACTCGTTTTCCTTCATCCAGAGAGTTTGTCCGATTGTCGAACATGAATGTGATGAATTGTTGGGTTGGCTCAAAGAGACAGAAACACGAATGAGAGGATATTGGTCGACATGTGCTTCTTCATCGTCTCCTATAGGTTCAAGCATCCAGGCGATGAATGAAGTGAGACAGAAGATAGTTTCGGACTCCGAGAGAGGAAGAGAAACAAAATCAACAGTTTCAAACATCCTCCCAACAAGATTCGTTGTCCTGAATCTTTCCCTCATCCTTCAAACTTGACAACGATGTTTGTGAGAGCGATGATGGTGATTTCCCAAACGTTTGGGTGGTTGAGCTTGAGAGTTGAGAATGAGGTCGGAAAATGATGGATCGTCGAGGATGATTGTTTGGAAGGATGATTTGTGTGGTTCTGTGATGCTTGCTGCCGAATCGATCAAGAAATGCCATCCATTGCTCACAAAGTTGGCATATTCTTTCCGAAGTTCTTTCAGCCAATCAATCATTGGTGGACGATCTCCAGAAACCAACAGTGTTCAGAGAAAGTCAGAAGGAAAAGACGCGATAGAGTGTCGATGTTTGAAAGGTTTGTAAGAATCGTTGGGAGAGTTTCTTTCAAAAGAGACTGAAATCGCTAATGATCTCTGAATCAACCTGAAACGACGAGAAATGATGAAAGAGTTAAAACAGACTTCGATTGGCGTAGTTGCTCTCAAAGGAGAATTGGGATGAGAAACGACTTTGAGCAGAAGTTAAGTGAACTAATGATGATGAATGTTTCATCTTTTGTAGGCTGAACGTATTTTGGAGGTGTGACAAGAGAGGAGCGATAATGAGTCTTATTTTGGGAGTAGTTGAGAATCGCATCATAGTACCCGGACAAACCCGTTAGAGCGGATATACCCGTTAACCATTCCACATGAGCATAGCAGTCCCCTCTTCACTAAAATTATCCTTCCACTTCCCGTCCATTACTCTTTTCATTATTTTTAAAACAGGAGTCACTGTTGAAAGAATGATTGTGAAATGGAATGAGAAAAGTGAAAGTCGAAATGTGCTCGGAACTTAGCCAATGTCTTCCCAGGCGTCAAGGGATGGTACATTGAGATACAACCTCTTTATACTCAGCATCACATACAGGGTGTCGTGGCTGGTCATTCATCGATTTGAAATGACCCATAGACCTCGATCAAACATCTGAACAGGGGACAAATCATTTCAGAATTCGAACAATAACTTTCTTTCAAGCGCAACATATCAGTCGTCATAATAAAAGTTTCAATGTGAAGTGTGGTATGTTGGGAACAGGTTTATCCGACTTACCGGGTTTATCCGGGGACTATCAGTGGTGTCACTTCACTCAGAATCTACTGACAATTAAATGTGAAAAATGGATGGAAAGTGTCTGTATTTCAAGCCAGAGATGCTTGTATCTCCTTCAATCCGTAATATCCACAGAATTGTGAAATAGCCGTGATCAAACCACGATTCGTAAATGACAACAGTTCATCCAAAAAACAAAAACGATTTGAAGTCAAGGTTCCCGAACCATGTGTGATTCTTTATTCTAAATTTCTGGTCATTAAAACGAACTGTCATTTGTTGTTGAGAATAATCTGTTCCATTCTTTCATTCTTAACCTTTTTGTTTCCATGACGAACAAGTTCATCCGAACATTGGGTCAGGAAGCTTTGGATCAGTGCACGAAGTATCGAAAACACCGACAGGGGAACGATTTGCGATGAAGATCACATTCTCGACCGAATCAGATTTCGCGAAGAATGAACACGAAATCAGGAAACTATCAGAGAACCAACATCGGAATGTGGTTGGGTTTGTGGAGGCGATTGAAGGAGACAATGCGCATTTTGTTGTTCTGGAACTGTGTTCTCACTCCTTGAATTTGAGATTTCGGAAGCGAAGAAAGTTGGAGGAAGATGGATGTTGTGGTGTGTTCTTCGCTTTCTTCATTTTAATTTATGTTTTGGAACATTTTCAACATTTTCAATTTGTTAATGTTTGTTGTTTTGTCTTTTGTTGCTCTTGGTGATTGTTTTGTGTTGTTGTGTTTCAGCGGGTGTATCGAGTGATGCGAGATGTTCTGGATGGACTTGCGTTTCTGCATTCGCGTGGCGAGATCTATGGAGATCTGAAGGGTCGAATGTTCTGATTAGGTCAGATGGGACAGCGAAACTTGGTTTGTTGTTCTCTCTCGATTTCTTCCTTTTCTTCCCTTTCCTCATGATTTCTTGGTTCTCTGCTGTTCCGCTGTTTGATTGTGATATTTGTTGTTTGTGATGTTTCAGGAGATTTTGGAGGAGTTGTAGGGACTCAGACGCTGAAAACAAACAACTCGGCGGATAATGGAACGATGCAGTTTTGGGCGCCAGAATTGTTCTCTCGGACAGTGGGAAGAGAGTGAGATTGGAGTCGTCAGCGGGGGACATGTGGGCATTTGGGCAGCTTCTTTTGGAAATGTTGACTGGTCGATGGTGGATTGTTGGAAGAACGGTTGAGATTCAACAATCAGTTTTGGGATTTGAGATTGGATCGATTTGTGATTCGGTCGGGATTGTGGGAGTTCAGACTCTTCTCTCTCTTCTTCTGAGCAGAGTGTCTTTCATTCCTTCCTTCCTTCTTTCTCTCTCTTCATCTCTTCCTCTTTTCGTTCACTTTCACAGAATCCTTCGCACCGAATCTCGTCAGCGGAACTTGTTCGAACGAATCGTCTTCAGAGTGTGTTGGGTCCCGAAACACCACTCTCTCGCTTTGTGACGCAAGACCACGAAACGACACGCAATAAATTGGAGGAACATAAGAGGACTCAAGAACTTCTCCGCCATCAAGACCAACACACGATCCAGCGACTGGAATTAGAGTTGAAGACAAGGAACAGAAACCATCGTTCGTATGGAAAGAGAGTTGGCCGAATCGAGATCGAACCAGCCCCAACCTCCTCTTCAGCCAGCACCTCATTCGAGTGGAGTTCGTTCAAATGGACCTCTCGCATCGTCTGCAGCAAGACAAGGAACTGTCGTCCGATCTCAGATTGGAGCAGCAGCGATCGAACTGTTCTACCAGACGATGTGGAAGTGTCTGGAAATGTCTTAAAAACACAAAATTCAAAGCTTCGCTTGTCTCGTTCGAGTTTGGGGCAGAAGTGGCTCGTCTGTCTCTCATAATCAGAAAAGGTCCGAACTACTCTTTCATTTTGGAATCATCTCGTCCAGTCTGGGCAGCAAGGGCTCTCACAGACTACTTTCCCAAACTGAAGGGAGGAGCAGGATGGGACTTGTATCCAGATTTTCGACGTGCCAGACAGAACTGGAAAGACACAAACTACGGATCAGCATGTTTGGAAGGAAGAGAGGGACAGCGAGTGGTGTTGGAGGCAGATGGACGAGAAGGAAAGCGAACATTGAAACTGTCACAAGATTATGAACCAAACCAGTGCTCATTAACAAGTGAGTAGCCTGATGAAATGGTTTATGGGGCTGGCCTGCCCAAACAGAAACAAAACAGAGTCATAATTAAGTTTTCTCTGTTCCAGTAAAGATTTCCCAACAAGGGACTAAAGAGTCACGATGTTGGTTTGCCCAAGTGGGGCAGTTAATGAGCAAAGGAGAGATCTGGGTCTCGGGTCCAGAAAAGCCCCAACGGGAAGAAAAACTGGACAAACAAGAGGTCAAAAGTGACTTGTGAAATGGAAAAGCCGAAAGGCTGAATGAGAGTCGCCTCTGCGACGAAAACAAGCACTCAAGAACGAGCAACAGTTGTGTGGCAGCGTTCTATGTTAATGAGCACTGGTTTGGTTCATAAGGATTTCCTTGCACTCAATCCTTCACCAAACCAGTGGTCATTAACTGAAATGAGGGACGCTGAGAAACAATGGAGAATACTCAAAGAATGAGAAAAGAGAGAAGGATATCTTTGTGGACTTCTTCCTTGAATGAATACTCAGTTCTGAAGAAAGGCCGTGTTCCCGAAGGGCTGTCACCGATTGTGAGTCCGGAGCCAAGCTCTCTCGAATCGCTGCTGTCTGCCCAATTCGATCGGACGTCTTGCTTGTTCCTTCTGACTCCTCCTTTCCACATTCTTCCATTTCAAAGATTGAGAGCACCACCAATCCCATTGTCATGGAATCCACAACCGTGTTGTGTAGCAGATTCAGGAAGTGGGGTCTTAGAAATCAAGCATTCCATTCGAGAAGGTGTTTTCACTTGATCTGATTTTGAGTTCCCACTCTCCATTGTCGATCAGAAGAGAAATAGATGTTCTCCAATTCGGTCCATCTTCGAGTTTGATGATTTGTGTGAGAGTGGTTGGAGTGCGTGCGTGAGCAGTTCTGTCAGTGATTGGGTGATTCAATTCCCTCCTAATCCTGCTTCGCTCATTGACACAAGACTTCCCTTCTATCCTAAACTCCTCCATGAAATCATCAGTTCTTCCGCTTTCATTTCTTCTACTTGTGATTCTGCGATGGAAAACATGGTTTGAACGTGTTGACACGACTCATCTCGGCATCGGAGCGGCTCCGCATGTAATCACAATCTCATCATGACGATCCGTCAATGAGTCTCTCCATTCCTGTCTCCTCTTGCTACCGACAAAGTCGACAGTCTACACACGATTGGTACGTTCTTCCGCACTGACCGTGTTCTTTGCTGGTTTCTCTTCTTCGAAGGCAGACGTTGAGAGGAATATGCCGGAGAAAGTGCATTGCATGTCCGATATTATCGGCTCTCTTTCTCCCAAAGTCTCCTAGCAATCCCTCCAACTTCTGCGACATCGCTTCAGTTCCGCCAGCAGTCGAGTCATGATGGTAGCTTGTTCTGGTCGTCGAATCAATATCTCAAGCAGGCTGAAAACTGCTGCTCTTCATAGTTCCTTCTTGTGGAGTGGAAGATCTGGCTTCCTCTGTAGCTCCCATCTTGTGGAGTGGAAGATCTGGCTTCCTCTGCAGCTCCCCATCTTGTGGAGTGGAAGATCTGGCTTCCTCTGCAGCTCCCTTCCCAACACTCTAATTACCATAATCCTTGTTCTCTGTCTCTTTCCCCGCAGTCAGGGCAAAATCCCTGGACAAGTAATGGATTTATCGTCCTCTTTATCCTTCGTAAAATCCACTTGGTCGCGTGGAATAAAGACATCAACTACGTATTGCTTGGTCCTCAAAGTTGTGCTCATCTCACCCCTGGAATATCAAGATCGATTGAACTTCCTTCTAGTCTCCCGTATGATGACTTCTTTTAATTCTGTCTATTCACACCCAGATCGGTTTGCAGATCCGGGAAAAGGACTCTGTCAAGCACATCATCGTCATAATACTCACTGAACCTGGAACCCTTCTCCATAGATCTTCATCTGTTCAATTTCCTTCCTCCTAACTCCGGTTCATTTGATTGCAGGGAAAGGCCTCTGAGGAACGACTCTGGTCTGTTATTTGCGGAAAATGAGAGTGCTTGTTGTTTGAGGGAATCAATTTCTAACGTCGGCGCCAGCAACGGTAGAATTGATGCAAACATTGAGTATGTTGTTTCGTCGTAAGTTGAGAATGATACACTCTCGGATGATGTGAGGCCTGTCCTCACAGTCATCACTCCATTGCAGTGGAGATGCCGTGTCGTTTTGGGCTTTCGAGACAAACAGCCCAATTGTTAGAGGGTGTCGAACGACTGAGTCGGATATTGAAAGAAAGATGACATCGGGACACCATCCTGCTTCCTTTTCAGGTTTAACTTCTCCAAGCTTTAACTGGATCCTCACACAGTGGTCAGGGATAATTCAGCGCAATAGCTAGTACCATCTGATAATTTCCTTCCTTGCAATTGGTGTGTTTCCTCCACTGGAAAGCCTGTTCCTTGTTGTCTTGGTGTTCAAAGTGAGTGTTCGATGTTACTGCAAATGTGGGTGTTTAGTTCGAATGTTGAATGTTTTGAAGTGGTACAATGTCTTGTCAACAGAGTTTGATAGTTGTGATGGTACAGAGTTGGTGAGCATCCATTCCTTGAATTTATCTTGACATTGAACTGTGGGACTTGTCCTCCTCCGCTCATTCATGGAAGTGCACCCGTCTCTTCGACGATAGAAGTAATGCAATTTGCGATGCTTCGACCAATTATTCCTTCATCAAACAAGTGACACGGTTGATGGAGAGAATACTGTGATGGTCGCTAAGGTTGTGCCAATGGAGGTATCTAACATTTGAAAATATGGGATTTCTTGCCTTGCCGAGCTCAACAGTTACATCTGTATCTCACACTAATCTTCGTTTCCTTGGTGAGACAAGACTGTCTGAGTTGGTTGCCTGAAGTTTGGATGAGGGACAACCAGTGAGCTAGCTTCCTTCTGGAAGCCTTCAAAGAATATATTTTGGTGTTTTCTGTTCTCTTGATCGTCCTCTTTCAACTTTGGTACGAGTCATAACTGGATAAAGCTGGATCGGAAGTTATTACACTGGTCGGTGGTCCTTGTAGTTTCAACCACCATTCTGTCTGACACCTGTTCTTGCAGGAGTTCGTTTTGGTGTGTTTTGGCCTTCTATATGGGTCAATATTTTTGACATCATAGAAAGTTCGAGCACATCAGAAACCAACCGTCGCCATTCTTTTTGTCAACTTTAAATAACTCTTTCACTCAAATGGCTGATCATGGTGTTTTTTCAAAATCATCACTAGATGTCTGATCGGATGGAGAGAAAAACAATTGATGGGATGATCTTGTGGTGAGGCGATGTTGTCTCAACTATCGTCCTCCTGCACTAGTTATGTTTTTTGAGAGAAAATATTGATGTTGAGAGGTAACAAGAAGGATAGGATAAAAGTCAAAACAAGATGGCTGGTGGAAGAGAGAGGTGATGCTGAGTGGAGGATGAATGGAAGAGTAATTTGGGGTTGGGAAGGATGTGTTGGGGGAGTTGAGGGATGAGGGGAGGATGGGGAAGAATGAGGGATGACAGAGGACATTGGTAGGACGGGGGAGGCGGAGTGGAGGACAAGGCAGACAAGTGGAGGGTGACTGTAGGGCGAGGGAGGCGGGAGTGGAGGACAAAGGGGAGGCGAGTGGAGGACAAGGCAGACAGTGGAGGTGACTGGAGGGCGAGGGAGGCGAGGTGGAGGACAAGGGCAGACGAGTGGGTTGACTAGAGGGCGACGGAGACGAGTGAAGGTGACAGGAGGGCGAGGAGGCAGTGGAGGACAAAGGGAGGCAGAGTGGAGGACACAAGGGAGGCGAGTGGAGGACAAGGGAGACAGAGTGGAGGTGACTGGAGGGCGGGGAGGCGAGAGTGGAGGACAAGGCAGACGAGTGGAGGTGACTGGAGGGCGAGGAAGGCAGGAGTGGAGGACAAGGGAGGCGGGAGGTGGAGGACAAGGCAGACAGTGGAGGTGACTTGAGGACAAAGGGGAGACGGGTGGGAGTGACTGGAGGGCGAGGGTGGCGAGTGGAGGACAAGGCAGACAGTGGGAGGTGACTGGAGGGCGAGGGAGGCGAGTGGAGGACAAGGCAGACGAGTGGAGGTGACTGGAGGGCGAGGGAGGCAGTGGAGGACAAGGCAGACGGGTGGAGGTGACTGGAGGGCGAGGGAGGCGAGTGGAGGACAAGGCAGACGAGGTGGGAGGTGACTGGAGGCGAGGGAGGCGGGAGTGGAGGACAAAGGGAGACGAGGTGGGAGGTGACTGGAGGCGAGGAGGCGGAGAGGGAACAAGGGCAGACAGGTGGAGGTGACTGGGAGGGCGAGGGAGGCGGAGTGGAGGACAAGGCAGACGAGTGGGAGGTGACTGGAGGGGCGAGGGGAGGCGGAGTGGAGGACAAAGGCAGACGAGTGGGAGGCTGGAGGGCGAGGGAGGCGAGTGGAGGACAAGGCAGACGAGGTGGAGGTGTCTGGAGGGCAGGGAGGAGGCGGAGTGGAGGACAAGGCAGGTGGAGGTGACTGGAGGAACCGAGGCAGCCGAGTGGAGGTGACTGGAGGACAAGGCAGACGGTGGGAGGTGTCTGGAGGGCGGGGGAGGCGGGTGGAGGACAAGGCAGACGAGTGGGGAGGTGACTGGAGGGCGAGGGAGGCGAGAGGGAGGACAAGGCAGACGAGAGTGGAGGTGACTGGAGCGAGGGAGGCGGAGTGGAGGGACAAAGGAGGCGAGTGGAGGTGACTGGAGGCGAGGAGGCGAGTGGAGGACAAGGCAGACAGGTGGAGGTGACTGGAGGACAGAGGCAGCCGAAGTGGGAGGTGACTGGGACAAGGCAGACGAGAGTGGAGGTGTCTGGAGGGCAGGGAGGCGAGTGGAGGACAAAGGGAGACAGTGGAGGTGACTGGAGGG
>JARBJD010000818.1:0-12452 GCA_033064195.1 Blattamonas nauphoetae
TGCCCACTCGACTGTCCAGCAATAGTCGACAGCTTGCTTCCTCCATTCGACTCTGCTCATCGTCCTGGTCACTGTCGTGTCCTCTCTCGATGATGTTTGTTTCTGTGAACATCAGCATGGCTGTACATCGTCCTTGTAGATGTCCTCAGCAGTGCTCCGCATCCTGATCACCTGGGCACTTTTGGCAATTGGCGAAGGAGCAGTTGAAAACATCCTCAAGCGAGTCACGCTCGAATCAGATTGCCTTGTCCAAGAGGAGCAGATACGCTTGCTGGAGGTAGGCGCGGGACATGTCGTGTGCTTTTGTAGCTTCGCAAAGTTCAGTTTGAATGACACACCCTGTGAGCGTTCTGTCCGCCCTGTGAATCCTTGTCTTCGCCCATCTTCATCTGGCAGTTTGTGTGGGAAAGATAGAAGAAAGCTGATCGGCAAGAGAAACGCACTCTGTTCTTCCTGTATTCTTTCCTCGGTCAAGAACTTGATTGCTTCTTGTACAGCTCGACTAGTTCTGAATTGTATTTTAATTATTCAGAAATGAACATGATTGTTCAGAAATGAATTTGATTTTTCAGAAATGAACATGATTGTTCAGAAATGAATTTTAATTTTTCAGAAATGAACATGAATTATTCGTAAATGAACAGTGATTTTCTGAAATGAACAATGATTATTCGAAATGAACAGTGATTGTTCAGAAATGAACGGCCTTTTCGGATTTATTTTGAGACCACTGTTTTAGAAAAGACTGACAGAACAAACACTCTTGTGTGGTGAATTATTGATGAAGCAGTTTATTCTTCAGGTTCTTCCACTCGTGGTCCGTGGTCTGTGGCATGATTGCTTGCGACTTTGGACATGTGGGCCGTTCGAATCGCGGTTGAACTGGTTCTTGTGTTCGATTGAGAGCCAAATCACCTCGGCGAGCGACAATTGGATGAAGTCTGAGAGACACAAATCTGATGGCCGCGGATATCTTCCGATGAGGAATTGCACTGAGAGATTCCGAAAGATGAATCCGCAGTTGATCCTCTGTTCTGACATGAGAAGGAATCGAACTCCCACCTTTCCACATGCCAAAGACGTACTCGATCGGATTCAACCCACATGAATTTGGTGGAGGAACAGAGTTGTGTAATTTTTCGATCTGATGAGCTCTTTCACCTCATCCGTCTTGTGCAAGCCAACATTGTCCATAATCAGTGTGCAGCTTTCATTCGTTCTTCTTTGAAGGGACTCAAAAAGTGAGAGGAGGAAATGTTGGAATTCAAGAGCAGACACAGTTCCTTGAACCCACGTCACATGAACAACACCCCACAGAGATCGCTGTGATTGCAGTGAGATTTTCCGTTTGCAATCGACGAACCTGTTGAAGGCAACGCTGACTGATTGGAGCACGACCTTGATTTTGGAAGCAGGTCTTGTTGAAGGAAGTTTCGTCGATGTAGACAGCAAATCCACCTTGAGAGAATGTTGTTGCGTATCGCTGAAGATAGTCGAGTCTCGCGTCCTTTGTTTCCTCCGAATTGCGTTCGTGTTGGAGCAGTTCGACTTTCTTCACAGTGAACTTTGTACACCCGTGTTCCACCATTTTGGTGAAGTTAGGTGAGCATTGATTGTCGACACTGCAACCGATGTTCCATGATTCTCCTCGACGAGAGTTTTGAGTTCTTCTCCTTCAAGAGTGGGTTTTGAAGAATTGCATCATTCATTGATCGTGAAATTTCTGGAGTGATTTTTCGATAGACTGCTCCCCCACGAGGCTTGGGAGCAGGTTTTCCAGATGCGATGTTGTTGATTGTTCCTTTCGAGATGTTCCACTTTCGACAATCAAATCGTACTTCTTCCCTTCCTTCACTTCATCGAGGACCAATTCGCGTTCACGAGGCGTGAGAATGGTGTATGATCGTCGGGGCTTTGGGGCAGGACGAGAAGTTGGACGACCACGTTTCATCTTCTGAGGAGCTGGTAGTTCAACAAACTCATGAGGATCTTGTGGAAGAAGAGGTTCAGGTGGGCTTGCACTATCAACTGCTTCAATTCTTTCTGGCAAGAGTCTTCGAAGTTCATCTTCGATCGTTTGAGACTTGTTCGAATAAAATCCTGACTGAATCCGCCTGTGAGAAGCCCATCCTGCTGACTTTCCATCCCAGATTCACAATCAACAACTTCATCACCAAAGAACCATCCATCCGATTCGTTGAGATTGGTATTGTATTTGTCTTTCGGTGATCGATGAGTTTTGAGACTCGTCAGTCTCAGATTCATCATCGATGAGAGAAAAGGAGCGTTCCATGAAATTTCGCGATGATTTTCCAGAAAATCTTCTCCGTTTATCATCTGATGTCGCAATTGGAAATGGCTACGCGTAATTTTTAGACAATTTAAGGGTCCGATCAACCTTTTTCATTTTTCAGAAGCCTGAATATAGCTTCTAAATTGCATCTGACAACTCATTTTGATCCTTCATTTATGAAAAATTAGTATTCATTTCAGAAAAATCACTGTTCATTTGGGAAGAATCACTGTTCATTTCTGAACAATCTCTGTTCATTTCTGAACAATTATGTTCATTTCTGAAAAATTAAAGTACATTTCTGAACAATTATGTTCATTTCTGAATAATTAAAATCTATTTCTGAAAAATTAAAATGCATTTCAGAACTAGTCGAGCTGTACCTGCCTTGCGTTGGTGTATTTCGGCTCTTTTCGGATTCACTCTGCTCGCTTAGGGAACTTTGACTGGACAGACTTTCCCCGCCATCGGACTCGCCCCTGGTGTGGGAAAGGACAGTCCAGAACTTGAGCAAGATTGTCGGAATTTTGTTTGGACGGAAAGACAGAGTCGTCTGGCTGAGAATACTTGCAGTTGGAGGGTTTGGGATTGAGAAGACTTAGCTTTGTATCACGAAGCAGATAATCAGTTTGTCTGTCAGTCCTCGATCACCGATTGTCCAGAGTTGTGAGTAGAAATGGGCGGGGTGCGGTGAAGTTTGATGGTGAGTTCACTGTCAGATGCAGTTGGACACCGAGTGAGAAGAGGATCGTGAGTGATGAGAGTGTTGACAGGTAGTACTCAGACAAAATCATCGTATTTCACGACAACGTCCATCATTGGTTCCTGCTGAGAGGAAAGTGGCTGATCTTGTTGCTTCTTCTTTGATGACCGAGATCCGTCTTCGAATGTGAGGAAAGAATTATTTGAAGTCAGCTTCGATGAGGACACGTCAATTGTCAGCTCTTGGAATGTCAGTGTGCTTGGGTCGTCCGAGTCGCTGCTCAGTACACGTCTCTTCGATGTCATCTCCACAACTCCTCGCTTGTTGTGTCCACTGATCGTCACACAATTCACAAATCCCGTGTATTTCACTGTGATTGCTATGTTTTCGTCGAGCTGAGCTGAAATCGTTGATCCTCATTTATGTTGTGAGGTGAGAGGGGTGATGCGCCCAATTGCTGTCCGGGTGATCTCAATTGGTGCTTCGTTTTGGTCAGAGGTTCATCCACTGTGTATTTTATTGGTTATGTCTGCGTTGTGATTGGAGGAAGTGAAGAGCGTGTGTTGTGAGTGTTTCTGATTCGATTTTGATCGTGCATGTTGCTGTCCTGATTGTGCGCATTTTTAAAGACGACGGTGTCCATTTCATTCGCTTGGTTGATGTGATACTGCTGGTCAGACCGACATTTGAATGGAAGAGGACAGTTGCGCTCTATCAAGAACTGCACAAAGTAATTTCGAGTTTCCGCACAGCTCATGTTCAAACTTTCCCCGAGGCATATGTAGGCCCTCCAGCGTTATGGTTGGCAAGGAAGACAAGCGACGACGAGTGCTGCTGTTTGTCCCCTATCAAGGAAAGTTCATGTCCTTTCGGTTCGAAAATGTTGGTTTCTGTGTTCTTCGGCGTGGTGAAGTAATCGGCGATGGGCTTATACTTGACCCTGAGCTCCAATTCGGTTCGATGTCTTCTTCTCCGAACTCCACATTCTCCAGTCTGATTGCCTCATCATTGTGACTGACGAGGGAAAAAGAGAGTCCTCCTCCAATTTACGCCGCTGAGCACGCTCAACTGTAGCTGCCTTCAAACGAGATTGTTTTGCTAATCACATACGCCCACACTCCTCCCTCCATTTCCCCCCCCGCAATGCATATGTCAAACGTGTTTTTGTAAGTATTCCACCAATGTTTGTATTCGTGATGGTTAGAGTCCCTTGAGCGATGTTGTCGAAGATGATTGCGGATTCTGTTGATGAGCTCGAACATTGATCGATTGTACATCCCTTGATCTCACGACTAGCCAAGTCAATCCTCCATGCGGCACCAATTCCTTGTAACCAACAGAGCCGGAATGTGCAATTCTCAATTCTCGCACTGTGTTTTGTTTATCAATCTTGGATTGTGATTGACTGCTAGAATGGCGAGTTATACATGTTCATGCGTCGTCTGGTGTGAGTGAAAGTTGGGAGGAAGAGGTGATATACGCGATGGAGGGCAGTTTCTCATCCCTCAAGTGTTTGACACAAATTTGACCCACTTTTGATTTCGATCTAGCTCCATTTTATAAGTTTTGAGTAACTAGGTCTAAAAAGTGGAAATATGAAATGGAAGCAATTATTACACAATGACAATCACAGTTTTGGATTTTGCGCGGGTTTATGGATAATAGACATGGGACATAATTCTTTTTCGGGACATAATTCCGTCTTTGAGCGATCTATAGACAATTAAGGTCTAATATTTGTGAAAATGAATCGTGAACTAATCTGTTTACACTACCAAAGTCAACGGAAAGGTAAAATGGTCTTGAAGTGGAGAAGGGAGGATCAACATCTGATCATCCCACAATCAATGTGATTAGGTCTCCGTCTACCGAAAAAGTCATATCTCAATCCTTCTCGCCTTCCACGTCTCAGATGACATGACGAAAACTTCATACCAAGAGTCCAAAATATTGATAAACTCGATAATGGATGTGATCAAACACCCTAAATACCCTCTTGCCCGCTCAAAATCCCCGATCAAGGATCCTGACTTCGAGATTTGCCAACTCGCGGACAATGACCTGATGTTCGCTGAAATGCTATTCGGGTGTGTTTTCCTTCATACACAACTCAATTGATCAATTTTTCAACAACAATTGTTTCATCACTTTTCTTGCCAATATCTCCCTGTTTCCTTCATCACTCAATTTCCTTCTTGTTTTTCACATTTTTCAGTGTTTATCCATCCAACTTTGTTGATTCAACAAATTAGACGAACAGGTTGGTCACTCCACCAATCCAAAAGGATCCAGCCTCTTTTCCGTGTTTTGCACGTTTGCTCTCTTCTCATTCCTTCTTTTCATCCTCTTCACAAATTTAGGCAAGCACAGGGATACCATGTCGTCATACTTTGATCGTGGATGCAGAAAGAGATCTCCAATTGAAGGACGGATCACGTTCATCTCAACTTCATACATTTCACACGTTTTCATTCGGTTTTTATTGATCTTTTTTCGTTACCATATGGAAATAGTTAATGTGAGAATCGAGATCAGCCCATAACAAATGAGAAAAGCAATGAGATTCCCAAAATCTCCATTTGAGTTCACACTTTAGAAGGTGTAACAAGCTTCCTTCAATCTCTCCTTTACTCTACAACTGTCCTTGTTGCGTATTTATGATGAAATGTGAATTATGTCTCCAAATTCAATTGAGTCCCACATCTATAAAAGCGGGTTTTTGAGGGCACTATAAGGGTATGCCACAAAACCCCTGAAATCCACATAAATCAAACGTCCACGAAAAAGTGAAAGATCAAGTGAAGGGATATCCATCCTTGCAGTGATAGCCTGTGCAAACACCTGTGGGAGGAGATGAAGGTTAATCTTTATGAGTTGATCAACGGGAAAAAAGTGTTTAATGGGCAACTGTTGAAACTCGTTTAAGCTCATTACTCATTTCTTTTTCTCGTTATCACGATTTCATAAGAAATAATACGATAAAACGAAGGAAAACGACGAATTGGCGATATAAAAAGCTGATCTCTCCTGATCATTACAATCTCTCAACTCCGCCATGTATGGTTTGAGATGACGAGCAAGGATGGTTAAGGCCGTTTTCGCAACCTCGAGGAAATTGATCGCTCTGATTTCGGTTGCGAAGAATGAACAAAACGAGGAATCAATGCTTGTGGTTTCACGAACGTCGAGCTGGCTGAGACAATCTTTCTTCAACTGTATATTTGAAAAAAGAATCTGAGAATAAAAGATACAATGAATAGAGGATAGGACAGACCTCGAGAGGATGCTATCTTGATATCGATCAGGGTACATCATGATCTGAGAGAAAACAACAATACAATGAACTGACTGAGATAAAATGATATTGAACACAATGGAAAAAGTTCAAAATGAATCACTCATACCATTTTGTTGTTTGATCTGTAGTTGTCTCTGGCTATCGAGTTAAGTTCATTCGTGAGAGTTAAAGAGGAGGGATGCGAGATAAAGCTGAAATCGAGAGAGATGAATGCATGAGGAAGCGACAAAGAACATACCGAGAGACAGGTGAGGTCTGAACCTTGTGAGATTCAATGCGTGATCGATCTTGCTAATCCTCAAGTGCCTTTCACCCATAATAGGTATCTTTTCATCAATTTTCCTCCACATGGTGATGAATGAAGGAGAAAGATGAAGGATGGGTGGTTGAAAAGCGGGGTTTGATCTGTCTCCTCCATTCATCACAAACCCTTCATCTGCGTCCGTCAACGAGACAATCGACGATGGAGGAATACCCAAGTTGTCAAAGTCTTCGATCTTCTCGGGAGGAAGTGAGTCCATCTCGTCTGTTTTGTGAAGAAGCGACTTTTCATTCTTCTTCTTTAGGAACGGTGGCGGAGAAGGATGACGATGAAGAGGAGGAGGGAGACACACGCACAGATCACAGGAACCACCCACTTCATTGCTTGCTTTGTCAATGCTTTCGTTCATCCGATCCACTCAATTTCACTCGGAACGACTCTGTCCGACTTCCATCACCAAAAACGAGGCGAGCATGCCATTCTGCCTCGACTGCGATGGATGCTGCAATCTCCTTCTGTGGAATGGCGAGTGTGATGGCTGTTTCGGTGAACGAGAGAGTGGACGATTCTGTCAGTTCGCGGGTGTATTCTCCATTCCTGCCATTGTGTCCTGATCTCTCAAACACTTCCAGGAACAATCCACACGGGATGAATGTCGATCCAATAAGGGTAAACGCGTGCGTTCACGATTTCTTGTCGAACGTGGCTTTCGATGAGGATGTATTGAGAGTCGGAACGAAGAATGGCGAGTGAGAGATTGTTTCTTTTGCTGTCAGCTGACAATCACTCGAGGAGATCCACGTTGATGCTGTTTCCACTCCATCTCCTCCATTCAGATTTTAATTCAATCTCCTCCTTCCGAACATCGGATGTGGAAGGAGGATTGTGTGAATGGGAGACAGGCGTGATCCAACTCATCGACACCGAAACAGTTGTGAAGAGCACTGTCTTCTCGCATCTTCATCAGTGAGCGATCAACAACGTCTTTCAGTTCCAGCGACGAGTCAATCAATGTGATCCGGCCAAGCTGAGCGAAGCGAGTAGAGAACTGGTGAACACTTCTGGTTGGTCAAACTCCACAAGTTATTCGGTTCCGTGATCTCAATATTGTCGTCATCCGACGCAACAGTGAAATAGTCAAGGATAACAAGAATGTGCCCCTGTGTCTCATCTCTTCCCTTTCGTCCACTTTCCTTTCCCCTACAAACACTGCCACAATCTTCTGATAATTCTCCATTCAACTTGTCTCTTTGCGCGATCGTGCTTCTCTCTCTTCTATCTCGCCTCCTCCACCACTCCACACAGACTCGCTCTGATCAGTCTTCTTCGCTCACCCTGAACAAACTCTCTCGAACGCACTTCCTTTCATGTTCTCTCCCGTCTCCTTCAGATGGTTGGAAGTGTGTCTCTACGATCAGTCGAGGCCGCGTCGATTCCAACCTCTCCTTCTTCGCCAATCCTTCCGCTTCCGCTTCTTCTTCACCAGGAACGTCCCAGTCGCTCTCTTCTTTGCTCTTCATCCAGCGCAGTTTGGGCATCGAGTTGTTGTTTTGTTTGTTCCA
This sequence comes from Blattamonas nauphoetae, assembly GCA_033064195.1. Classification (NCBI taxonomy): domain Eukaryota; phylum Preaxostyla; order Oxymonadida; genus Blattamonas; species Blattamonas nauphoetae. The sequence continues at coordinate 8,119 of JARBJD010000818.1, forward strand.
TGGTTTGACACTCATCCAGCGAGTCTTTACCATTTTCTCGCACCATTTTCGAGTGAATGCACATGGCCTTGGAGTGTACAGACTCAAATTGCATAATCTATGCTCTGTCGACTCTTTCTTGCTTTCCAAGACACTTCTCATCTCTCATTTCTTCATCGTTCCACTCGATCCTTCACTCATTAGCATCTCGTTGTTCAGTGGAAGGATTGAGAAAAGAAGGTTTGTTGCAGAGGGATGAGACACAAATCAGAAATCATTGTGGAAAGCCGAATTGCAGGAAAGTGTGCTGACAGCGACAGCTCGTCAATTCGACTCTGGACTCAGTACCCATCTTTCCTCCGAATCGAACAGGAATTTTGAATGTTCAGGCGAGACTGGAGACACTGGTTGTGATCTGGCCGACCGAGTAGTCGGGACGGAACGAGGAGGAGAACACCATGTTCGTCAGTGTTTCCTTTGTTCACTTCGTCAATCACTTCTCCACCTCACTGTCTTCAACGATGAGGGAAGGATTAGAGCGAGGACGACTGGCGAACGAGAGTGAGTGGGGACTTAGGTTCCACTCAGAAGGGTTGATTCTTCTTCAGCTCGTTGTCGAGTTGGAGTGATGGCGGAAGGGTCGATTCGGCTTGATCGATCACATGATCGTTATCTTCCCGTGAATCGCCAACTGAGAGGATAAAATCGTCCAAAGGGGTCGGACTTGAAGCAGGGCAGCAAGAGGGGATGAAGAGAGGGCGACTTCAGTCTTTCCACTGTGGGGCGGGATTCAATGAACATTTGCGTCGACTTGGCGTGGAATTCGTGTTCTGAGGGGATTTTCGAGCCCAGAGTGGAGACAATACGATAGGCGGGTGAATACAAAGGGAGAGATCTCTATTGGGCAATGACGAGATAATGAAGGATGATCAAGGAGGAAGATGGGACGGAAGGTGAACGTCTGGCGGAACAACCCCAAAAGACGAATAAGATGGGTTGTTGAACGTGGGGATGTCGGAAAGTTTGGGAGAGGCTTCAATATATTCAAATTTCATGCTGACATCGACAAAATCAGTGCAGAACTTGTTGAGCATCAATTTATGCGCAGAGAAGATAAATGGGTATGCCATATTCTGTAGATAGCTTTCGTCTGGTTTCAAATGTGTCCATGCTGACTGAAGTTTGCAAAACTTTCGCAATAAGTGTCAAATTTCTGCGAGATCTGAGTATGACTGCCGGAGCGACTGAAGGTGGGGAGAGTTTCGAAGGAAAATGAAAATGGTGACATTCATGGCGGTGTTCAGTTGCTTGGGGAGGAATGAGAGGTGAGCAATGTGCTTTTCCTTCAACAGACAGGAGTGGCGGACTTTGCGTGTTTGGTGTGTCATCCTTCCTTCACCGCCACCTCCGCTGAGATTGTCAGTTTCGACAAAGGAGTGCAGACACTTCGGACGCCCAAGCATTTCATAGAAGCTTCGTCAGAACAGCACAACTTTCAGTGAAGAATACGGCAGATGGGGGCGTTTGGACAGATCCTGTATCAGGATTGGGAAGAGGTGAAGATTCTTTCGTAGAAACATCATCTGTCGATGGATTGTTGGAAAGATCTATTTTTGGAGAGATGGCTTGCTTCTGAATCGATAATCTTCAGGATGGATGACTGATGGTGAATGACGATGCATTGCTCCACCAACAGTTGTGATACTACGATTGAAGTTACAACGACATAAATACGCGAGATCACGATCAAGATCAACGTACGCTCTGTTGGGAGCTGAATTGTCAGTGAGGATTGAGTCAAATACAGGAAGCACTTCTGATAGACTGAAATTATAAACCACTCCGCATCCAGATTTTGATTGCTGTAGTATGGTGCATCCTGAAATATCGAAGAGTCTCAATAAGTTGATTGGAGAGACATGGCGATTGTATGTGTGTTGACCATCTGGTGCTTTGAATCTTGAGTTGTTCAATAGCACGAAGACCGAAGCGTGGGGGTCGAATTGGAAGTTTGAAGATGAAAGTTAGGTTGTGTTCGAGAATGTCACAGAGCAGTCGATCATCACCAGTCTTGTGAATACATCCAACTGTGCAACTATGATCAGGAGGTCAATCAGATAACATCGAAATTGTCCCATAAATGTGCAACATGTCAAAGAAAGTTTCCCGCAAACTGATTCTGTTCGATCATGTGGAAGTTCGTTCCTGCTGTGTAGGTTGTTCATGTCAGATGGATGGCGGTGAAAAAGATGCCCAATGAACTTGAAGGAGACGAGTAGCTGTTGATATCTGCTTCGGTTGTCTTGTTCTCCTTCACAATGTCGGCAGTTTGTTGGTTGTGGTTTGCGCAATGATTTTGGTCACATTCAACAGGGTTGGATTTGTTCATCAGGTTTCCATGGTATTTCTATTGTCAGATATCACTGTCCCATTCAAAGTATCGTCAATACAATGAACTTCACTGTTCTTAATTCGCAGTTGACTCAGATTTCTGAAAGGATGGTTCTCATCCCAACTGGAAGGGTATGTGTGAGTTTGGAGAGAATAGCCCAAAAGTGAAAAAGTGGGAGGATTTCCAGCTGAGGACAGTTGTTGAGCAGTAGCGATCGACCCAAAACTGACCGAAAGGGGATCTTGACACATTTGTTTGAATCTAGACAGAAAGGAGTGAATAATCATAAACAATGACACGATTTAGACAGGAAACAACGATCTTCCAATCACCATTGGAGTTCGCACTGATTATGGGTTCGAAATAAAGAATGGGCTTCATCTCCCCCAGTTTCAATTTGCACACCCAAGTTCGGGTCCTCACCTCTTTCTACTGTGATTCTCTTTCACTTTTTGGTGGACGTTTGATTTATGTGGATTCCAGGGGTTTTTTGGTTTTCCCTAAAACAGAGCCTCAAAGTGTTCTGAATTGGGACTGGTCGCATTTATCGGCATTTTTCTGATTTAGCCTTTGACTTTTACCCATACTTTTAAAAAAACGTAAAAGAAACGAATGAATGTGGAGTGATAGTGGTGTTAGAAAACCGAAACGTATCAAAAATCCGCCACTGATGTCAGAAAACCGCCACTGAATTATTGATTATTCATCATCCTCTCACATCATCCATTTTTCGAATGAAATGGAATTGTGGAAAGAAAGAAAAAGAAGAACTCATCTGAGGCAAGTGAACGAGGAGGCAATGGGCCACCTTTTAAAACCATGTTCTGTTCTATCCAACTCAGGATCTGATTCATGAGATCGTCATGAAGACCATACCTCTCCACACTAATAGATATGGGTCATTATTTTTGACATCATAGAAAAGTTCGAGATCACCCCTTCAAAACCTCCTCTCCGCATTCTTTTTTTCAAATTTGCTGTTAAATCTCACATAGCTCTTTCTCACCTCAATGAACTGATTGCATGTGTTTTTTTCGATCTATTCATACCAGTAGACAAATTGGATGTGGATTTCAAAACAATATGGGTTGATCGTCATTTGGTGGACTTTGTACTTTCAACCATCTTCCTCACTGCACTGGATGTGGTGTACTGGGTGAATGTCTCCTTCACCACCATATAACCTCTTCTCTCATTCTCTCTCTCCTCTGTTCTCCCCCTCTTCGCATGACATTGAAGCTTGGATGAATGAATTCACTTTTATTCACTTCTAGTGGTGCAGTCGTTCAAACAAGTGATACTGCTTTGGTTGGTTTTCGAAAGAAAGTGATAATTGTGAGTTGAAAACAACAAAATGCATGGAAGACACAACTAAGATGGAAAGTGTTGATGAGAGAAAGAGTGGAGGGAGGCGGAGGCCCGAGGAGGGGAGTTTGGATGTCGCAGAAGGAAAAAGGGGGTCTATCGGAGGGAGGTGAGTGGAGGACGAGCGAGGCAAGCAGAGGTGAGAGGAGGACGAGCGAGGCAAGTAGAGGTGAGTGGAGGACGAGGGAGGCAAGCAGAGGTGAGAGGAGGACGAGGGAGGCAAGCAGAGGAGAGTGGAGGACGAGGAAGGCAAGCAGAGGCAAGCAGAGGTGAGTGGAGGACTAGGGAGGCAAGCAGAGGTGAGAGGAGGACGAGGAAGGCAAGCAGAGGTGGTGGAGGACGAGGGAGGCAAGCAGAGAAGAGAGGAGGACGAGGGAGGCGAGCAGAGGTGAGAGGAGGGACGAGGGAAGGCAAGCAGAGGCAAGCAGAGGTGGAGTGGAGGACGAGGGAGGCAAGCAGAGGAGTGAGGGAGGAAGGGAGGAGGCAGGGAGCAGGAGAGAGGAACAGGGAGGCAAGCAGAGGAGGAGGAGAGATGAGGGCGTGAGGAGGAAGCAAGCAGAGGTGAGTGGAGGACGAGGGAGGCAAGCAGAGGTGAGGG
>JARBJD010000819.1:0-12374 GCA_033064195.1 Blattamonas nauphoetae
TTCTCTTCTTCCCTCCCCACTTTGTGTATCTTCCTGTTCTCCTCCATCTCCATTTCCATCTCTTTCTCTTCTTCCCTCCACTTTGGTTGTCTTCCTGTTCTCCTCCATCTCCATTTCCATCTCTTTCTCTTCTTCCTCCACTTTGTCTTCCTGTTCTCCTCCATCTCCATTTCCATCTCTTTCTCTTCTTCCCTCCACTTTGGGTGTCTTCCTGTTCTCCTCCATCTCCATTTCCATCTCTTTCTCTTCTTCCCTCCACTTTGGGTGTCTTCCTGTTCTCCTCCATCTCCATTTCCATCTCTTTCTCTTCTTCCCTCCACTTTGGGTGTCTTCACTGTTCTCCTCCATCTCCATTTCCATCTCTTTCTCTTCTTCCCTCCCACTTTGGGTGTCTTCCTGTTCTCCTCCATCTCCATTTCCATCTCTTTCTCTTCTTCCCTCCCACTTTGGTGTCTTCACTGTTCTCCTCCATCTCCATTTCCATCTCTTTCTCTTCTTCCCTCCCACTTTGGGTGTCTTCCTGTTCTCCTCCATCTCCATTTCCATCTCTTTCTCTTCTTCCCTCCCACTTTGGGGTGTCTTCTGTTCTCCTCCATCTCCATTTCCATCTCTTTCTCTTCTTCCCTCCCACTTTGGGTGTCTTCACTGTTCTCCTCCATCTCCATTTCCATCTCTTTCTCTTCTTCCCCTCCCACTTTGGGTGTCTTCACTGTTCTCCTCCATCTCCATTTCCATCTCTTTCTCTTCTTCCCTCCCACTTTGGGTGTCTTCACTGTTCTCCTCCATCTCCATTTCCATCTCTTTCTCTTCTTCCCTCCCACTTTGGGTGTCTTCACTGTTCTCCTCCATCTCCATTTCCATCTCTTTCTCTTCTTCCCTCCCACTTTGGGTGTCTTCACTGTTCTCCTCCATCTCCATTTCCATCTCTTTCTCTTCTTCCCTCCCACTTTGTGTGTCTTCACTGTTCTCCTCCATCTCCATTTCCATCTCTTTCTCTTCTTCCCTCCCACTTTGGGTGTCTTCACTGTTCTCCTCCATCTCCATTTCCATCTCTTTCTCTTCTTCCCTCCCACTTTGTGTGTCTTCACTGTTCTCCTCCATCTCCATTTCCATCTCTTTCTCTTCTTCCCTCCCACTTTGTGTGTCTTCACTGTTCTCCTCCATCTCCATTTCCATCTCTTTCTCTTCTTCCCTCCCACTTTGGGTGTCTTCACTGTTCTCCTCCATCTCCATTTCCATCTCTTTCTCTTCTTCCCTCCCACTTTGGGTGTCTTCACTGTTCTCCTCCATCTCCATTTCCATCTCTTTCTCTTCTTCCCTCCCACTTTGGGTGTCTTCACTGTTCTCCTCCATCTCCCTCTCCATCTCTTTCTCTACTTCCCTCCCACTTTGTGTGTCTTCCCTGTTCTCCTCCATCTCCCTCTCCATCTCTTTCTCTTCTTCCCTCCCACTTTGGGTGTCTTCACTGTTCTCCTCCATCTCCATTTCCATCTCTTTCTCTTCTTCCCTCCCACTTTGTGTGTCTTCACTGTTCTCCTCCATCTCCATTTCCATCTCTTTCTCTTCTTCCCTCCCACTTTGGGTGTCTTCACTGTTCTCCTCCATCTCCATCTCCATCTCTTTCTCTTCTTCCCTCCCACTTTGGGTGTCTTCACTGTTCTCCTCCATCTCCATCTCCATTTCTTTCTCTTCTTGGAGTTCCCCCTGGTCACTCCAAGCCCAAACGAGGGCTCCTCAACACAGCGAGAACCCTGAAATGATATTAGGGGCTGGCCTGATCAAAATATTCAATTGCAGAAATGGACCTCCTCGTCGCATTTAACGAAACTATTTTCCATTAATCTCTTCTCTTTTCTCGCTGAACAAGCCAACACACTATTTCGTCACTTGGTCATTTTCTTCGATCTCAAAAACATTTGGTCCATTTAAATCTCTTCTACTGGCATTACCACCTTATATTCGAAGAATACCCACTCAAGATAGGGGTACCAAGCAAGACCAATGAGAACTTCTCCATCAAGAGGGTACACAGTACAGCAAACGTGACGGTGAGCGAGAAGAGGATCTCGCCTTCTTTCGAGGTCCACAATTCAGATCTGCAATATGGACGACGAGGAGGATAAATTTATCGACAATCTTCAAATCCATTTTGGTTTACACTATTTCGAAGCGAATTGATTCACACAACGCATCGTGTCGATGAACATCAAGAAGTTAATTTCTATCCTCTTCCAAACGAAGTATTGTCTCAAGGATCCAGACAATCACAGAGGATGAGATTTTCAACATCCTTACCATTCTTGGAATCTAAATTAGATGATACTGTTCAAACCCTCATCAATTGCGCTCACACCTTCGCGCCCCTAGCCGACGGGCAGAAGGAGGGCAACGACTTTTCTCAGCACTCAAGATAGTGCCACCATCATAGAGCTGATTGTTGATATCCTACTAAATCACTACACGGCTCATCTCGGATGATGGAAAGCAATCAAGAGAAAGTGCACCGATGACTCCTCCGGACGGACACAAGATTCAAAAACATCCAGATTATGCTACAAAGTGATCGGAAAGCCCATCATTGATTGGTTTAATAACGGAGGTAGTCCAATGAAGAGGTCCAATCCTGGATCAACCATTACACCTTACAGCACAGTGCGGGTCGACAATGAAGGGACTTGATGAATAAAATAGTGAAGACCTAACAATCCAACCACCGTTGTTGAACATCTGGCGGATTCATTTCCTACTATCTGAGAGACCTCGCTCCACATGTCCTGGCCTGATGGATTTTGACTGTGAAATCAGCATGTATTACGAAACCCTTCCCAGGAACGGGATAATCAACAAGAAGCTGACATTTAGCACTTCTGAAACGAAGAAATGAAGAACGGATCATAGATTCTGAAACTCATGCTATCGAGGCAAATGTTCGAGAAAGGCCCTCAAAATAGTTTGGAATCATCATTCGTTGGCTTTGGTGGTGTCCTTTCACCCGACCAGTCGCAGAGCGAAGTGAAAACACACAACTTCCAATCCCAAAAATTGAGCCAACCCGCACTCGTCAGAATCACCCAAAGTTGGGCTCCGACATTAATTCCACAAAAACAATGATTGTCAACATTCGCACTTCTTGGAAAGAGCCGAGACGCAAGTGAAAAGGACCTATCTCAGCGCTGACGTTGTGGAGTAGCCTGTGTGGAATGAGAGGGACGACGTGTTTCTATTTTTGGACTGAAAGGTTGGATGATCGCACTTATGACTCAGATCCAGACGATTACAGGTCTATCTGAGCATTGATATTCCCTGACATTTCCTGCAGCTACCCCACGTTTTGTTGACAAACAATTGCTACTTCCCTTCTCATATTCACTGTGAGCCACTCGACTTGTCTATCCAGGGTTTTTACTCATCGTCCTATCGATTGGTGGGTCCTCAGAAGGCAGTCTGTTCACTGAACTCGATGTTAGTCACATCCCCTCACCTGTTTAGATAGGAAGTGGCATGAGGGTCCTGCAAAGACAGACAAAGAACGAACACATCAAGCAGGTCGGCTTATTTCCGGAATCGAATCCAAGATTCAAAGTGCTCACGTTTAGCTTTGTCCCAGGACACTCCCACTCACTTGAGAGAATCGTAAGGAAACTAATAAAGACATTTTTCAGTCCGACAGCCCGCACGAGGCACAGACCTCGTCTCCTCTGGCTCACACACAACTGTGAAGCCCCTTTGGACTCGAACAGATTTGGGAGGTTAACCGCCAACGCACCCACAGAAGTCTGCAAGTCCGGATTTAGTTCTGCCAGGTTAAGAGGGACACAGAGACTAAGAAGTCGACGAGCAGATGTTGCATTAAGACAAATACGTCGAACTTGATTCGATGAAAGAACGAAGAGCGAAAGTACTTTCTTGTTGGTTCTGGAGCAATGATGCTATGTGATTGAACCAAGACGACTTGAAACAGACCTTTCACCGGTTGTTCTCACAAGAAGCGGAGAATGTGGATTGGTCGACAAGAATGAAAATGAGAACAAGAGCAGACCTAGGATCAACAAACCGTCAATGATACACCTCTCAAGATCCTGAAACATTCAATCATGAAGGATGCATACATCCAGAAATGTATTTTGTGCAGCTAGTCCGTTGCGGACGAGGTTCGTCATATGGTTTCGCTCCTTCTATTCAACATGATTCGCCCGATGCTGATACCTTCATCGAAGAAGAACAGAGCTCCCTGATCGATCCAGGAGCGTTCAGTGGGAACTGGGAACCAACAATCGATACTCTACACGTAATCTTCGGGACGTTGTGACCATCACGACTCAAATGAAGGAGGGTAGTCCAACCCACGCTGTTTGGAAACAGCCAATCTGTTTTCCAGGACTGAATTGGCATTTGTCAGGTCGCATTCGGTGAGCGCGTTCTCGATGGTTGAAGGGACAATTGAACTCCCGAATGAACTAGGCGACAACCTTCTTGTTTGAATTCCGATGAAGATGGAGTCGACTCTACAATACAGAAACTATCTTTGAGAACTCTGGTGGTCGAAGGAAAACAGATCATCCAGAAGATTTATATTGATGTCCATCTTCTCACAAAAGGACATGTGGATGTGCATAGATCGAACATCCTCTCATCGTTACTCGAGAGCACATGAACAGCTAGACACTTTGCTCACAACTATTATCTCGACGCAATAGTTCTTGGTAGTGATGATCGATGTTGGATTCGGGAAGAGAACGACTCTCTTCCGATCTATTCTGACGATTGGAGGCATTCTAAAGGAAGAAGCGGAGTGAGGCGAACCACACCCAGTAGCAGAGAAGATCCGCGAACCGCATACAGTGAAGGTGACAGCTGCAGGTCATAATCGCACTACTGTCGCGAGACTCGAGATGTCCACTCATATTGAACCCGGCGGTTGTCTTTCACTCAGCCCACCCTGCAGAAGAACTCCATTGGAAATGGACAGGCTCAGAAGGAGAGAGGATGAGTGACGGATGTGCTAGAAATTGAAGAATGAAGAAGGAGGTGTGATTGAGGAGCGGAGATGCAAAGTCTCGGTATGTTGGTTTCTGGATTGTGGATGTGAGTCGGGTGGATTTGTCACTGGTGCTATCGCAAGGAAGAGAACTGGCGCAGTCTGATAGAAGTGAAGAGCAACGCTGCAAGCAAGTCGTAAATACTTCTTCCACGACGGTTTAAACTCACAGACGTGTCGCATTTCACTGGCAGGGTATACTCTCAACAGGGACGAACTCGCGGATAGATGGGATAGTCTCACCTTCTGGAGTGACGAGCTGTCCCACCTGATTCTGATGGGTGATGAAGACGAAGGCGCTCAACACATAACTTCACTCATCCATTCAACCGAAGAGAACAAATGGTGACGTGGACTGTCACTGGTGAGTGGGGGAAAGACATAAATGGAGGGCTCTTGTCCAAACTTGCCCTTTTCAAAATGAAGCGAACGGAGCGGCTAGGGACGCTGCGTCACAAACGTGTTTCTTGCCTTATGCCCTGGAATCGATTTAAGATGCAGACAATGGGGTGCGTGGACCACTCCCGCGGTCACGATCGCAGAGGACAACTGAGCAAGTTTGATGTTATGGTTCATCAACAGATTGGGGCGGAAGGAAGCTCTCGTCAAGGTTTTTAATCTCTCGATTTGAAAAGCGAGATGAGGATGGAGGGACGAGAGGTGAGAACAATGAGGGCTAGTGAGGGGAGGGTTGATCGAGGAGACAGTGGTGCAGGTGATTGATCGGGGTGATCCTATATCTCTGCCAGCGGAATTAGCCCAGCCCTCCTCCTCTGCCTTTTCTCTTCATCTTTTACCAGAACTTGTTCTCCAGGAGGTGGCAGCCCGAGTGGGGTCACGGCCGAAACAGCACTCTATTGGAACGAAGAAACGACAAAGGCTTTCTCCTTTACCTTCTCTCTCTTTGCTTCCTTTAGATTGTCCTTTCAACACTCGCTGTGTTGAGGAGCCCTCGTTTGGGCTTGGAGTGACCAGGGGGAACTCCTCCAAGACAAACGAGTGCTCCTCAACATTACAACTCTGCCACACAACCTGGCAAGTTCTGGCTTTTTCACTTCACCTCGTCTCATTAGACCATTTGGCAAGTTTTTGTTCCCTGTTAGGGATTTCTTGCCCACATATCCGTTTTTTGTTTTCCTCAACAGCCCTCTACGGAGGGCAAAACCAACCTGTGAACTTTTAGTTCCCCGTTGGGATTTCTGGAACAGATAAAATCATTTATTTGGTTTTCTGCTTTCAATTTTGATCAGGCCAGCCCCAAATATCATTTCAGGGTTCTCGCTGTGTTGAGGAGCACTCGTTTGTCTTGGACCCTCCCACTTTGTGTGTCTTCACTGTTCTCCTCCATCTCCATCTCCATCTCTTTCTCTTCTTCCCTCCCACTTTGTGTGTCTTCACTGTTCTCCTCCATCTCCATTTCCATCTCTTTCTCTTCTTCCCTCCCACTTTGGGTGTCTTCACTGTTCTCCTCCATCTCCATTTCCATCTCTTTCTCTTCTTCCCTCCCACTTTGTGTGTCTTCACTGTTCTCCTCCATCTCCATTTCCATCTCTTTCTCTTCTTCCCTCCCACTTTGAGTGTCTTCACTGTTCTCCTCCATCTCCATTTCCATCTCTTTCTCTTCTTCCCTCCCACTTTGGGTGTCTTCACTGTTCTCCTCCATCTCCATTTCCATCTCTTTCTCTTCTTCCCTCCCACTTTGAGTGTCTTCACTGTTCTCCTCCATCTCCATTTCCATCTCTTTCTCTTCTTCCCTCCCACTTTGGGTGTCTTCACTGTTCTCCTCCATCTCCATTTCCATCTCTTTCTCTTCTTCCCTCCCACTTTGTGTGTCTTCACTGTTCTCCTCCATCTCCATTTCCATCTCTTTCTCTTCTTCCCTCCCACTTTGTGTGTCTTCACTGTTCTCCTCCATCTCCATTTCCATCTCTTTCTCTTCTTCCCTCCCACTTTGTGTGTCTTCACTGTTCTCCTCCATCTCCATTTCCATCTCTTTCTCTTCTTCCCTCCCACTTTGGGTGTCTTCACTGTTCTCCTCCATCTCCATTTCCATCTCTTTCTCTTCTTCCCTCCAACTTTGTGTGTCTTCACTGTTCTCCTCCATCTCCATTTCCATCTCTTTCTCTTCTTCCCTCCCACTTTGTGTGTCTTCACTGTTCTCCTCCATCTCCATTTCCATCTCTTTCTCTTCTTCCCTCCCACTTTGTGTGTCTTCACTGTTCTCCTCCATCTCCATTTCCATCTCTTTCTCTTCTTCCCTCCCACTTTGTGTGTCTTCACTGTTCTCCTCCATCTCCATTTCCATCTCTTTCTCTTCTTCCCTCCCACTTTGTGTGTCTTCACTGTTCTCCTCCATCTCCATTTCCATCTCTTTCTCTTCTTCCCTCCACTTTGTGTGTCTTCACTGTTCTCCTCCATCTCCATTTCCATCTCTTTCTCTTCTTCCCTCCCACTTTGGGTGTCTTCACTGTTCTCCTCCATCTCCATTTCCATCTCTTTCTCTTCTTCCCTCCCACTTTGTGTCTTCACTGTTCTCCTCCATCTCCATTTCCATCTCTTTCTCTTCTTCCCTCCCACTTTGTGTGTCTTCACTGTTCTCCCTCCATCTCCATTTCCATCTCTTTCTCTTCTTCCCTCCCACTTTGTGTGTCTTCACTGTTCTCCTCCATCTCCATTTCCATCTCTTTCTCTTCTTCCCTCCCACTTTGTGTGTCTTCACTGTTCTCCTCCATCTCCATTTCCATCTCTTTCTCTTCCCTCCCACTTTGTGTGTGTCTTCACTGTTCTCCTCCATCTCCATTTCCATCTCTTTCTCTTCTTCCCTCCCACTTTGTGTGTCTTCACTGTTCTCCTCCATCTCCATTTCCATCTCTTTCTCTTCTTCCCTCCCACTTTGTGTCTTCACTGTTCTCCTCCATCTCCATTTCCATCTCTTTCTCTTCTTCCCTCCCACTTTGTGTGTCTTCACTGTTCTCCTCCATCTCCATTTCCATCTCTTTCTCTTCTTCCCTCCCACTTTGTGTGTCTTCACTGTTCTCCTCCATCTCCATTTCCATCTCTTTCTCTTCTTCCCTCCCACTTTGTGTGTCTTCACTGTTCTCCTCCATCTCCATTTCCATCTCTTTCTCTTCTTCTCCTCCACTTTGTGTGTCTTCACTGTTCTCCTCCATCTCCATTTCCATCTCTTTCTCTTCTTCCCTCCCACTTTGTGTGTCTTCACTGTTCTCCTCCATCTCCATTTCCATCTCTTTCTCTTCTTCCCTCCCACTTTGTGTGTCTTCCCTGTTCTCCTCCATCTCCATCTCCATTTCTTTCTCTTCTTCCCTCCCACTTTGTGTGTCTTCACTGTTCTCCTCCATCTCCATTTCCATCTCTTTCTCTTCCTCCCACTTTGTGTGTCTTCACTGTTCTCCTCCATCTCCATTTCCATCTCTTTCTCTTCTTCCCTCCCACTTTGTGTGTCTTCACTGTTCTCCTCCATCTCCATTTCCATCTCTTTCTCTTCTTCCCTCCCACTTTGTGTGTCTTCACTGTTCTCTTCCCTTACACTCTCCCTCTCCATCGACGATGTCAGCGCCTCCAGCACCCCACTCCACTCACTCCCTCCCACCCTTCTTCAGCCTTTCGCAAAACATTCAGTTGGAGAGTGTGATAATCGATGAATGAAGAGGAAGTTAGAACTGAGAACGAGCAATTGATGAGAAGGAATCGTTTCAAACGACGACACAAAGGGGTGGAACAGAGTGGATTCGGCATAGATTGTATGGATATCACAGTTTCACTCCGTGGATGGACATAACAAGAAGAATCCCGCCAAACTGACGAAAACAGTGCCTCGTTTTCGACGCACACGAGGATGTGTCCATCAACTTCTGTCGACTCGTTCCAAACACAACACCATCACGGACGAAGGACGAGGAGACAGGAGGAATGAGAGAGTTGTTGGAATTTGGTCAGAGATTGTTCTTTTCGTGGCCAAGATCGTTGAAATTCCTGAACAATTGGGTTTGCATATTCTGTGCTTCGAACGACATCCCATGTGAGGCGTGGAAGAAGAACCGTTGCAGTTCCGGACGTTCATGACGAGCTGACGTGATCATCTGGGCAGGGAAGGAGCTGACGTGATCATCTGGGCAGGGAAGGAGCTGACGTGATCATCTGGGCAGGGAAGGAGCTGACGTGATCATCTGGGCAGGGAAGGAGCTGACGTGATCATCTGGGCAGGGGAAGGAGCTGACGTGATCATCTGGGCAGGGAAGGAGCTGACGTGATCATCTGGGCAGGGAAGGAGCTCACGTGATCATCTGGGCAGGGAAGGAGCTCACGTGATCATCTGGGCAGGGAAGGAGCTGACGTGATCATCTGGACAGGGAAGGAGCTCACGTGATCATCTGGGCAGGGAAGGAGCTGACGATCATCTGGGCAGGGAAGGAGCTGACGTGATCATCTGGGCAGGGAAGGAGCTGACGTGATCATCTGGGCAGGGAAGGAGCTGACGTGATCATCTGGGCAGGGAAGGAGCTGACGTGATCATCTGGGCAGGGAAGGAGCTGACGTGATCATCTGGGCAGGGAAGGAGCTGACGTGATCATCTGGGCAGGGAAGGAGCTGACGTGATCATCTGGACAGGGAAGGAGCTGACGTGATCATCTGGACAGGGAAGGAGCTGACGTGATCATCTGGGCAGGGAAGGAGCTGACGTGATCATCTGGACAGGGAAGGAGCTGACGTGATCATCTGGGCAGGGAAGGAGCTGTCGTTGCAATCAAAGTCTCCCACACCGAACACAATGCCTGCGCATCACAATCCTGTCCTCAAACACACCCAAATTCTTCAAGATTGACAGAAGAATGGTTGCCTTGTCGCACAACACACCAATCGTCGACGACAACACGAATGTGACAGCGTGGACGAGATGGAAGGGACACCAACGCGACGCTTTTGACAGTCACGCCAGCTGTGGAAGCCACTTTCAACTTCTCTGAACTCAGCACGCGAAGATTGAGTGTGGGTGGCCCTCTGAACTCAGCACGCGAAGATTGAGAGTGGGTGGCCCTCTGAACTCAGCACGCGAAGATTGAGTGTGGGTGGCGGGGAGTGTGTTGGGATGAAGAGGGCAAGGTCGGTGACTGATGGTCGGTTGAGAGGAGTGGATCGCTGCAGATGTGGCCGTTGTGCGTGCAGAACATCTCCTCGTTTGAGTGTGCCCCAGGTGGAACAATCCTTCGCTCATTGTCATCACTCTCAGAATCTGGTCAACAACTCCCATCCTCCCTTGTCACGTTCAACACGTTCAAATTCATCAGAATCAGAAACGCCAAAATCGTTGATCAACACGGAAAGACTGGCTCACTCGCACATGTTGTGGAGGGACCAGAATCACAGAAACTCGAAAGAAGACAGAGCGAATCCAGCGCTACAAGTTGGCAGATGATGCTGAAGATCAAATTGACGACGCCGATGGTTGTGACTGTGTCTGACCCATCAACTCGAAGCAATTCCAAATTGAAGCATTCCCTGAACGAATGACGATTGGATCACACACAGCTGTTCCACGTGTAGTCCGTGCAGAAGACAACGGCACTGACGGAAGACCGAGACGCAGGGTTGATTCAATTTGGGGTGAAAAGCGTGCACGCTGCCTGTGTCGAGGATCTCCAACCACACACCCAGTTCGAAGACGACATTCGGCAGATGGGCGGAACACACGAAAGATCGGACCCTCTCCGCTCATCGCTCTGAAGCTACGTCGCTCTGAAGCTACGTCGCTCTGAAGCTACGTCGCTCGCAGAACAGAGTTCATTCCTTCTTCCTTCCACAGCCAGACAGAGAATCATTCCCACTTGATTCAGGATGGATTTCTGTCAAACGACATTCCGGTGATGAAGGGTGGGGAGAGATTGCTGTGGATGGTGTGCATTGACTGAGGAGGGTGGAGTGGATGAGGAGAGGAAGGAAGGAATGATGAAGGGTGGGAGAGACTGCTGTGGATAGTGTGCATTGACTGGAGTGAGGAGTCAGTTTGGCTGAGAAGGATCAGATGCACCTTGGATGTCCGTCTTTCGTCTTTCCTCTCAGTTGGAGTCCACAATCGATGCATTGGAGTCAGCAACTTGCAATCTCGATGCATTTGGGATTGCGAGCATAATGAACAGAGTGTGAACGAAATCCGTCGTTGTGCCCATCAGTACCTCTTCCTCACTTCGCTGCACAGTCACCGAGTCAATACTGTCCGCTCGGAATCAACACACGCAACCAACTCTCCAGTCCGCAGATCAAGACATCCAAGTCCTGTTTTCGGATTCTTCTGCACACGTCGAGATGCTCTGGGAGACGCTGAAGAATCGATCCATCCACCTCTTCGCTTTGCCGAACCTCTTACCCGATTTCAGTGAAGGAAGGAGCGTGGATGCGGGCACGGTGCCATCGATCGAATGGATTCCCAAGATTCGATCGGCAACGGACTGTCTGCATCTTCTTCTTCCGCACTTTCTCGGCATGTTCAGACGTTCCGTGGAGCTCTCGCTGACTCGGCGAATGACTTTTGAGAGACATTGTTTTGAGTGGGTTTTGCTGTCTTTCCGAAGAGTCGAGGACGATGGGCGATGTGTGAGAGGTTCTGATGCATCGATCGATACGTTCTCTTCATTGACGAGCAGTGTGAGAGTGGCAGCGAAGGAGATGGAGAGTGTGGTGAGCATCGAGCGAGACAGGCGAGAGAAGCCGAATCGTTCCGGCCAATGAAACTATGAGGTGATGCCAGAGCCTACAAAGAACACACACAAACAGTGTTTGTTGTCCAACAGAAGGCAGAGACAGTGCGAAAGGATCGCAGGTTCCTGTCAGGCTCTATCGACGTCGGAAGGTTCATGCCCTGCAGGTTGCTCAATTTGATCGATTCTGGCAACACCATGACTTCCTGTGGATGGATTTTGACCGTTTTTCAGAAACTTTTCCAACACATCTTCGATGCCTCCATTCTCAACATTCGATGCACTGCATTCCCCATCTGTCGCACATCTCCCTTGTTCTGTTGTATTCCGTTGGCCATCAATCATTGAATGTAGAAACCAATAGATTGAGTGATTTTCTTCGAAGAATGCGAGACAACTTGGGATCGTGAGAAATACTGGCATTTGAAGAATAAATTCCAAGGTTCGTCGATAATAATGTGATATTAGGATGATTTGTGAGAAGACCCAGAAAATGCAAGGATTGTGTCACTTCAGATTAATTAAAAGGGTCAGATCTTTACCTCCTCAGATACGATTGATAGAACAATGGAGTATCGAATCACGCAAGTCGAGAAACTGGAGGACACTCGTCAGGAGGAGAG
>JARBJD010000082.1:0-258993 GCA_033064195.1 Blattamonas nauphoetae
AATCGGAACCATTGACAGAGACGGCATATGTGTGGATCATTGGCTGCAGTGACTTTTTGGTTCTGGTTCCAACAGAAGGTTCACTTTCCGTGGTTGAAGGTGGATTCAGTTGGGGATTGAGGGAGAAATGGGCAGTTTTAAGTTGAGAAAACATTGGGTCAGTGTGGCCGCCCTGATTCTCGCTGTTTGGAGAGGGTGAGAGATCTACCAGCATCGTTTCGGATTCAATGGCCAGATCTGCGGGATCGTCACCGGTGTCGGTCATCGGCTCAGAAAAGAAAGGGCTGGACAATGTGATCGAAACGCTGTTTGTCGTGCCAGGAATGCTTTCTGTTAGCAATCTTGGGGAGTCGTCCAGATCGTCGTAAGTGTCGAGCAATCCCTCCTGTTCCCCATCCATGCTGTTGGTGTCCAACATCCCAAAGAAGTCGTCGGTCAGCATCAGATTTGGTGAGGTTGGCCGAGACATTGAATAGAGGCATTGGTAGGCAGAGTTTGTGAGATCTTCGGATTCTTCTTTCTGTATCGCTGGCTTTTCTTGGAATTGGCCATCACATACAAGAAAGCGCGGGAATCTCGGCACAGGCGGGCGTTGTTTGACGACTGGCATTTGTTGAACCGTATTACATGGCGGTTGCGGGTTGAGCGCGCGATTTGTGTACGGATCGAAAACGAATCGTCCATTTGAGAATAGCAGATAATTGTTTGTGCTTCCTTGGAGGGAGACGGAGAAACGTGGGCCATATGATGCTCTGCCATGCTGTATCAAGTCGCCAGTAGTCTGAGCAGAATTGCTGGAGTTGTTGTTCTGTCCTGTGTAAGGGTGTTTGGGTGAAGCGGGAAAGCCAATGAGTGGGCGAGTTGTGATGATTTTTGTTTGATTGATCTGATCCTTAATAAAAGATACAACACTCTTGTCAAACTTTTCGTAAATACTCACTGTTCTCATCTGAAGGTCAGGAAAGTCAAGTGCAGAAAGTGGTTTTGATCATTTTCTTCAGATGAATCGACCATTCGGGGAGTTTCTGTCGTTTCATCATCATGATCAGGCCCTTATTTCGAGTTGAGCCACTTCCACAATCAAACATTCCTCAAATCATCTGTCAGCTCTCCTATCCTCTCCTCTTCACACTTACGACTTTTACATAGACGAAATTCACTCTTTTATCCAGCAGAATTGCTGGGGAGGGATTTCGCAAAACAGGAAGGGTGAGTGTGTGCATGACTAATATGCGCAAATATCAGGTAACCACACGAAATGAATGAAAAAAGAAAATGGTACGAAAATACTATCCAGGCCAAGCACTAGAGCGAGGCCTCTTGCCGACGGTTTCCTATTTTGTGTCGTTTGGATGAACCCAGTTCCTATGCACAACCTTGTCCATGCTTCCGGTTCCATGTTCCGCTGATGACTTCTTTCTCGACTTTGATGGCCGCTTCGATGGACTGCTGAGGTGATCATCGAACACTGTCCACTCTGCCTTGCGGTATTTGAACAGACAAGACACGACAGCGTCTTGTCCCGCCTCGAGTCCTGCCTGGCATCCACTAATCACAACAAGGCGAGTGAGGAAAGCCGCCAACTCTGCGTCGATGTTTGGAAGCTCCAGCGTCAGCATTGCGAAGGCGGTCTCTGAATCAGCCGACTCCGAGCCACTTAGGATCTCTCGTCTCACTTCACGGATGAATGGGGACTTGACGTTGATTGACCCGAACGCCTTGTCAAGTCCTGATGTCCGTTTCTTGGCTGGCGGCTTCTGAGACGATGACTGTCGTGAAGGAAGGGCGAGATGATCGCGGTCAACCCGATTCGAGAACCCCATGTCATCCACAATTTCAAAATCCGGGTTAAACAGTTTCAACACAAACGAACATCTCCGAAACAGCTCCGATTTCTTCTCAGGCGAGAGATATGCAATGAAGTGCGGCATTGCAAACGTCAGACTGTCCAAGTTCACCCGCAGACATCGCGGTGGATTGAAGACAACCATAAACGAAGATCCGTTCACCGAGATGGCATACACGTGTGCCATCGACTGTTTTAAGTCTTTGGTTTCGGTTGCAGTTGAACGCACATTTTTCGTTCCTTTCGGCGAAGGCAGGAGGTCATCGATGTAGGAAACGGAGATTGTGAGTTGATGAAACTCGGTGTCAGTACGGCTGTCCTGATTCTCGCTGTTTGGAGAGGGTGGACTGGGTGAAGGATCCTTCAGCATTGCTTTGGGTTCATTGGCGAGATCATCGAGAGCGTTTTGAGGGCTGGCCATCTGTTGAGGAGAGAATGTCTTGGCATCTGTGCCAGTTGTGGCTCCAGGCTCTGCTGAATGCGCATTTTCCGCGTTTGGCGATTGGCCAAGCTCTTGGTTGGTGTGGCTGGCTTGGCTCTCGCTGTTTGGACTGGGTGATGGATCCCTCAGCATCAGTTTGGGTTCATTGGCGAGATCAACGAGTTCGTTGTGAGGGCTGGCCATCTGTTGAGGTGAGATGGGGAGGGTGACTGCTGCACATGGCGTGCTGACTTGTGGCATCGTTTCATGTTCTGCTGTCGAACGGACCGTTGGGGGAGAGGCACATGAACCAACAAGTTGATCATTGGTTTCATCTTTCAGCATCGCCGGCGTGTCCTGTCGATTTGGCACTTGCGACCGAACATCTTGCCAAATACGAGGTGTTGTGGGAGGATCGGCAAACAAATGCTGAGTTGGAGAGCTTGATCGAGAATCTGCCACATTGTCTGCCGTTGGGAGGTTTTCCAAGTCGACGTAAATCACCGTTGAAGATGGTGTTGTCGATCTTGCGTTGGGAAACGGACGAGACGAAAAGTCATTCTCCTGGACTTCCTTTCCTCCATCTTGTGCTGTTGGTGAAGAATACCGGGATGGCAAATCGATGTAGGCATACGCATGAGGCCAAGAAAAAGGAGAGTAGCCTGGCTCTGGGGAATCTGGTGACCTCTGAAAGATGTTATCATTTGTGTCACTTCTCGTGCTTTCCATGCGTTTCATCTTGCAGATACTGTCCGGCAGTTTCGTTCCAGACTCGGTCTCCGCATTTATCAGATACGCATAAAGATCTTCACCAATTAAGGAAGGTGAGAGAATTTGGGTGTCGGACTCGATCTGTCCATCTTGACTGCTGGATGTGGTATTCGCCTCCGCAGTACCGCCAGTTTGTGCGAATGTCCCCAACACAGAGTTATTCACCCCAACTACGAGCAGTGAAGATTCTTGGCTTGGTCTCGCTGGTTTTGGGGCGAAGAGTCCAGTAGCTGAACTGGGGATGGGCACATGCGTACCATTGGCTGTTCTGCCAAGCGGAATCAAGTCGCCGGATGCCTGAGCAGAATTGTTGGAGCGGTTCTGTCCAGCGTTTTTCTGTGAACTCACAGAAAAGGGAGCTATGTCTTGTCTATTCGGCAATCTCTTCCGATCATAGTGTCCAGTGTTATGATTCGTGGGGGGAGCTGCGCTGTCGGAAAAGTCTGAACCGGAAAGATTAATGAGTGAATCAGTGCTCTCAGGCACAGTGATTGCATCGACTGTCTCGAGACTGGATTCTTCTTGGAGCAAGGCTGGGGGCACATTCCCAGAGGTGTAAGGTGAAGTGGTGGGAGCATGGCTGCGTCGAGATATTCTGAAGAGTTTGATTTTCATGATCATACCCATCATCAAATGATGTTGTAAAAGTGAAAGATTCCCCGAATCTCGAGATTGACGCTTGAAATTAGGAGACAGTCAAGTGAAGAAAGTAGCTCTGACAGATTTCTGCAGATAAATCGACCATTCAAGGAGTTCCTGTCGTTTCTTCATCATGATCAGGCCCTTATCTCGAGTTGAGCGCCTACAACAATCAATCACCCTCAAATCATCCATCAGCTCTCTTATCCTCTCCTCTTCACAATTCCTGCTTATTCATACAAAAATTCACACCTTTCTACAGCAGAATTGCTGGGAAGAGATTTCGAAAAAAAGGAAAATGAGTGGTACAAAATTCGTGTAGACATCCATAAGTGCCTAAAACTGTTGTGTGTTAGTTTCGTGGTGTTTATCGAAACATGTCTTGTCCGATTTATATCTGATCAGACAACGCAGGACCGCGTCTTGTCCCGCCTCGAGTCCTGCCTGGCATCCACTAATCACAACCCAGCGGGTGAGGAAACCTGCCAGCTCGGCGTCGATGTTTCGAAGCTCCATCGTGACCACTGCGTATGTGAACCCTAACGTTCTGTGATTCAAGGTCTCTCGTCTCACTTCACGGATGAATTCCGTTTTGATGTTCAATGAACCGTATTCAGTGCACAGTCCGGATGTCCGTGGGTCGATTCGCGGCTTCTGAGACGATGACGACCTCTTGGGTGTGGGTGATGGCTTCTTCTTTGGTTTCGACAACTTCCGAGATGACGATGACTGCTGTGCGCTCCGAGATGACAGCTTCTGAGCAGATGCTGCCTTCTTCTTGTCAGACGACTTCGCAGGATGATCGAGCAGATCTTTCCCTTCCCGATTCGGGAGGTTCTCGTCGTCCACAATTTCATTGTTTGGGTTGAACAGCTTCAACACATACAAACACTCCTGAAACATCTCCAATCTCTTCTTCAGCGAGATGTATGCAAAGAAGTGTGGCTTTGCGAAAGTCGGACTGTCGGTGCTAATCCGCAAACATCGTGTTTCATTGAAGACAACCAAGTAATCGGATCTGTTGATGGAAACGGCAAACAAGTTGACCATTCGCTGCTTGCTTGTTTGGTTGGGGTTGATGTGGAAAGCTTCCATTTTGTCTGTATCAAACACCTCGATCGTGATGCCGTCCATATTCTGGCCGTTTGGACTGGGTGAGGGCTCTTTCAGCATCCTTTGGTGTTTTGAGGATGGAACCGCATGATTGTCGTCGATGGTGGTCGTCTGTTGAGGAGCGAATTCATTGGCATCTGTGCCAGTTATGGTTGTAGGTTCTGCTGAATGTGCATTTTCCGAGTTTGGTGATTGGTCAAGCTCCTGGTCAGTGAGGCTGACTTGGCTCTCGCTGTTTGGAGAGGGTGGATTGGGCGAAGGATCCTTCAGCATCGTTCTGGGTTCATTGGCGAGATCATCGGGATCGTTGTGAGGGCTGGCCGTCTGTTGAAGTGAGATTGGCAGGGTGACGGCTGCACATGGCGTGGTGTCTGGGTAAGTGTTGGACGACGCCTCCCCTTTTCCATCAACGTTGTCGGTCTCTCTGGTCACAGCTAAATCGTTTCTCAGCTCAGTTTCGAGTTCAGCAGTGGAATCTGCCGCTAACATGCTGTCAGTTTGGTTGGTCTCGAAGAACTCGTTTTTTAGCATCAATTTTGGTGATTCAAGCCAATAGAGACGAGGGTTGCCTTGGACTGGAGAGTTTGCATCGGCAAACTGAAGAGGCGACGAGCAAGGTGAACAGCATTTGGTTGGGGTGTTTGGCGACCACAGAAAGATGGCATCATTCGAGTCACATCTCAAACTTTCAGATTCGGTCTCCGCATTTCCCATAGAGGCAAAAGAATGACCACCAATCCAGGAAGGAGAGAGAATTCGGTTGTCGAACTCGATCCGTCCCTCCTGTTCACTCGATGTGATTTTCGCCTCAGCAATACCGCCAGTTGGCGTGAAGTTCTCCAGCGACAAGGAATCGTTCATATAAAAATCCTGGATTGATGTTGGACTCGGGCTGTCAAGGAGCATCCCCTCAAAGTCCTCGAGGTAAGGTGTTGTTGACGGGCTGACAAATGGACATTCAAACGGCCACGAATTTTGTTCATTCGTTGTGTCGTTGATCCTCAGGATTTGATCAATGGAGTCAGATGCCTGCGTGGTTTGATCAAACTGTGGGTCTGGATGGTTGTCCTGATTCTCGATGTTTTGACTGGGCGAGGGATCTTTCAGCACTGTTTCGGAATTAGTTGTTGGATCCGCGAGACCGTCACCGGTGTCGGTCATCTGTTCAGGCGAGAAAACATGGTTTTCTTGTTTCTGAGTTTGTGGTGGTTGGAAACCATTGGGTGTTTGACATGCTTGGCTAGAGTTTGTCTGTTTTATGAGGACGAAATGTCTGTATGGATCGATACGTTGGGTTTCAGTTGGAGATGAATTGAAGTGCATTGGAACAGATGCGCCAGATACTGCTCCAAATGTCATTGGAATGGTTGTGGAAGGCTCTGGGACAAATTGCTTTGATGTTTGAGAGTCAGACTCATTGTGTTGGTCATGTTGCATGTTGATTGATGATGTTTTTCTTTTCACGATCCGACCCAATATCAAATCGTACGATTGGAGACAAAAAATCACACTGCAACCATCAGAATATCAGACATGGTCATGCGAAGAAAATGGTTTCGATAGATTTCTTAAGATGAATCGACATTTTGAGGAGTTCTTGGCCTTTTTTTCCCGTGATCTGGCCCGATTTCAGATAAAGACACTACACTCGCATGAACGAGTCAATCCAAGTCAGTCCGATCAAGCCTTTCTTGATTCCGAGCAGCGTGAAGTGAAGCGACTGAGTGTCATTGTTCTCGTGCTATATCACGGTTGGAATGGTGATCTGATACCCATCATTGGAACTCCTGGCGTAATGTCAGGCAGCGACGTTCTGGAAAAAACAGGTATGCTCTGTCAGACAGCTATAGTCCCAAAACAGAATCCGAAAATTTTGAATGCAGTGAGGCGAGCGGTCAATGACTACTATTATAACGTAAATGGGTGACAATAACAAAAATAGTTACTCAAATAATTTCACTAAACTGATGAAGGTGCCTAAACCGAGTCCAGCCACTGCTGCGATTGCCTCCACCGTTGAAATCCCTTGATCACTTTCTGCTTCTCTACCTTCTTCGCACTGGTTTTGGGGGAGCTCGACTATTTCTTCATCTTCGTCGGATACTCTTCCGCTGAGCCACGTCACTTGTGTCCATTTTCTGATCGATCGATCATCAGTCTTCATGCAGTATTGCTTCCGCAGCATAGTCGCGCCGTAGATCTCCTCTTCGGTGGTGAATTCAGGCTTCCGCTCCTCTGACACAATGCACTTCAGGTCTGGTTTGTTTGGGTCTGGTGCATCTTTAAACTCCCGTTTGATCAAGAATTTTCTCTGCGTGACTGTCGTCTCTACTACACCGTCGCGTTCATGTGTCTTTGTTCCGTCGACATGTGTGACTTTGATGTAGCGCGGAGCTGTTTGCTCAGAAACAGTCTTCGTGTCTTCGTAGCGAGTGACTTTGAGGAGAAGTGGATCTGGGATGCTCAGGCCTGTTGTTGGCATGGGGTTGAGAGAGGATGCGAAGTCGATGAGGTGATCGAACTCCAACTTTGTTTCTGGATCCAGCTTGTTGAGCTTGGAGTTGACAAAGAAGAACCTGATGGGATCGGTTCTCTCGTTTTCATAATCCGTATCGATGAGTTCTTCCAGACCTGGCTTAAACTCATTTTGGAAAAGCTCATAATTCGTGTGGAAGAGGTCGGTTCCCCGTTCACAGTGGGTGACGACCACACACAGGTGATTCCAGACATTAGTTCGGCCAAACATGTTGCGGATGTATCGGAGGGCGTTGTGCATGGCAGCAGTGGCTCGATTGTCCGTCATCTTCACAACGTAGCAGATCAAACTGACGTGGGGAACTTTCTCGAGGAAACGGGTGGTCTGCTCAAGAGCAACTCGATCCTCACTGACAGTGGTTGATATCCCTTGGGTATCGACTATTTCAAACGAATGCCCGTTCCGAGTGAGTTGAACTGATTGTGGAGCGTCAGTTACTGGACGAAGCCTATCGACGCCACAACGAAAGGAAGCTGGTGCTCCAAGAACTCTGCTGAGCGAAGATTTGCCAGCACCCGTTTCACCAAACAAAAGTATGCGAAATCGTCGGTGTGTCATGCGTATGTCTGAAGTTGATTTGATCGGATCCATACAAAATTCCTGAATTCTAGCGTTTGAAGCCATGCCACAAGTCTCGCGATTCACGCTTCACCATCGAAGACAGTCAAGTGAAGAAAGTAGTTCCGATCGTCCTCCGTGAATGAATCGACAGTACAGGAAGTTCTTGATGTTTTCGTAACCTGATCAGGCCCTTACCTGATTGATAAACCATGTCCTCCAAAAACACTTTCCTCATGTCATCTGCCTGGCCCTCTTCACGATTTCTGCTCATCGCTGCACCCAATCCACACTTTTCTCGAGAAAAAATTGGATCAAAAGCGTACGAATAAGTGTTTGGAACATGATGAAAAAACAGAGTGAAATGAACGTGTGAAATAAAAAATTGCGAATTGATTTGGATATCATTCGAGTTCGGAGTGAGCATGAGCGCTGAAAAATGCTGGAGATGAAGAGAAGAGCAGAAAAATAAAGAAGACAAGAAAGCGAGACCAACTGCTGCCGTTTAAACATTCAGAGAGTGTTCAACAAGCTTCTTCTCTGCCAATGACTGTTTCTCTTGTGCAGCCAATGATATTGGATCATTTTGATCGGGGACTGGTTGCTGTTGCTGTGGTTGATCAGGTTCAGGCGTGGGATTTTTGTGTTCAATGTACCAGAGGAAAAGGTTTCCTTGATGAAGTTGATCTATTTGAACAGACATTGTGGCAGATGGAATGCTCGTGTTCATGTGATTCTCAAGTTGAGAACAGTACGGGTCCTCAGCATCGATCATGACGTAGCATTGGAAATTCATGATCACATCGATTTCGGGGTTATTTGTACGATTTGGATATACTTTGTAGTATTGGAATTGTCTGTCATCGATAGCCTGAACAGATCTGTCGCCCACTGCGCACGTGATTGTGAACTGTCCCGTTGGGAGAGGAACAACTGTTTCAGGAGCATCAATGACTGGCTGTTGTTGCTGTGGTTGATCATGTTCCTGTACGGGATTTCCTAATTCCACAAACCAGAAAAAAAGGTCCCCTTCACGTATTTTATCCACTTGAACAACCAACGCAAGATATTCAACGTTCGTCTCCATCTGATTCTCCAGAAAGACACAATACGGGTCTTCAGCTTCGATCATGACATAGCATTGGTAATTCATGATCACATCGATCTTGGGATCATTCGAACGACATGGAGACACATGGTAGTATCGATATGGTTTGCCATCATGTTCTTGATCTGTTCTGCCGCTTATTGAGCATGTGATTGTGAACTTGTCTGTTGGGGGAGAAACAGATGTCTGAGATGGTGACTCGTGAGCTAATTCTTTACGTTGGTTGTTTTGTTCTGTCATTTTTTGGTCCAACCCATATCAAAATATTGCACAAATTTATTTTGATTCCATATTGATTCAGCACTGTATCAACAGAGACAAAACCAATCTTCAACTCTCGAGTCGGATAATGTAGAAATTATTATCATCTCCTTTTCACAAAACAATGTTACAACATAAACTATCCGGGCCGTGATGGCGACCACATGGATAAAAAAACGGTATGCAAATGTGATGATGACAGTCTCCTACTGAGCGGGTGGGAGCTGATTCCAATAGTCATTCGAGTGGCAGGAACTACTTCTTGAAGAGCCTTGCAGAAAGTTTGGTGAAAGGAATTCCACATTTCTCAGATTGTCGAGTAGACCATAATGAGGCGAATGTTGGGTTGGAAGGCTTGACCAAGAATCTGCCTTTTGCGTCGTTAATGTCTCCAAGTTGTTGTGAATCACCGCTGAAAACGGAGTTGTCGATTTAGCGAGCGCAATCTGTCTTCTATCTGATGCTTCTGAGGAAGGCTTCTTTTTTATCTTCGGCGACAGTTTCAGATATTGATCCGTCGAGTCAAGCGGTGTCAGAAACGAATCTGTCGCATCTGGTGTTTCGAGTGAAGTTGGAGAACTTCGATAAAATTGAGATGGTGAACAGATGTCTTGTCGATCCATATTATCGGCTCCTGGGAGATTGTCGACATCAGAGTCGTCGCTTTCCGGCAGAATGACATGAGGTTCTGCCAAAGGCACATTTCCCGTCTTTGGCGAGTCTTTTGCCACTCTTCGACTCTTCTTCTTGAAGTCATTCTGGCTGTTCGATTCTTCAGTCTCCAGCACGCTGTTATCGCGCCTTCCTCGCTTCTGAGGTCGAGGTGGTGAGAAATCAAGAGTTTCGTTCCATTTGATGGTGAGAGGCTGAGATTGTAAGGTCATTAGTCCGGAAGGGTATCTACCGACGACTGGAAATCGTATAATCGAATCATACGTCGGTTGTGGGTTGAACACGCGATTTGTGAACGAATTGATCATGCATTGCCCATTAGGCAATACCAGACATTTGTTTGTGTTTCCTTGGTTGAGGACGGACAGATGTGGACCATATGATGCTCTGCCAGGCTGTATAAAGTCGCCAATCGTCTGAGCAGAATTGCTGGAGCTGTTGTTCTGTCCTGTGTATTGTTGATCCACAGAGTAAGGTTCGATGTTTTGTTTATTTGGCGATTGTGGCCGAACAAATTGCCCTATATTGGGATTTGTAGGACGATCCATGCCATCATGGCGATGTGCCATGTCGAGACTAAGGATTGTTTCGGTTGAGGGAGCCACAGAGAGTTGGTTGAGAGTCCATTGACTGTCTTCTTTTTGACTTAAAACCTTCGGGTCATTCACAGAGGATGATAGTGAAACGAAAGGAACACAGTCTTTTTCTGACATTTTTTGAGTTAAGTGTGAATGATCTGACCCATTATCAAATCTTCTTGATTCTATCAATTCTCCGAATTTCGTTTTCTATACCTGAACTTCAGAGAGCAGTCGGATCCATTAGCTCTCTTGAACAGTTTTTTCTTTCATGTTGGTCAATATCACCCGATCGACGGTTTTTTCGAGTTGAACATGGGTTGATCCTGATGTCATCACCTCAAGTCTGTCTGAATTATTTTGTTCCCGTCTTTCTAGATCCTTGTCATCCATAACGGAAGAGTTCTCACGCTCGGCGATTCACCAAGAGTGATTGAAAACGGTGCTGTATCAATCGACCGTTCAACAGGAAGAATCATAGCTGTTGATGAATCAGCGAAAATATTGGAAGCACACAAGAATGCTGAACTTATTGATGCAGAAGGGAAAGTAGTTATGCCTGGCTTCATCTGTGCTCACACGCACTTCTATTCTGTGTTCTCACGTGGATTTGCCTTGCCAGAAGCACCTGCCAAAACATTCCTTGAGGTCCTCCAGCGCCTATGGTGGCGTTTGGACAAGGCTCTAAACATGGAAGACACATACATGAGTGCAATGGCCTGCACCATCCAAGCAGTCAAATGTGGAACCACAACCCTGATCGACCATCATGCCGCCCCAAATGCCATCCCTGGTTCACTTGATGAGATCGCTAAGGCCACAACTGGAGCAGGAATCCGTGCGTGCCTTTGCTATGAAGTGACCGATCGAAACTCGCTCGAAGAAGCTGAAGCGGGTGTTTCAGAGAATATCAGCTTCATCCAACGTTGTGTCAAGGAACAGAATCCTCTCCTTGCTGCCTCGTTCGGTCTCCACGCTTCATTCACTGTCGGTGATAAAACCATGGAAAGCATTTGCCGGTGTGCTTCCTCTCTTCGTTCTATCATTTCTTCCCCATTTTTTCAACTTCTGATCTCCAGCCGACTTCGCCGTGAAGTCCCACCAGAACAATTCGGCATCCACATCCACGTTGCTGAAGGCCTGTATGATCAAGACCAATGCCAAGACCGATGCCATAAAACCGTAGTCTCTCGCCTGAACGAGCTTGGCCTTCTTGGTCCTCGCACAATCTGCGCCCATTGCGTGTATGTCACACCGGAAGACGAAGACACTCTGAAACAGACAGACACTATCATCGCCCACAACCCGTCCTCAAACATGAACAATGCAGTTGGATTTGCGAATGTCAAGCGGATGCTCGATAAAGGAATTCTTGTTGGAATGGGAACTGATGGAATGTCGCAGGATATGATCTCAGAGTTCAAAACAGGATACTGCGGCCACAAACTCGAAGCCCGCGATCCATCTGTCATGGGATGGGAGCTTGGACAACTCTTGTTCGCGAACAACGCCAAAATTGCAGAAAGATTTTTTGGGTTCCCGATCGGACATCTGACACCTGGTGCCGCTGGAGATGTTGTTATTTTGGATTACGATCCTCCAACGCCCATCACTCCTGGAAACTGGCCGTGGCATTTCATGTTTGGCGTGTCAGCATGCGATGTGAACTCCACCATCGTCGGCGGAAAGGTTTTGATGAGAAACCACGTTCTCAACCTTCCTCAGCCTCAGTTCGACGAGAAGGCAGTGATGAAGAGAGCCCGTGAGTGTTCAGTGGGTGTTTGGGAACGCTTCTGAAAATGGTACTCGTGAAAGAGTTAGAATTCTTTTTTCTCTCTTCACACTGTCAATTCACTGATTTTACTATGCTATCTCCAAATAAGTGTTGTTCTGTGATGTCCAGCCCACCAAGTCGTGATCATCCCTTAATCTTCGGCTGATTTTCTCAAATCAACCGAAACCTTGATTAAATCGTTCCACTACGACGATTCCAGATTATGTCTTACAATTCTTTCTCAGATGAGCGGATATTTTCTGTGTCTGAGGAGATCCTTACTTTCCACTTCAATTCAATTGGAGACTCGATAACACATCCACTTGTCATTCAAAATCTGATTTCTGAACGTATTTCGGTTGAAATCACTCTCCCTCAACACAGTTCCTTCCATGTCCTTAGTGATCATCATGTCTGTCATCTCCCATTTTTATCTCCGTCTTTTAGCTACTCATTCCACCAAACGGAGAATATAACCTTGATATTGTCTTTCAAGCTCAAGATTTTCAGGAATTCTGTGGAGAAATCACTTTTTCATCACAAGGGCAAGTCTGATCACTCTTTTCAAATCATCAGTAGCAGATTCTTACCATCCCCTGTAAAGCAACTCCTCTCTTCACTGGACTCGCTCCTCCTCCTGTTATCTCATTTGGTGAAGTGAATGTCAACGAAATGTTTGTATTCAAACTACTTTCAGACTCAACCTTATCATTCGGCTTCTCCTGCTTGCTACAGAACTCATTCAACTTTTCTCTCCATCATACCTGTTTTACTTCACTATTTTTATGTATTTTTCCCATGATTTTTCTTGATACATCCCCTGTCAACTCCAGAAAGCAATTTGAATTCCCCTTCTCCTCTCAAAATCAATTTGACTATCAATTCACTGTCAACACCACTAATCTCCATCCTTCAGTGAAAGTCACTCCCCTCTCTGGCACTGTCTCCTTTGAAGGTGTCACAATCAAAGCCATTCTTTCCTGCCCCGCTGACACCCTTCCACAAAACCTAGGCCGATTCCATATCCAAGGACCGTTCATTCGAACACTAACTTGTGTCTGTGAATGTGTTCCTGTCGGTGAACTCCTCGAAGAGGACCCGAGCCAGACGAGGCAATCATCGTTCACTGGAATCTCCCCAGTTTTGCTTCTAACACGTCCCAAACGTCTCCCATCATCTCAAATTCCTTCATCACACCGACATCACAAAGGCCATCGATCAAAACACAAAATTCGTCCACATGTCGAAGATGTTGAAGACATTGGAAAAATCATCGCAAATCGCCCGTGTCCGTCGGAATCAATGCAATCAGTGATTGAAGGTCACTTCAACGTTTGGAATGAGCGACCAGAAACTCTCTACACAGAACGACTGCCCCCTCCTGCTCATTTTGATGATGAACAGTCTGATCTGTCAGATAGGAGGACGTATAAACCGCTTTCGAGAGAAGACTTTACTGCTGAGTACGATTTTGACAATCCTCCCCCAGCATTTCATCCGGTTACACCCTCATTTCTCTCTCAGCCAAAATCTCGGCATTCACATCACCGATCATCGCATCATCATCATTCAAAATCAACACGGAGAGAAAACCCAAAAGAAACTCTCTCTGCTGTGTCTGAAAGTGTAGCCACAATGACAGTGATTGGTGAGAATTCAGAGCGAGATTATCTCCCCCTTGTTTGATTTGTTGAGTGTCGCATTTCATAAAAGTGTTGATATTCTTCAAACAAGTTTTCTGGAAGATATTTGGCGTCAGCGAGGAGGTGATTCGATGAGAAGAGCACAGTTTTGGGAGGATCAGAGAATGGCACTCTCCATCCTTCATCCATACTCTGATTCAAATGTTTTTGTGAGTCCTACCAACCTTGATTTCTATTTTGAGAAGATTGGAGAGAAAGTCACCGTCCAATTCACAATCGAGAACAAAACATCTCAACCTCTCCACATCCGGTTCGAGCTTCCCCAAAATTCCTCTTTTCTGCTAAACAAAGAACCGAAGGTATGCCATAATTTTGCGCGATCTCATTCGAATCCTTAATCTCATTCTCAGCTCGTCCTTGAACCAAGTCGAGATTATCCCTTCTTCCCCACATTTGTGTCAACACAGCCGACCCTTGTGAGAGACATGATGAACCTCATTGTAAAGAGTGCCGTATGTCGCATATAACATTCTTATATCCTCAACCCATCTTTCAGACAATTCAGATGCCTATCACTGTCCGTCCAATATATACTGGTCCTGTTCTCCCTCCCATTGTCCAATTTGGGGAATGGAAAGGAGAGGAATTGTATATTCCTTCTTTTTATCTCAGACTGTCAGTTTCTCAAAGTCATACACATTCCAATCACCGCATGATGTAGAATACCCCTTCCATTTCGACACCCGAGCTCTTGTTCCCAACGTTACCATCGTTCCGGTTGACGGTTTGCTTAAATCACGCTCAATCAACCCATTTTCTCGTTGTTCCACCATCCTTCATTTCCTTCTCAATATTCCCATTATTTAGGGGTTATCACCATTCGTGGGATAAATGTCACGATCACAGTCTCAGAAATGCATACATTATCCTCTTCTGGCCTTGGAAGCCTGATAATGACAGGAGTTGGCATTCGTCCATGTTCAACTGTGTTCGAATGCATTATTCCGGTTGAAAAAGGTCTTTCCTCTTCTTTCTCATGTTTTTGTGTGTGTATACCTGTAATTACGACTTAATATCATCTCAGATAACAAACCTGTTGTTTCGGTGATCCCAGCTTCTCTCTCGACACTTCGAAGTAAATCGCACAGATTGCATAGTCTTTCATCGCTGTCATCATCTCGTTCGTCCACCCAACTCTATACTCGATCCAATCCATCACAATCACATTCACAATCATTCTCGTTCTCACTATCAGTGAGCGAGGATCCGAGTCGGTTGGGAAGTGATGATTTAATGTTTGGATTAGTCAGTTTCCTCACCATAACATATTCTTATCGTTTTTTCGTCTCAGATCTTCACAACTGACATCCTCGAAAGACAGCTCGATGATGAGCATGTCGGACGGATCCTCACTTTATTCCTCCTCCTTTCTAACGTCTTTCACCAATGGGATGACAAGTTCATCACAGTATGCCAAGCTCACAAGATCATTGCTTCATTCTTCATTCTTTTCTGATTTTTGCATCTTTTCTTTCGTCATATGCACAATTTCCTTCTTTCAATTCTCTTTTCAGAGGTGGGTCCTCAAGTCGTCGTCATCGAAGTAAGAAATCGAGTCTCGATCGCACATCGTCTGATCATTCACGCACAGGTTCCTCGCGGCATCGCCACCGAAAAAGGAAGAAAGGAGAGACAAAAGATGGAGATTTAACAACATTATCGTCACTTTCGGGGCGAACTTCGCTCAGTTCCACTCTGTCATCATCCAACCTGACTTCTGGGATATTCTTCTCAAGGTATGCTTCATTTGATGGTTTGTTTGTTTTTCATTTGCGTTACTAACATTTTTGGTGATTTTTGAGCCTCATTTTCCTCTCTATCTCTGTCATATCATCTGATTTCAGTTTTGACTCACCTCTTCCATCAAGCGATCCAAGTTCCCGCACAACATCATCCATTCCTGCTTCATCGTCATTTCTTCTTTCTTCTTCCACAACGATCGACCAAACACGATCCTTCACAGCATCAACCACCCAAACCACATCACGCACTGGCTCAACTGACCCAACAACAATAAGCTCGACACAGCCCCTCTCATCGCTTAAATCATCTTCTCTCGTATCGTCAACACAGAACCCATCAAGTCACACATCTAGTGCGTATCAGACACACTCTTCATCTATGCCAAGTTCGTCTTCAAATCTACAGTCTTCTACACCCCCACTGTCTTCTTTCGCTTCACAATTGATTTCATCTTTAACCACACGAAGCACCGATCCCACAACGACAAACACGGACACGACAAAATCAGGCCTCCCAACTTCTTATCCATCCACACTCACTCCCACAACAACCTCCTCAACTCTTCCCACAACAGAACAAACGTCAAGTGGGACAATGGATGTGATTAAAACAGACCCGCCCACCACAACGACATCGAACACAAATGACACACTCCAGACATCCACATTGTCCTCTGATCCCATCTCAAGTCTCCCCCAATCTCTTTCAGACCTTCAACAATCCAATACTTTGACATGGCCTCTAAATCCAATTGCTATGCCTCAGATTGAAGGGGTCACTGTAATCATCCCTCCCACGAAGCCTCCCCCACTACCAACCTTTGTCAACTCGTTCACAGAGAATCCTACCGCTAATCTCCAGCGAATGCAAAATAATCAGTCCACTCCGAGCAATCCATTCCAAACACACGAATCGCTGTCAGCTGGCAAACCTATTATGACTGGAACCACAAGAACCTCGGACATGACATCCACAACAGGCACAACATCACATCACTCATCTTCTCGCTTTTCCTATTCGTCTTATTCCAACCAAACAAACACACAATCCAACTCCAACCGAATCGAACTCCATCGACATCGCCCTCTCCGCCACGAAAAACAAAGCCACTCCAACAGCGACCTCAGTTCATTCTCCTCCTTTTTCTCCACTTCCTCATTTTCTTCTGAGTTCTCTGCAACGGAATCGTCGATCTCAGCCTCTCCAAACAACAAGTCAGAACAGGAAAATGTGGGTCCGATTCGACGATATGCGAAGCCAGGCGTGTTTGTGTACACTGCGGATGGGTCGAACTTGCCGCTGAGAGGAGAGCCACCGTGTGGAGAGAGGATTTTGGCATTTTTGATGTTTTCTCGTGTCTTTATCATCATCTCGTGACCCCCTTTCTTCATTTTCTTCTTTTTCTCCCCCTTTCTCTTCCCTCCCAGCTCCACCAAATCCACCCTCTCCGAGGGCTTCCCACTTGTCTTCTCCTGCATCGCCGAAATCGACGTCAAATGGACCTCTCCAGGTTTTCGTCTGTTCGACATCAACCATCCCCACCATCGAGCTATTGTCTCGTCCTCTCTCGACTCAATGTTTTATTATGACACCCACGAACACTGTTTGACTCATCCAGGCACTTTAGCTCATCCGTCGCTTGCGAAGGCTGTCCCTTTATCGCTTGTGGAACGGATCATGCGAATGTTCGGTGCTGTGGTTGCAGATGCGGAGAAGGTCAATGGAAAGGAGTGTTTGATTTCGTATCGCGAGGATGTGTCGAGATGGAGGTGTTTGGGGGCAATTCAGGCATTGAATCGATGGAAGTTGGGGATGAGAGTTCTGACAGCAAATCTCAAGTGAATTATTCTTCTTTTGGGTTTTTTCCAAGCTTGTTGAAACCCTGTGTTTTTAATCTTTCTATATTTCTCGCTTTCATTGTTTTTTTGACTTCAGTCCTTTTTTGATAAACCGCAGATTCTTGTGGTTCGATCGATCTCGCCTCTGAGTTGTAGTGCTTCTCGATGGACTGCTGCCGGGCATATCATGACATCATGCGTATGATATTCACCTGTACACCTCCAGCCCAAAGAGTGAAAGTTACAAACGCTTGCATCAGTTTTTCATTCTTCGGCCTCTGTGTGCAGATTTTTTATTTTGATCACTCTTCCCTCAACAGTCACAGCAATATTCTTGAGTTTTATCGTTGATACATTTTATGCCGGAGGTTACGGAACCCAAGTTAAGTCTGATCTCACACATTTCACAATCGTCTTTCTTCAGAAAAGCGTATACTCCAAGCAACTGTACTCTCCTCTCCTATTCCCAAATACGAGCGCCTTCATCCCTCTATGGTTTGTCTTTTTCTTGTTTTGCCTAGTTTTTTCCACTATTTCAAACTCCCTTTTTCCTCATTTCATTCCAAACATTTGTTGGGATACACAATGGCAGAGTCAACCAAAGGACTTTGCATTCATCGATTTGAGGTTTTGATGCTCATTCCACAGCCAGCAGGTGAGGAACCACAGTTTCAACAAACGTCCATACTCGAACTCACGTATGCCTGTTCAATCCAGAATCATCATGATCTGATCGGATGATTTCCACTTTTGGAGAGTGGGATCTTTCATTTTCTTGATTTTTTACGATTATTTCATTGATCAAATGACCTGCCAAAACACATCCCATTTTTCACTTCCTAATTCCCCCTGTCATCTTTCTAACCTTGTTAGATCCGGAGAGTGTACGCCAGAAAGTCGCAAAGCAACAAATTGGCCAGTCCAAAACTCGAATTCTCCTGATCTCCTGGAAGTGACTGGCATCTCATTTCGCCGAGGGAAGCTCCGATCTCGAGGTCAACCACAGAATCAATCTGAGTATTCGTCATCTAATGCAGAAACGCGAGTTTGTTTCTTCTCGAAGGCGATTAATCCACAAACTGTACTCACCCAAAACGAATTATTCAATTCAATCCCATCACCTCCCTCTCATCTTCCCTCCCTTCCTTTCTTTTCCTCCATTTTTGGTTCAAAAACTCCCCAATTGCCTCAAGATCATTTAATAAACACTCCCACATCCGACATTTCCCATCATACAGACAATCAACCATCTCTCACCACACTCGCCTACGCAAGCCTCACCCAGCCAGGTGGACCAATGTTACGACTTGTCACATCTCTTTCTTTCTTCGAATGGTTTCTGGCCATTATTCTGTCCATCTTTCCGGCGATCATTCTCATTCCCATCATAATCTGGCTCCCATACCTCACTTATCGAGGAATCCGCAAAATATTCTGCTGCTGCCCAAGAGTAGAGCCGGCTCTTTTCCCAAATATGGCAAATCTAGCAAATCTTGAGGATCCGCTTGATGAGGCGCCAGAGCAAGCAGAACCGCCAGCTGAACGGCCAGCAGAGATCGAAGAAACACGCGAACAACGGCGCCAACGTTTGGAGGAGAGGAGAGAAGCAAGACGAGCAGCGCAAAGAGCAGAACAAAGAGCAATCGAAGAAGCCAACCAAAGGGCCGATGAAGGAGCAAATGAAAGGACGAATAGACGAACAGGCGAACAAACCAATCGACAGGAACAAGAACGGGCCCCACAAAGGGCGACAGAAAGGCAGGAACCACTCACGCTTGGAGCAAATGGAATATGGGGTGGAGAAGAGGAGGAAGATGAGGCAACAATGATTGCTATGCAGTTGTCGATGATCGATGCTATTTATCGGCAACAGGGCGAGCAGGCAAGGGAACGACTCGCAGAAGCAAATCAGAGAGAAGGAAGGTCAAATGAGCAGGAACAACGGGAGAATAAGAACAAAGAAGAGACCAAGCCGACAAGTGAACCTAAATCAATTGTTGAAGAAACCGTTGTTCATGAAGAACAACCAAAATCACACCAAACACAAACACAACAAACCCCCTCTCAAACTACCGTTCAAAGTCAACCAACAACTACCCCAACACAATCTTCCTCTGTTTCCAATGCACATCAGCCTCCGGAGCGAGAAATGAACGATGCTGAACGGGCAAGGTTGGCACGGTTGGCTCGGCTCGGTTTGTGACGACGGAGTGAAATTCTCTGATAATGTTCATGTTTTCTCTTGATTTCCTTGGTGGTCTTTATTTCATGTAGATTTTTGATGTGATATGCTGACCTTTTCGTGAGTAAACAGCCTTCTCCTGGTCAATGGGTGAATGGTGGGAGATAGCAACCTCTCGTGGGAAGAGAGTCGAATGATAAATAGAATGATGATGACATGTTTAAAGAAACAAAAAACATCGTGACTGACGAAAAAATAGTAAAAACCAAGGAATTAATCTTTCTTCGCAAATACTTGCGTAGAAACGCCACCTAAGTCGGAAAGAAACGTGAAAAAACAATCAGAAAAGATAGGGGTCAGTATGAAAAGCAAATGATCAAACCATCGACATTCGTAAAGCGGATTTCTCGAACAGACTTTTCGTCGATTCGATATTCAAATCTGAAGGGAGATATCACCAAAATAAGGGAGAAAGATATATGGTGGGAAAATAGAATGTGAGAATATGTAAAAAAATGGAGAGTATTGGCTGTTCGGGACAAACGAATTGGAAAAATTGACAATCAAAGCGTTTCCTGTTAACGTTTTGAACGCGTCCATCAGAACCTGGACTATCTCTATCTTTTTATTAGATACCATGAGATAGTCGTACTATAGAAGAATGAGGAATGAATGACAGAAAAAAATGACATGAATGAGAAGTGAATGTTGAGGATGAAAAAAGAATGATAACACATGAGGAGGGAAGTGGCAAGAGAAAAAAAGTGAGACAAACCTCTGATGGAATGCACATCGCAAAGAAGTTGTCCGTCAATTGAGACAGTGACACCGATCCAAGATTCTACAATATAGCGAAGAAAACCCCAAAAAATGAGAAGAAAAATGAAATTCATTGAATATGATGAAAGTGAGGGACCTGAAGAGCAATCCTTCGCTTGACTTTGAAATTGCCAACGTTGAGATTGTAGATCGCGGTGTCTGTGATTAATAGAACGCGGTTTTGCATTTTTAGTCTAAAAGAGGAATATTAGATAGATTTTACTGAATGCCTTTTATTTACTTTGACAACTTCGTCTGAGAAGAGAACTTTCGAGTCACCTTGAATGATCACGTGACGAACATGGGAAGGAACAGACCTGTCTTGGCTATTAACTTCAAAATAGCACTATTTGTTTGTAGGTTGAGATAATCTCCAAGTTGAGATTTTGTGTCAGATGACCGTCTGACGGGAAGTCAAGTGACAGATTCGGAAAACAAAAATGACAAACCGTCTCTCCTTTTGTCCCATGAATAACGTTGAGTCATCACCATGAACAAGTGGGGAAGATTTGTCTTCTTCTTGATGGAATGTCTGTGATTCTTCCGTTTCTGTCATCCAAGTGATCGAGCCCATCAATTTGATTCTGGACTATGTACGAAAGGAAACTGACGCTACGAAAGCAATTTCAGCAAATCATGGCTGTCTCACGTTCAATTTCAGCTCAAATTGTTGTTCTCTCTTGCATACGGATGACATTGCCTGAATTTCAAAACAATTTCCTTTTTGACGTCAACGATAATCAAGATATGATGGTTGAGATGGAATGATGGATGAAAAAGACAATACAAGGTCCAAAACTCATCCCAAAGTGTGTCCAGTTCCCTGAAATGTCACATTTGATCGCTTCAACTCTCCCCAAAACATGATCTCAACCGTAACATCCATGTGGTAGACGCTGAGAGCGAAGACAAGAGGAACAGGAATGTTGATGCAGTGGTGTGGCTGTTGGACACCGTCGATGAAGAAGTGGAGTGAGGGAAGGAGATTGGGAGAGTTGGGAGAGAGAAGAGTGGAGGAGTCGCTTGTTCGCGATCGGAGAGTGGGAATCGAAGCACTCCTCTTTGAAGTGTTGTCTGAGACAATCAACAGTTGACTCACGTTTTTCTCGGAGCACAATCAAAACTGTGGGTGTTGTGGAAACCAGGATGGTTGCAACACTGCTTCATCCACCGTGCGTGCCCAAGAATCATCGTTTCGTCAGTTTCCTCATTTGAATCGTAGTCCGACTGCATCGGAACACCATCGAGATTGATCAAACCAAAGGTGATTCAATCTGGTTCACCAATCCTTCACCCAGACTTTTTGTGAGCATTACGGAAACTAACTTCACTCCTTCTCGCAAAAAATACCATGCTCGCCGACAAAACGTCACCTCTTCCCCCAATTGACAACACCGAAGCTGAACAAACAGTTTGACGACTTTCTCTCGACATCACTTTGAATTGTTTGAAGATCTGTCTTAAAGTGTTGCTACGACAGGTCTGTGGTGACAACCGAACACTGCGTCCATTGATGGTGAATAGCATCCTCGCTCTTGCGACTGGTTTGTCTCGCCTTGATTTCCTTCAATGTTGTTGATGATTTTGACAGAATCTGATTGGGCACTGTCAACAATTCTTGATGTGGAGTACATCAAACCTCTTGAGGAATATTGTGAAAAGACCCAACCATACGATGTTCCAGTGTGATTCTTTTGTTGCCATCATTTCTCAGACTTCTCTCCCGAAATTGTTGTCTCTGATTGGTCTGTCAATGTTTAGTGTTCATTTTGACTCTTTTTCATGAATGCTTCAATCAGGGAAATCGTCAGAAGATGAATTGGCTCGCATTTGTGAATCGTCGCTTCCGTCATTCCTTCTCGATTGGGTGATTTCAATTTCGGATGAAAACGTTCTCTCTGCAGTTTGTCTTCCTCCTCATTTCATTCATCTCGTTCCAGATCGGAGAGTGTCTGGTGACATTGACTTCAACACTTCGATCGTTTTCAGCATTCCTCGCTCACCACAAAACCCAATTCCTCGCACTTCTCGATCATTGTGGGAGTGAAAAGTCATCTTCTGCACACATTGCGATTCTGGCCCGTCTTTGTGTCTCAACACAACTCGACGTGTCGAAACTGGCTCTGAGAGTACTCACCACTCGATGCAAGTCTGATTCAGAAACACGCCCCTTTCTCCAAAAACTCAAAGTGCCTTCTGTTTTGACTGGCAGTTCGTCGGAGCTTGTCCCGTTCGCCAAACGACTGTGTTCCACACTGGCCGAGCATGTTTCGGAGATGAAGTCACTCCTCACCGAATTGTCGCCTTCGGATGGAACCATCTCTGCTCTCTCTGCAGCTCTTCCCTCTGAATCACCACTTCTCACCAGAAACACTGTATTGGAATTGCTTTGTGAAGGACTCTCTCTCCTCCACTCACTGCTCTTTCACATGCTCACTTTTCCGATTGTCTGCCTTTATCTCTTCTCATTTTATCCAGACTGAGAGTGACCCAACCTTCTTTCCTCTTCTCAAATCAACCATCATCGTCATCCTCGATCTTCTTGAGCAGCTGAAATGTGAGTCGGTGTGTCCGCCTACAGGCCAAACTGACGTGTGGATCGAAAAACTCGACGGCTGGTGGTTCCGTCTCTCCTACAGTCTGAGCACCTCTCACAAACCACTCCATCCGATTGTCGAATCCACCTTCTCAGATGTTCCACAGCTATGCTCACTTTTGGAGCGCACTTGCTGTCTTTCTTCGCTAACCCACAAGTCTCATCTTCGAATGATCGTCGACTTCTGTTCTGCTCTCCCTCTCATGCTTCCTCGCGTGGTGGAAGTGAACCTGGTTCAACGAGTGATCGACTCATCCCAATCGATGACAGTTCCAACGACAAACTGTCAATTGCATTCGAATCTGGTTTGGTTCATCAACAACCTGATTGGGACTCCGATAGTCATCACTGAAGACAAAGAAGAGTGGAAGAGAATCCGAAAGTTGCAGTTTGAACGAGCGTTGAAGCCTGCCAAGCAATATGTGCAGTTCATTCTTCAGCGAGAAGATGACATAAGCTGGATGTCAAGCGACAGCGGACTGTCAGCAGTTGTTACGAAGCTGTTATCGCAGACATTGGTGCTCGAGCGAGATGTGTTCGAAGATGGTGAGAATGTGGAGACAGAAAGCGAGAAATGGGAAGTGGGGTGGTTGGTGGAGAAGACAAACGATTTTAATGTGAGGGAGAGACTGAAGATGATCAGAGAAGACGATGCGAAAATGAAGCAGAATGAGAAACAGAGATGGAAGAAGAGAGTTGAGAGACGACGAGAAGCAGGGTATGAAGATGCACTGGAAGGATGGCTGATGCGAATGAAGAATTCAACACGACCAGAGATTGTGGAATATCTGAGACAGGTTCGAAAGGAATACGGGATGAACAACACACTGTGAGAGGGGTGGAAGGAGAATGGAGATTGAGCACGATATTTCACGTTTCACGTCACCATTTGTTCATTTTGACTCGTTCCGATCAT
The DNA here is from genome assembly GCA_033064195.1 of Blattamonas nauphoetae. Classification (NCBI taxonomy): domain Eukaryota; phylum Preaxostyla; order Oxymonadida; genus Blattamonas; species Blattamonas nauphoetae. Next base: position 24,075 of record JARBJD010000082.1, read on the forward strand.
CGAAGAAAGGACAACAGAGACGAGCAGGGGTGAAGATCCAAACGAGACGGGGAAGGATTCTGGACACAACATCGCCCACTCTCAGCGGATCGTCGAATGGACTGTCGCCGGCAGACTTGAATGCGCTGACGAGGGTGTTGGACGAGCATCTCAAGCCACTCGCGCCTTATCCGTCGATCGAGCACGACTTCAACGAGAAACACAAAGCGTTCCTTGAAGCCAATATTCCTCGCTTCTGCCTCCCCAAAACTCATTCCGAGTGTTTCCCATCCAAACTGTACTCACACTCGTCCAACACTCCCCTCACGTCGTCTCCGCCTGTTTGTGATGGTGAAGTGTTCGAGCGACAGGATGTGTGTATTGTGTTGGGGTGTGATGGGCTGTTTGATGTGTTGTATGGGGAACAGATCGCTGAGCTGGCGTGTCCGTGGATGAGAGACGATGGGTCGTGGATGGAGGATCCAGTGTTTGACTCGGATTCGGATGATGAAGTGGGGAGTCGTGGAAGGAGGGGTGGTCGAGGAAAGGGGAAGGAAGTTGTGGTTGAGGAGTGGAATGAGGAGAACTTGGAGAAGAATGCGAAATCGATGAACATTCTTCCGGACGCTGTGGAGCACGCCGAGGAAGATGCTGACGAGGACGCTGAAGCCGAACCGTCCGTCGTCTCCTCACACTCTTCAGAATCTGACTCCATCTTCGAGCCATCTCCCTTCACACAACTCCCATCATCGCATCCACCCATTTCTCCATCCAGCCAACACCCTCCGAAGACCCGCAGTCGACGAAGACAGAACGGATTGGGTCGTCACAAGAATAAGGGGAGACTGGCTGAGCTGGCGGCGTTGAGGTTGAAGTCGGCGTCGGATGCGATGGAGTCGCTTGACAATATTTCGATCATCGTTTTGTTTTTGTAGCATATCACTACCGTCCGTCTTCTTTTCTTGTTTTTGTCATTTCAACTGTATCTGATTCACTTCGAGATGATGTCATCTTCATTCATCTTTTCATCTGAAGCGTTCTGGGAACACAAGACGCCTTTGAAGTGAAAAAAGAGAAGAATGAGAAGGATTCATCCCAAAATGTGTCTAGTTCCTTGAAATGTCACATGTGATTGCTTCTCCTCTCCCCAAAACGTGATCTCAATCTGAACATCTTTGTAGCAGCCATCGATGGCGAAAACGAGAGGGACAGGAATATTGATGTAGTGATGTGGCTGTTGGACACCGTCGATGAAGAAATGGAGTGTCTTCTTCTCCAAATCAGCCTCCGCCGACCACTCCTGCCCTTTCTGAGGTTTCGTATTCTGAACCAGTTCCTTCCCAGCCGTGTAGAGAGATCCACCGCTGTTCATCATCGCTGCTTTGGGTGAAGTGTATGTACCCTTCGTCAGGAATTTTGGATACTCGGCAGCATCACACACACCAATCACTGAATGAGGGAAGATGATGAACGAAGGATTGACAAACTGATCAAAGCTTCAAATTTAATCGACAATCGATGGATGCCTTTCGAGACAGGTTTAGAGAAACACCCAACCCAACCATTTGATTTGATTCGTGTGACGGTTGATCCATTCACGCTGAAGTGGTCTGGACTGAATGCGACGATGATGTTGGTCGAGACGAAGAACTGTTCCCTTCTAGTCGCTTCAGTCTTCATCTCTTCGATCGTCTGTTTCAGCTCTGCAATCACTCGTTCATTCTCTTCCAGTTTCTGTGTTCTGCTGGTTAAGTCACTCTGCAGCTGCTCGTTCTCTTTCTGAAGGAGGTCCTGTTTCTGCTGCAGACTGAAGAAAGCGGGAACGACTATATCTCATCAAGCATTCCATCTATATCTCATCAAGTTTTGATCAGACTTTTACTCTGTCCCTTAATAGTCTTTTCTCAGAGAAGGAAGAATCGATTTTCCATCTCTAACACATCATTCCTATCTTCATCTCACTGTAATTCTCTCTTTTGTCACTATTTTTTGTAGAATAAACTCACTTCTGTTGTTTCAAACAAACTACGTTGATCGAGCCATTGATTGTTTCTTTCAACATCGAGATTCAGTATCAGTGGACTCCTATCAGCTCGATTTGGTTGATCGGATCAACCAGCTTCTCCTCCACTTCGTTCTATCTCGGTTAATCCTTCGTGTCGCGAACTCTCCTCTTCTTCGGCGAAGATGTTTGTGTCGGCGGGAGTGATGTTTGCGATGCGACGAGCGAGGTTGGCGGAAGACGAGTGATGAGTGTCCAAAGCGAGAAGCGAGAAACAAGGTCGAGGATGGAGGGAGGAAGTGGAGATCCTTCAGCTGGGGCAGCTGGTTGTTTGATTGGGGAAGGCTGAGGAAGGCGGATCTTGCCCTTGTTTCGCTTGATTCGCTCCTAAATCGTCGTCGACGAGGGCGATCTTCATTTCAAACATTTCTTTGCTTCGCTGCTTTAGAATCAGCAGTGACCGGACAACATTCATCCCAACACACGACGAGAACTGTGTCATAGCTGTCTTCGCGTCTGGTCGGTAGGAGTCGGCGATGAGCGAGACGGAAGAACACGAGGGGACAGTGCGAGAGGTGCAGCCAAGGCCGACGATACAGTCGACGAGGATGGAGTGGGAGTGGTCTTTGATCCAATCGATGCTGCATTCGCCTTCAGTCTCCACAATTCCTTCTGAAGATTTGTTTTCTTTCTGCGTCTGGCTGTTCAGGAGTGACAGGACGAACGATTGCGACGAGAGAAGAAGGAGCAGTGACGAACGGATGAAATTCGAGATGAGTTGAGTGAGTGTGGGCAGCATCGGTCGCTGTCCATCCTGCGAGTGGAGAGGGTTCACACTCGCCTTCCTGTTCAGCGTGGACATTCTTGTGGAGGGAGAGATCTTTCACTTCGCCAGTCTGAGCAAGTTGGAGACGGTACACCCACAGGACGTCGTAAAGGTGGCTAGCCCTCATTTTGAGGAGGAACACTGACAAATGTCCTGTCAAACATGGATTGGATTCGTGAAATGATGGAAGAACGTCACTTTCCGACGACGGCGAGGTGATTGCGGTTTTTTGTCTTCGCTTTAGCTGTTGAAGCATGTCAGCCAGCGTTGCTGATAAGAAATGATGTAGTCTGTCGATGTTTTCAATCGAGAATACCTCCACCAAGTCGACCAGAAGAAACATCAAGAAAAATGGTACAACTCTGCCTGGTAGGCCAAAAAGCGGCAACAAACCATCCCAATACATTTACATACAAACATTGACTGATGTAGATGAACGTACATGGAAATAGTCGATAAACTGCGAGATAACGAAGATGAGTCCCCTGTTTCTGATTCTCTACTAGAGAAAAAAACAATCAATGGCTCGATCAACGGAGTTTGTTTGAAACGACAGAAGTGAGTTTATTCTACATAAAATGGTGAAAAAAGAGAGAGCTACAGTGAGATGAAGATAAGAATGACATGTTGAGTCTGAATTCGAGTGAATTCTGAAACTGAAAAAAGACTATTAAGGGAAAGAGAAAACCCTTGATCAAAACTTGATGAGATATAGATGGAATGCTTGATGAGATATAGTCGGCCCCGAAGAAAGCTGTTTGTGTTGATTCCAATGATTCAAGGTGCTCTTTCTGAATCACAATAAATTCTCCTTCATCAACGATTTTCAAAGACGAGAGACACCTTTCCATATCTCTCCGGATGGATGGAGTGAGGGAGGGAGATTGGGAGAGTTGAGTGAGAGAAGAGTGAAGTGGTAGCTTGTTTGAAACTGGAGTCTGAGAATCGAAACATTCGTCCAGGATCCTCATGATTCTTTGAAGGAGGAACGAGAAGAGTTGATTAGTTTGTTCATTTTGTGGTTGCTGTTCACTCGGTTGATGTTGTTGTGATAGGATGCGGGTTGTGAGGAGAGTGGGAATGTGGAACCATTGGAAAGAGTTGACTTTGTTTCTTTGATGGACAGACGAATCATTCAACCATTCCAACACTGATTCGACAGTCAATTGGTTCTGGGGAAGAGAGATACCAGAGAAAGGAGAGTTTGATCGACAAATAATGGGAGAAAAGGAGGAAACAAACCGTCTCGTCTTTTTCGTTGGTTTCTGAGATATTCTGAAGACATCATGTTGTGAAGAAGATGGAACAGGGGGGAAAGAGTTCATGTGAAGAAAATAAGTACGATCAAACCAGGTGAGGTTCTACGAACATGTCAGAATGTCTTGATCGGGCCAAAACAAATTGATTCAAGGTTTCCAAAACAACTCTACACCCTTTTTTCATTTGAATTCTTCCAAATCACATTAGAACCCCATAATTCTCTCATCCACTCATTGAAAATAATCATGTTGCAGGGAGATGAGAGAAGAAGAGTGAAACGAAGATCCACCCTCTGATCTTCACCACTTCAGTCATTGAGGAGGTTCGAGGAGCTTCTGATTGAGAGCGCATGTTTTGAGACAATCACACATCGACGGAGGAGACCATTGTCCATCATTTTTTTTCAGATGGCAGTTGAGAGGATGCCGACCACAGCAGGAATGAAACTTCAGTGATTCTTTGAGGTGAAAACGATTCCATGAGTTAGATGAGATTGGAAGGTGTTCCATGGTGAACTTGAGTATGGTATCCAATTCCGACGGCGACCAGAGAGATTCTCCAGAAAAATGAGGATATACAGCATCAAAATGACCACACAACCGAAGAGACAGCAGATTTTGTAATTGATAAATCAAATATCAAGATAAACAACTCATGAAAAGAAAGATGAACACTCAATTCTGATCAAACCAAAGGACAAGAAGTCTTGAACCCGTCTCATCCATCTGGTGTTAAATTGACATTCTAATCATCTTCACAACTCATTAATGCGCAAGAATAACATGAATATCACAACTATTTCATCATACCCACAACTTGACGGTCCGAAAGTGAAAATAGAAGTTGGAGTCCCTTTCTCTCCGATGTCTCATTTATCTTTCGCCAGAACTGCATCGAAGTGTGTTTTGATCAGATTCGTGGGGACAACGAAACACTCCGCACCGCGATGTTGAATACTCTCCTCGCTCTTGCGACAGGTTTGTCTCGACGTGATTTCCTTCCATGTTGTTGATGATTTTGTCAGAATCTGATTGGGCCCTCTCGACAATTCTTGATGTGGAGTACATCAAACCTCTTGAGGAATATTGTTCAAAGACTCAACCATGTGATGTTCCAGTCAGATTCTTTTGTTGTCACCTTTTCTCAGGAATCTCTCCCGAAATTGTTATTTCTAATTGGTATTCACTCAACTTCCTGTTTTCATTATTGTGTTTTCGTGATTGATGTGATCAGGGAAGACCACAGAAGGTGAATTGGATCGGATTTGTGGATCGTCGATTCCATCATACTTTCTCGAATGGGTGATCTTGACTAAGAGTTCCGATGTGAGGACTGCAGTTTGTCTTCCTTCTCATTTCCATCATTTTATTGCAGATCGATGATTGTCTGTTTTTGTGGACTTCCTCTCTTCGATCGTATTCCACCTTCCTCGCCCACCACAAAACAGACCTTCTCACATTTCTTGATCATTGTAAAACAAAGAAGTTCCTTTCTGCACCTTTGCCGATTCTAACTCAATGGTGTTTCTCCCCAAATCTCGAAATGTCGAAAAGGACTCTTTCCACACTCTTCGCAACTTGCCAGTTAGATGCATACAACCGCAACTTCCTCCGAACACACAAAGTGCCTTCTTGTTCGACTGAGAGTTCGTCGGAGCTTGTCCCATTCGCAGGACGGCTGTGTGGAAGACTGGCCGAGTATGTTTCAGAAATGAAGTCACTCTTCGCCGAATCGTCACCTTTGGATGGAACCATCTCTGCTCTCTCCGCCACTCTTCCCGAGGATTCACCACATTTCGCCAGAAACACTGTGTTGACCATTATTTTTGGAGGCTTCTTGCTCCTGGACTCACTCCTCAATACGGCAGACAACGCTTTCACATATGTGTGTCATCGTCACTTCTCATCTTGTCCAGATTCTGATCAAGTGCGGCTTTGTTCCTCTTCTCAAATCAACCATCATCACCTGCCTCGATCTGATTGATCAGCCAAAAACTGAATCGACTTGTCAACCTGAAAGCCGAACAGACTTGTTGATCAAAATACTCGACAGTTCGTGGAACTGTGCAGCTTCCAGCCTCTTTGACTTTCATAAATCACTCCATCCGATTGTCGAATCCACCTTCTCCGATGTTCCTCAGCTGTGCTCACGTTTGGTGCGAACGTGCCGTCTCGCTTCACCAACACACACCTCTCATCTTCGAATGATCATCAACGTCAGCGACACTCTCCCTCAGTTTGTTCCTCACATTCTGGAAGAGAATCTTATTGAACGAGTGATCAACACAACCAAGCCGATGGTAGTTCCGACAACACATGTCAAGTTCCATCATTATCTCATCTGGGCCATCCTCAACTTGATTAGGAATCCGAAATACATCACTCAAAATAAAAAAGAACGGAAGAGAATCCGAAAGATGCAGTTTGAACGAGTGCTGAAACCAGCCAAGCAATATCTGCTGTTCATTCTTCAGCGAGATGAGTTCATTCCGAAACTGATTTCAAGCAACAGGAAACTGCCAACTCGAATCTCTTTTCTTGTAATGCAGACATTGCTGCTCGAGCGAGAACTGTTCGAAGATGGTGAGATTATGGAGACAGGAAGAGAGGAGTGGGAAGTGGGGTGGTTGGTGGAGAAGACAAACGAGGATGATTTGGGGGAGAGACTGAAGATGATCAGAGAAGACGATGTGAGAATGAAGAAGGATGAGAAGTCGAGATTGAAGAAGAGAGTGGAGAGACAACGAGAAGCAGGACATGAAGATGCGATGGAAGGATGGCTGACGAAAAAGGACAATCGAACACGATTCGAGATTGTGGAGTACATGGAATGTGTGGGAAAGGAGAACGGGACGAACAAAACAATGTGAGAAGGATGGAAGGAGAGGAGAGATTGAACACTAAATTTCACGTCACAGTTTGATCATTTTGACTCCTTTCTGACTAAACCAGAGAGAAAGGGGGAACAGAACCGTTCCCGAAAACGTGATATCACTCGGAATATCATTCTCGCCCACATCGGAGTTCAGCGGACCAAAGATGGACAAGGTAGACCACACGAAGCCTCGCTCGCTCATGACCACACTCACACTCAACACACACAACACGACAAAGACGATGCATGATTTGAAACTCAATACTGTGTCTTCCACTTGATTTGCTGTTGATGGAGAACATTGATTCGTTCGGTGAGATGAGATGAAGCAATGAAGTGAAAATGAATGCCAATCCTAAGAGTGTGTATCTCGCGCTGAGGCAGGTTAGGGGATTGCATGTGAAGGAGTGTTTATGATACATCCACAACACGCTAAGACAAATTGGGAATGTTCACCCCAAGTATCTCATTCATCAGCCTTTTGTTCGTCCCAATGCATTTCTGGTTGGACGGGATCGGTGCCATGAACAGTTTCGAATCCATCGCATCCTCCAACCCTTCCTCTCTCATCATCATAACTCCTCCTCTTCTCCACCCACGTGTTGTTTCATAGTCGTCCGCCATTCTTCTCTCGTCATTTTCGAACAGTCTCCATAAGGCTTGTATCGGTGTGGTTTTAGTCGAACCGCTTGTGATATGATCCACAATCTGGGAGAAGAGGCCAATCCTGCTGATCCCACGAGCCACCACTGGTTGGTCGCAGAGCGAGCAGACACATTTGAATCCTTTCTCCAACTTCTTTTCTTCATGACCATATAAAGAGCAGAATTGATAGTATGTTTTTAGGCAATCGATGGAGGGGGTGATCAGACGTTCGAGTTGTGTTTGAGTCAATCGTGTCGCACAGTGACGAGCTCGTTGGAGGCTGGGGAGAACAAAATTGTCGACAAACTTGTTGAACTCTTCTGAGTCAGTGTCGATTGAGAGTTGGTCCCAAGCTTTGATTCACATCAAAATCGGAACTGTTTCCAAATCAGCCTCGTCCCACTCGTCCAATGTTGGCTGATGATCGTCTGGACGAGACGAGATGATACTCCTGATTTGTGCCTCTTTGCTAGATTCAATGTGCAGAGAGAGAAAAGACTCGAAGGCGTGCAAATACTGCTCTTTCGTGCGTCCTGTGTTTCGAAAGATGGGCAAGAGACTTCTGACGGTGTGACGGTTCATGAACACGCAGATCCGCAGAATCGAGTCGTCATCCAAAGAGCAGTCGCTGTCCAGCAGACCCACAATTCGCTCCACAACGTCCATCGTCTCGCAATCCGAGAGAGGACACACAAGTTCCGCTGTGAGGATGAAATGCGGAGACGACGACGCGAGAGTAGACGAGATCATTTCTTCCTTCAGCTCTCGACGAAATGCTTCAGTGGTGGGTGTCCTCAGATCAAATCTCATCACTTTGTCAAGCAAGCAATCAATCGTGTATTTGTTGTGTGTATGGTTTGGATATGCACTGTGCGAGAGATGGATGAGATAGTCCTTCGAGAGACTCAGAAACGAGAGACTGTACTTCTTCAACATGTTTTGATGAACAATGAGTGGATTGAGTCTAACTTGACTGTTGGCTTTCTCGAACGAACTGATCACGTCGCACATCACATCAACGAGTTGAGCATGGAGTGAGGAGTTCTCAGGCGTGAAGGGCAGCTTAGAAGGGGCGACAGCGCTGAAGAAGTGGGAGAGCCAGCCATTCCAAAAATGGGGCACTCTGTCGACGATGTCGATCCGACGAGAGACAAGTTGAGCGGCGATCAGAAGAGGTGTGGCATGATGCAGTTTAGTTGGAGTGAGGAGCACCCAGAGTGATCGGACATCGAGTGTGGACGAAGAAACCATCTTGTCCTTCACTCTGATTGTGAACGTGGTATCGTCATCGAAAACGAGGTGAGCATCACACGGGCAATTTTTGAATAAGAGCAAAACGGTTTGAAGTTCCCAATCGGAGAATTGTCTCCCTTTGTCAGCGAGAGCAAGCAGACTTTCCAATGCCTTCTCCCAGTCTTGAATGTCATCCGCTCCGAGCTTACTAAACAGAAGACGTCTGGTGGTCTCCTCGCGATTGGCACGACCAAACAAGCATGAAAGTGCTTCTGACAGTTTGTTCTCCACATCGTCACAAAGCTTGTCGAGGATCGGATGAGTTGAGGGAGAAGAGGGGTGTCTGTTTTCTGGTCTGAATAATCGCAGAATTGTGCCAAACATCATCGGATGTGGTGAACAAGAGAAGAAAGCAGGATGGGCGAGGAGATGCCGTAAATACGGACAGAATTCTTGGAGAATAGATGCTAGATTTAGCTCGGACAGAGGATAATCGAGGTAGTTCGGAAGATCACACATACACCGAAAGAGGATCGATGAAACGTGGGAGTGAAGTTCCATTGTCGTCCTGCAGAACGGTATCGTGTGGGGTTTCAGATGAGAGATGTATTTTGGAAAGAATTCTGCTTCTGTGATCGTACAAGACATTTGGGATTTCCAGAATGGATAACCAGTGGCGAATAAAGCAAGAGCAACAGTTCGCAGCGTTTCTGATGGATGGGAAGTGATTTTGATGGTTGATGACAGGAGTGAAACCAACGATAAGCCACCGCCGAAAAAAATATTGAAACAATGGCGATTTGGGTGGAAAACATTCTTGGAGTACATGATGGTATATTCCAGGAATCGGATTGCGTGGTTCACTTCGGTGGGAGACAATTCTACTCCAGAGTTGACCTGATTGAATAGCGAAGCGCATCCTTCCCGAAGATCATTCTCTGTGATCGAATCCTGCAAAACGACCCGCCAGTCTGAAGTTATGCAACTTTCAAAAGGAATATCAGCACCCTCCAGATGGGAGAGATCAGATTTTGATTCGAGATCGAGTCGCCTTCTTTTCGTTTCATATTGCAGAATTTGCTTTGAAATCCGAACATAGTCCAGATCACTCTGGAGTATTGTGCTTGAATCTATGATCGATTGGTGCGTAAGTGAATCTATAGGGGCGTCTTTGTCGGTTTCGACGCGGTTGCCATGGGATGAATGCACGATGTTTGGATAGGAAAGACAATAGTGACCAGTCTGTACAAGCAGACTAGATGGTGAATCATTGTGGTTTTTCATATGTCTATGCTTTGGAGACATTGAGAATAGATCTTCCCATTTTAACATTCAACACCTCACTTCTGATCATGAATGTTCCTGACCGACATACAGTCTCATCAAAACTAGTTAAACCGATTTGACTGTGACATCTTCTTGGTTGAATCATTCGTCCAGACCTTCCAGGTCCCGAACCACGCTTGAGATTCATCAGTGGAAGAAAGGCTGTGCCCACGATAACATTTTCACTCTAGATTCCAAATAAAAGAGGATGAGTTCTCTTCGATTCAACACGTCGCCGAACTATGATTTGTTTAAACGGCAAACTCCAGAAGTTCTGCAGGATGAGAACAGTCCACTTAGTCTGTATTCGTCGTTTTCATCATCTCACTCCCACTCGTGACTGTATTCTGAAATAGTCTTCCAATGGATAGATGCTGACTATACAGTTACTAAATTGTCTTTCCCTGAAGTACCAGGGTCAAAACAAGGAGAAGTATCTCAGGCTCCAGTCGTTCGATTTTATGGAATTACTGCGGAGGGATATTCTGTCATCACACATTGCCATGGATTTATTCCTTATCTCTACGTTGAAGTTTGTGACTATCCCTTTCCATGCTCATTTTCTTCCAACCTTAATCCCTCCCATCTTCAGTTACCTCGAAATTTCACTGACGCAAATATCGAATCACTCAAAACTACTCTGAATGCTTTTGTATGATTCCATTTCCAATTATTCCTTTTTCTGAACAGGCTACCGTTCGATCAATCGTCAGATGTCGAAAAAAATCTCTCTACCACTTTCAGGCTGATTATGCTGAATTCCTCAAAATTGAAGTTCAAATACCTTCAGATGTTCCAAAAATTCGCAGTTTTCCATTCTTTAGTCCTCATATTTTGAAGGTGAACTTGAGAATGGTTTGAACTGTAAAGACGTCCGCACTGCTCCCTTTACGACGTACGAATCAAATATCGACTTTGTTCTTCGCTTTCTTTTCGATAAGGAAGCATCTGGAAGTTGTTGGATTGAGCTTCCAGCGGAAAAGTACTCACTTCATCCAAGACAGGGCGACTTTCCCAGAACAGGAACAGCCCTCTATGAAGCCGATATTAGGTATTCTCCCTTCCATTGTTTCACTTTCTTCATTTCTTCTCAACGCCCAGTTTCGATGATATCGTTTTCAAAGACACCGAAGGACAGTACATGTCCATCGCTCCGCTGCGCATTCTCTCGTTCGATATTGAATGCCAAGGACGCAAGGGTGTCTTTCCTCAGCCAGAATTTGATCCTGTGATCCAAATCGCTGCACATATCCAAAATTACGGTTTGTTCTCCTCATTTCCATCTTCTCCAGGAAGCGCCGAAGTTGAGCATCGAGTGATGATGACGCTAAACACATGCACGCCCATTCTCGGTGCGCACGTCTTCTCCTTCGAACGAGAGGATCAGCTCCTCACCGCATTCAAAGACTTCATCGTCGCTGCCGACCCGGATATCCTAACTGGCTACAACATTATGAACTTCGACATTCCGTACCTGTTCAACCGAGCTCGGACGTTGGGATTGACAGAGGCGCACAAAATCGGGAGAATTCTTGGAAAACCAATGACAGTGAGAAAGTCGCACTTCCACAGCAACCAACATGGCAACAGGGACACACACGACATCTCGATCGACGGGCGTGTGATGATTGACATGCTGACGGTGATGCAAAACGAGCACCGCATGTCCTCGTACTCTCTCAACTCGGTCTCGCAACACTTTCTCGGTGCACAGAAGGAGGACGTGCATTGGAGCATCATATCCGACCTGCAGGAGAAGGACGCTGAGTCTCGTCAGCGACTGGCTGTGTACTGTCTGAAGGACGCTCTGCTCCCGCTGCAGCTGATGGACAAGCTGAAGGTGGTTGCGAACTTCACCGAGTTGTCGCGTGTGACTGGTGTTCCTATGTCGTATCTCTCCATCCGAGGACAGCAGATCCGCGTCATCTCCCTCCTCTACCGACACGCCAACCAAAAACAAATGATTGTTCCCTGTCTGAAGAATCAGATCACTGAAGAGAAGTTCCAAGGAGCGACTGTCATCGAGCCACAGTGCGGGTTCTACGAAGACCCTGTTGTGACCCTCGATTTCGCATCGCTGTATCCGTCGATCATGATCTGCCACAATCTGTGCTACTCCACTCTCCTCCATCCTGAAGCAGCCTCCAAGCTCGACAAAGCTGACTACAGCAGAACACCCACTGGCAACTTCTTCATCAAGTCCAGTCTGCACAAGGGTCTTCTGCCAGAGATTCTGGAATGGCTCCTTGCAGCTCGAAAGCGGACACGCGAAGAACTGGCTCTAGCTACAGACCCGATGAGCAAGCTTGTTCTGAACGGAAGGCAGTTGGCCTTCAAAGTGACAGCAAACACTGTGTACGGTTTCACAGGAGCACAAGTCGGGCGCCTGCCGTGCCTCGAGATCTCGCGAAGTGTGACAGCATATGGTCGACAGATGATTGATCGCACGAAGGCGATTGTGGAAGGGCGGTACACAACAGCGAATGGGTACGACACAGACGCTAAAGTCATCTACGGAGACACAGACTCGGTCATGATCAACTTTGGGATCAAAGACCTCCCCACAGCCATGGCTCGGGGGAAGGAAGCAGCCGACCTCGTCACGTCGGTCTTCGACTCCCCGCCGATCAAGTTGGAGTTCGAGAAGGTGTACTGGCCGTACTTGCTGATCAAGAAGAAGAGATACGCTGGGCTGTTCTGGACGAAGACCGACAAGTTCGACAAGATCGACACGAAGGGTATCGAGACTGTGCGGCGAGACAACTGTGCGATGGTGCGGCTGGTGTACGAGACGTGTCTGCAGAAGATTCTCGTCGAGCGAGACATCGAAGGGGCGAAGAGCTTCACAAAACAGATCATCTCGGACCTTCTCCAGAACAAGATTGATCTGTCGCTTTTGCTGATTTCGAAGCAGCTCACTCACTCGGCCGAGCAATACGAGACCAAGCAGCCACACTCCGAGCTGGCCAAGCGGATGAAAGAGCGAGACGGGAGTGGGCCAGGGATTGGAGACCGAGTGTTCTATGTGATTGTGGAAGGCCCGAAGGACGCCAAGATTTACGATAAGAGCGAGGACCCGCAGTTCGTGATGGATCATGGACTGTCAATCGACACTGACTATTACCTCCACCAGCAACTCGCCAAGCCGCTCGAAAGGCTGTTCAAGCCGATTATGAAGAAGGACTTCCCAAAGCTCCTGGAAGGCAAACACACACGAGTGATTCGCAAACCAAGAAACACCACTTCACAGGCAACGGGGATGATGCAGTTTGTGGGAGTGGTGCGGACGTGCATCAACTGCAAGGCGAAGATGACGAAGGAAGAGCAAGGCGCTGTGTGCGCGAAGTGCAAGCCGAGGGAGCCTGAGCTGTTGATGGACGCTCAGTACTCGGCGTGCCGTGCAGAGGAGCAGTATTCGCAAGTCAATGCACAGTGCCAGCGGTGCTCGATGTCGATGCACCAGCCCTTCCTGTGTTCCAGTCGAGATTGTCCGCTGTTCTATTTCCGGACGAAGGCAAAGAAGGATTTGGAAGATTGCTACGAACTTCTGAAGCGTTTTGGCCCTCCCTGTGTGTTTCCTGATGAATATTCGGAATGCATTTAGCCTGTCGGGTCGTTTGAAGAGATCGGGTCGGAATATTTCGATGTTATTTTCTTGTTTTTTGTCTGACGAAGACAGAATTTTGAAGAACTTCTTTCCGAGCAGGATAATATGAATCATTTTAATCTTTTTTCCACTTCGTTTGACGACATTTCATGACAGTGGAGGTTGATCATGTCTTTCCCACCAATTCAAACTCACGATGCATGAGCCTTCCATTTCAGTCGAACCATCCTTTTATTTACACCTCATGACAACATATTCTCTTTGAAACAGTTAACTTATTCTAATTCAATAGTGATCCAGATTGTGGGAATTAAGGGATGGATCATCCTTTAACACACGCCATGGCATTATTCTCGCGATATCTATCTAAACATGGGTATATTTGGATCTTACACAAGACTTTTTTTGTTTCACTTAGTCCCCTGGGTCAAGTATGGATTGCAGCGAACAATGACCTAAATCTGACTAAACGCGAGATTCTTGAAATCAACATTCCTGCCGCAGTGAAGATCATCAAGGAAGGTATTCCGACAGAAGGGAATACGAAGAAAAAGATGCCTCTTCCACTGAAATACTTGGCCGATGATATCAATGAATTTCAGTCACGACTTGATACCGTATGATTTTTCCAACACTTTATAGCTGAAAACAAATTGTCGACATTTTTATTGTGAGTTTCTTTTTTCACCACATTTTTGCTTCTTTTCTCTCTATATAGACTATACACACATCCAATATCGATCTTCCACCTGATCGTCGTACGGCACCCCTGTCACAGATTACACACCCAGATAAGACTCTGAATATGTCCACACATCGCGATCCAACTCTGAACATCATTGGATATCCGCATCCGTCGTTCCTCCTGCCCGACCCGACGCTAACCGATCCGGAATCGCTGCGTTCATCCCTTTCACCGTTCACCCTCCCCTTGAACATGCTCAGAATACCGATGATGGAAGGATCGGAATTCAGAGACTCCAACTACTTTACCCGTGCAGCAGACGATTTAATGAATGGTATTCCTACCGTATGTCTCTTTTTCATCTATCCTCTGCTTATTTTCCTTTTTAGGTTTTCGTGACGCCAACAAATGATCCCGAAGAGATTCGATGTCTCATCGAGTATGCACACCAACAAGAAGACTTCTATTCATTCATGCATTCCACTGAGTTTTATAACCAACGTCCATCAGAATATAATCATCCCGATTCCTCGTCACTCGCGTTTCAGCCAACAACAACGCCCGAAATGCAAGAAGGATTCGAATATCATGAACCCCAAGCTCAAGAAGAGTCAAACATGATTCCAATGTTCTTAAAGGACGACGTGACAGAGAATCCATCTGCCCCAAAGAAGAAAAAGCGAAAACGATCAAGTCACTGGAATAAATCAGAATCAAGTGAAAAGGGAGGTGCAATAATAGATACCGTCATTACATTGAGTGATCAGCAACTGAGTGATAATCTAGACGACACCCGAGACATTGTGAGGCAAATGGAGGCGAACCCAAAGATCTTCACCTCGCTCAACAACTGGTTGGACGATGAGTTCTTTGTCCCTCCTGTCGAACAAGCTCTGGACGATTATGATGCAGGACTTCCATTCGACCCAGAAGAATACCTGGAAAGTATGAAATCCAACAACACCATAACGTACAATCTCTTGCGCTCCACTCATATTGAACGATCTAGCCCTCAGACAGTTCACACTGGTATTGTTATCTCCTCATGTTCTCATTCATTCTTCTCTCTTCTCCAGATTCTGAAGACGCCCTTGCTATCGCTTCCCTCCTCACTTTCGTGCATGACGGCTATGCGAAGTCGAGACAGGATGCTCCGTACGCACCGATCTTCGAGGAGAAGACAGTTTGGCGACTCTTTTCCGTTCATTTTTGACGAATTCTTGTTCTAGGACCAATTCGATGAAGTTGAATACGAAAAAAAGTCAACAGAGACTGACATTTTGCCGCTTGAGAAAAATCAGTAATTTTTAACCTTTTTTCACTTCGCCAAACTCAAATCTTGATAAGTATCGTTCAATGCACTTCACTAATTCAGTTATTGACATTTTGACTCAAAAAGAGGATACACAGTGTCATGAGGATCGCAAAACCACATAGTCATCACCTACTATGACTGATAAATCAAGAACAATAATATAGAAGTCAGGAAAAGTGAGGAGAACTCTTGGTTTTGATCAAACCAAAGGGCAAATTATTCACAATCTCGACTTTCCCATCCGGTGTTATATCGACATTTCAAACGACTCAACAACTAGGATATGCACCAAAATACCATGGATATCACAACTGTTTCATTGAATCCTCAGATTGACGTCACGAAAGTGAAAATTCAAGTTCGCTTCCCTTTCTCTCCGAGGTCTCGTTTATTGTTTCCAGAACTGTCTCGAAGTGCTTCTAAATCAGATTTGTGGGGAGAGTGAAACCCTCCGTCCAGAAATGTTGAATACTCTCCTCGCTCTTGTGAAAGGTTTGTCTCGACCTGATTTCCTTCCATGTTGTTGCTGATTTTGTCAGAATCTGATTGGGCCCTCTCAGCAATTCTTGATATGGATTACATCAAACCTCTTGAGGAATATTGTTCAAAGACCCAACCATGTGAAGTTCCAGTCTGATTGTTGTTTCGTCATCCTTTCTCAGATTACTCTCCCGAAATTGTTGCTTGTGATTGGTCTGCGAATATTTTGTGTTTATCTAGACTCTATTTCATGATTTCATTGATCAGGGAAATCATCAGAAACAGTACGTCTTCGCATCTGTGAATCGTCGATTCCGTCCTTCTTCCTCAAATGGGTGATCTCAATTTAGAATTCAGATATGATCAAGAAAGTTTTTCATTCTCCACATTTCCATCATTTTGCCTCAGATCACAGATTGTCTGTTGTTGTGGACAACCACTCATAGATCGTCTTCCACCTTCCTCGCCAACCACAAAACCGAATTTCTCACATTTCTCAAATATTTTGTGAGTAATGAATTATATTTTCCTCATCCAGTGATTCTCGCTCATCTATGTGTCTCCCCACATCTCGAAGTGTCGAAGATGGCTCTAAACGCACTCTCCAATCAATGCAAGTTTGATCCAAAAATCTGCGCCTTCCTCCGAACACACAAAGTACCTTCTGGTTCGACTGACAGTTCGTCGGAGCTTGTCTCGTTCGCAGGACGGCTGTGTGGAAGACTGGCCGAGCATGTTTCGGAACTGAAGTCACTCTTCACCGAATCATCGCCTTCGGATGGAACCATCGCTGCTCTCTCCGCCTCTCTTCCCGATGAATCACCCCTTCTCAACGGAAACACTGTTTTGGAAATGCTGAGTGAAGGATTCTCACTCATCCACTCAATGCTCGATGACGCGGACGCTACATATGAAGATGTCTGCCTTTATCTCTTCTCATCTTGTCCGGATTCTGATCAAATTTAACTTTGTTCCTTTTCTCAAATCAATCATCATCACCTGCCTCGATCTGATTGAGCAACCAAAAACTGAGTCGAATTGTCCTCCTTCGGATCGAACTGAAGTGTTGATCACACTTCTCGACAGTTCGTGGCATCTTACTCCTTGCTGTCACTGGGACTGTCACAACTTCCTCCGTCCAGGAGTCGAATCTGTCTTCTCCGATGTTCCTCAGCTGTGCTCACTTTTGGAGCGAACATGCTGCCACTCTTCGCCAACACACTTCTCTCATCTTCGAATGATCGTCAATCTCACATGGAATTTCAATCACCTGATTCCTGGCATGTTGGAAGAGAATCTGGTTCAACGAGTGATCTGCACGTCCAAGCCAATGGCAGTTCCAACCTCAAACGGTGATTTACATCAGAATCTCATCTGGTCCTTCGTTAACTTGATCTGGAAAAACGAAGACATCACAGAAGACGAAGAAGAGCAGAAGAGAATTCGAAAATTGCAGTTTGAACGTGTTTTGAAACCAGCCAAACAATATCTGCAATTCATTCTTCAGGGAGAAGAGTTCAATCCACCCTCCTTTTCAAGGGACAAGGATATGCCAGATCGAATCACTTATCTTTTCACACAGACATTGCTGCTCGAGCGAGATCTGTTCGAAGATGGTGAGATTGTGGAGACAGGAAGAGAGGAGTGGGAAGTGGGGTGGTTGGTGGAGATGACAAACGAGGATGATTTGGGGGAGATCTTGGGGAGGATCAGAGGAGACGATGCGAGAATGAAGAAAGATGAGAAGTCGAGATGGAAGAAGCGAGTGGAGAGACGTCGAGAAGCAGGACATGAAGATGCGATGGAAGGATGGCTCACGCGAAGGGACAACAGAACACGATTCGATATTGTGGAGTACATGGAATGTGTGAGACAGGAGAGTGAGATGAATATGAGATTTTGAGAAAGGTAGAGGGAGAGTCGAGATTGAACACTAACTTTCACGTCACATTTTGATGGTTTTGACTCCATTCTGAACGAAGCAGAGAGACCAGAGACGAGAAGGTTCGAAGACTTGGATAATCGACAAACATACCAGGTCCATATCACCGAGGGGTCTCAATTCTTTCTTCATCGCCATTTCGATCTGCGAAACCGAATGAATCATCCTTTTTACAAGAAAAAGATGAAGTGAACTGAGATAGAGATGAAGTGTGTGCCATGTGAAATGGAGAGAAATGAGTCGTGGAATCTCGCAAAGGAAGGAGCAAAACACAAACTCGACGAATGGATTTGGAGGACAATTGCGAGATGAAAAAGACCGAATGAACAGAACAAGATAGAAGCTCGCTGGAGCGGCAAATCAACCAGAGAGTATGAAGAGGAAATGACCGAAAGAAGACGATGCCATCCTCGAATTAAGAGATGAATCATGAAAACGAATGCAGAATATGGTTGAGTCAGAACGAAACGATAATCATAGACGAAGCTCCAACCAGGCGAAGGCGAGACGGGCGACGAGAGGGAATTCTCTGCTTGCCGGCCAGTGCTGTATAGATGTGAAGTGGTGCCTTCCCCAAGGTTGGGCGATATGAGTGGTTCGAAAAGAAGACAGTGACATGTTAAGGAAGACGTGATATATTTGAGAGCGAATGAAGAGAATCGGATAACGAAAAGGGAAAAGCGAACGGAACACAAAAACAAACAAAGAGACAGAAATGAAGATGAAAATGAAGACAGTGTTTGAAGAATCAAAAGATGAAGTGGGTAATGCTATATCGATATACAAACTGAGTTAATGATCAACAAGTCTCTCGTTCGGGCGAGAGTGGAAGACATCTCCAGGCTCGGCATCCATCAATTTGTGTTCTTTCATTGGTCCTGCGTGTGTCTTGCCGTATTGCGTGAGTCTCTCTTCGATCTCGAAGAGGAGTGGTCGGTCGGCGGGGGTGAGAGTGAGGCAGTCGTGCACGATCGACATGAAGTCTTCATCCACTTGCCAGTGCGGAGGCAGAAGGCCAGAACACAGCTGCCGTGATGCGTTCGTCGCATCAATCTCCCCGAAGGGCACAAGACCAGTCCTCATTTCCAGCAAGACAAGGCCAAGCCTAAAAACTGACGCTCGCTCGGCGTTTGCTGTCAGCTGCCCGTTCGTCTGCTCCGGCGCTCTCCACCTCTCACCCTCGTCTGTCACGACCGAGTACCCGTTCAGGTCCAGCTGCGTCTGGTTGGTCACTTCGTTCAGTCGCAGACACACGCGATCCTTTGAATCAAACAGAACCCAGTGCGGTGTCCACTTTACCAGAGCGACCGAAAACATATCCGACTTGTTCAGATGCCGCAGACCCTTCACAATCACCTTCCCAACCTCAACCGCGTCCACTGTCTGCTTCGTCCTTCCGTGCAGACGTTCGAACAGCGTGTCTCTTTTCAGAACAATCTCCACTTTGCTTGCCTCTCCACACACAAGTGCTTCCACAGCTTCCAATCCAACTGACGGCATTTCCTCACTTTTCTGTGTCGAAATCCCCACTGATGGAGGCTCAGCTGGAATCCCTGCCGTATTGAGCTGTCGATGCGATGTTTCAATGTCGTTCCGCATGAGAGTATCTCTGTCTTCTGGATCTTCCAACTTCTCCAAAATCTCTGCATCCATCTCTGCACTCACGTCGTCCTTCATCAATTTTTGAGTCTTTCGTCGTCTTCGACACAACACAACCACGACAATTGTGATGAGAATCGCGGCGGCGAGAATAATGATCAGAGGAAGCCACCATTTCATGTTGTTTTTCACTGATTGGGCGATGCGGTCCGCACTGCTTTTTTGGAACAGGAACGAGTTGGTTGATCGCATCTCATTTCCGAAGATCAGTCTTCCTCGCCACTCGAGCGAGTTGTCCAGCGAGGAAAGGAGAGACTGGGCGAGATGGAGTGTGATCGAGTTCTCGGTGAGGGACAGGCAAGTGGCAAGAGAAAGCTCGAATGTGACGTTCTTTCCTTCTTTCTTGTCTTTCGTCCACTCCACAACTTCCAACCACAATCCACACGGAATCAGCACTTCTCCCTTCACCTCCACCGAGAACACCTTCGTCTTCGAGTCCAGCTCGCACTTCGAGCTGTCAGACAGAGTTGGGATGAACAGAGGCGTGTCGCGCTGAGCATGCTCGCCCTTCAGACTGCACTCCTCTTCCGACACCCACGCTGACGTCCCCGTCAGAAGCCCGTCTCCGCCACTCAGACTCTCAATCGTCACCTCGCCCTGTCCCAAGCAGCGGATGTTCCGGCGGAACGAGGGGAATGCAGTGCTGTTCGGAGAGTTGTCGTGGAACGCCGATGACTCGACGGTCAAGCGGCCTCCTTCCAAGTTGATCGCACCCTGCGACAGATGCGTCAGTTGCGACGAGGTGACGGTGGCTGTGCAGTTCAACAGGCGCAGCATCCCACTCGGCCAGTTGCACAGATCGTCTGATGATGTGTCGGAGTTGGATGTCTGGGCAGATCCAGTGATTGAACTGTATGACAGAAGAATCGTGCTGTTCATTCCGAATAGAAACACGAATGAATCTGACTGGTTTTCGATGACAATCAAAATGGATAGAATTTCGACAGATCCGCCGTTCACCACAACCATCCCCTCACTCTCTCCCGCCGATGCAGTCGACGGGATGCGGAGTGTGGGTCCTCCGAGTTGAGCTTTTGTCAGAATCAGAAAACCGCCAGATGGAATCGAGATGGACTGTGTTTGCACAGCCGACTTCACAATCTGGATCTGAACCTTCGATATCGATAAAGCAGAGACAATCCTCCACGAATCATCGATGAATGAGCAGGGATGTTTCGAGTCTCCGCACATGCTGTCCGATGTTCCAGTCTCTTCATCCACAAATATGGTTAGATTTGTTGGCTTTGCTTCTGTCTTCAGTGTCACCTCTCCCACCACAACCACAACATCATCTGCGTTGTCGACTCTTGTGATCGTGGCGATAGTATAGGTCGTGCTGAACTGAAGGCAGCCAACTGGACCGATGAGCAGTGTGGATGAGATTGCTGTTGTGTCGGATGTGAAAGGAACTGTGACGGTGGGTCCGTTTTCGAGGGTGACAGAATAGTTCCCGTGAAGCTTGAGACCTGTTCCAGTCAGAGTGACAAAACCAGTGGTATTAAGAGAGTTAGTGAAGGAAAAGAGAGCATCGGTTACTTTTGGTGGTTGAGGGATTAAAAGATGAATGTTAGCATTCAAGAGAACAGATTTCGAGTTCAGAGTGACAGATGATACCGAGTATGTCTCCCCAAAAACGAGAAAATTAGCATCAGTTAAGCTCGCTGCATGTGAACAATGAATCAATCCATTCGAATTCAACGTCCCGCTGAGGGTGTATGTTTCAGATCCCCCATTGTGGGTCACGACAACCTTGTACGGTCCAGTTTTGAGTGCGCGACCTGTGAACTCCACAATCACTTCTGTTCGATCCGCGCTCAGACGACACGTCCCGTTTTCAATCCGGGTTGGCTCAGTAGGCGTGGAGAACGAGCAGTTCCCAGCGTTTCGAAGGATCGGCTCAGTCCCTGATTTCAGTTTCATCGACGTCACTTCGTAATCATGGCCAAACTTGATCGTCGCTGTTGGATACAGATCCAAAGTTGATGTCATCACATCTCCTCCATCCACTTCAAACTCCACGGTGCGCTCTTCATTCGATCCAGAAGGCTCTGTCGGTGTTCCGGACAGATACACAACGTATTTCTCACCAGAAGCAAGCTGGCGCGCAGTCAGCGTCAGAGTCGACGTATTCATGTTCGCATCCACAGTCAACGACACATTCACAAGACGAGCTGGTTCGTCCGGCACAGTGAATGAAAGCGGCACAAACAACACAGCATCGTTCTCCGCGTTTGTCATCTTCGTGATCGAGTACGTTCTTCCGTATTCCAGAGCCACTCCACTTCCACTCACCGAATACACTTTCCCAACAAGAGTTCCACTCGATTCTGAGAACACAACTGACAGCTTCGCTCCATTCACTTCGCTTGAAGGAGATGTCTCAATCCAATATTCCATGTTCTTCAGATCTGCGCCTGTCAGCGACACTGACACAGAGTCTTTCTGATCTCCAATCAACTTCTTCTCTCCAATCCCTGTCAAACGAGATGATGCTGCTGGTGTTGTGAAACTGATTATCATCCCAACCAAGTCAACAGGTGCCAATGTCGATGCGTCCGCCACACTCTTCACTGTGTATTTCGTCCCAAACGAGAGAAGCGCTTCATCCCCAAACAGACGAACAGACGCCTTCGACGACTTGTATTGGCCCTTTGAGTCTTTTGATCCACTGAACGTCACGTTGAAAGTCAATGTGCTTTCTGTCAAGCAAACTGTGTATGTTCCTTCTGCGATGCTCATTCCAGTCAGTTCAATCCACGCGTGATCTGTCCCTTGTCCAACGTCACACGACGCATCCACAATCGGAGGAAGATCAGGAATCGTCAGATCAATATCCGAATTATACAGGATTGACACTGTGTTCAGAGTGGCTGACGTCACTGTGTATGTCTCCCCAAATATCAGAAAATCTGCATCATTCAAGCTTGCGGTGTGTGAGCCTTCAATCGATCCATCCGAATTCAACGACCCATCGAGAGTGTGTGTCTCAGATCCCCCATTGTGGGTCACGACAACCTTGTACGGTCCAGTTTTGAGTGCGCGACCTGTGAACTCCACAATCACTTCTGTTCGATCCGCGCTCAGACGACACGTCCCGTTTTCAATCCGGGTTGGCTCAGTAGGCGTGGAGAACGAGCAGTTCCCAGCGTTTCGAAGGATCGGCTCAGTCCCTGATTTCAGTTTCATCGACGTCACTTCGTAATCATGGCCAAACTTGATCGTCGCTGTTGGATACAGATCCAAAGTTGATGTCATCACATCTCCTCCATCCACTTCAAACTCCACGGTGCGCTCTTCATTCGATCCAGAAGGCTCTGTCGGTGTTCCGGACAGATACACAACGTATTTCTCACCAGAAGCAAGCTGGCGCGCAGTCAGCGTCAGAGTCGACGTATTCATGTTCGCATCCACAGTCAACGACACATTCACAAGACGAGCTGGTTCGTCCGGCACAGTGAATGAAAGCGGCACAAACAACACAGCATCGTTCTCCGCGTTTGTCATCTTCGTGATCGAGTACGTTCTTCCGTATTCCAGAGCCACTCCACTTCCACTCACCGAATACACTTTCCCAACAAGAGTTCCACTCGATTCTGAGAACACAACTGACAGCTTCGCTCCATTCACTTCGCTTGAAGGAGATGTCTCAATCCAATATTCCATGTTCTTCAGATCTGCGCCTGTCAGCGACACTGACACAGAGTCTTTCTGATCTCCAATCAACTTCTTCTCTCCAATCCCTGTCAAACGAGATGATGCTGCTGGTGTTGTGAAACTGATTATCATCCCAACCAAGTCAACAGGTGCCAATGTCGATGCGTCCGCCACACTCTTCACTGTGTATTTCGTCCCAAACGAGAGAAGCGCTTCATCCCCAAACAGACGAACAGACGCCTTCGACGACTTGTATTGGCCCTTTGAGTCTTTTGATCCACTGAACGTCACGTTGAAAGTCAATGTGCTTTCTGTCAAGCAAACTGTGTATGTTCCTTCTGCGATGCTCATTCCAGTCAGTTCAATCCACGCGTGATCTGTCCCTTGTCCAACGTCACACGACGCATCCACAATCGGAGGAAGATCAGGAATCGTCAGATCAATATCCGAATTATACAGGATTGACACTGTGTTCAGAGTGGCTGACGTCACTGTGTATGTCTCCCCAAATATCAGAAAATCTGCATCATTCAAGCTTGCGGTGTGTGAGCCTTCAATCGATCCATCCGAATTCAACGACCCATCGAGAGTGTGTGTCTCAGATCCCCCATTGTGGGTCACGACAACCTTGTACGGTCCAGTTTTGAGTGCGCGACCTGTGAACTCCACAATCACTTCTGTTCGATCCGCGCTCAGACGACACGTCCCGTTTTCAATCCGGGTTGGCTCAGTAGGCGTGGAGAACGAGCAGTTCCCAGCGTTTCGAAGGATCGGCTCAGTCCCTGATTTCAGTTTCATCGACGTCACTTCGTAATCATGGCCAAACTTGATCGTCGCTGTTGGATACAGATCCAAAGTTGATGTCATCACATCTCCTCCATCCACTTCAAACTCCACGGTGCGCTCTTCATTCGATCCAGAAGGCTCTGTCGGTGTTCCGGACAGATACACAACGTATTTCTCACCAGAAGCAAGCTGGCGCGCAGTCAGCGTCAGAGTCGACGTATTCATGTTCGCATCCACAGTCAACGACACATTCACAAGACGAGCTGGTTCGTCCGGCACAGTGAATGAAAGCGGCACAAACAACACAGCATCGTTCTCCGCGTTTGTCATCTTCGTGATCGAGTACGTTCTTCCGTATTCCAGAGCCACTCCACTTCCACTCACCGAATACACTTTCCCAACAAGAGTTCCACTCGATTCTGAGAACACAACTGACAGCTTCGCTCCATTCACTTCGCTTGAAGGAGATGTCTCAATCCAATATTCCATGTTCTTCAGATCTGCGCCTGTCAGCGACACTGACACAGAGTCTTTCTGATCTCCAATCAACTTCTTCTCTCCAATCCCTGTCAAACGAGATGATGCTGCTGGTGTTGTGAAACTGATTATCATCCCAACCAAGTCAACAGGTGCCAATGTCGATGCGTCCGCCACACTCTTCACTGTGTATTTCGTCCCAAACGAGAGAAGCGCTTCATCCCCAAACAGACGAACAGACGCCTTCGACGACTTGTATTGGCCCTTTGAGTCTTTTGATCCACTGAACGTCACGTTGAAAGTCAATGTGCTTTCTGACAAACAAACTGTGTATGTTCCTTCTGCGATGCTCATTCCAGTCAGTTCAATCCACGCGTGATCTGTCCCTTGTCCAACGTCACACGACGCATCCACAATCGGAGGAAGATCAGGAATCGTCAGATCAATATCCGAATTATACAGGATTGACACTGTGTTCAGAGTGGCTGACGTCACTGTGTATGTCTCCCCAAATATCAGAAAATCTGCATCATTCAAGCTTGCGGTGTGTGAGCCTTCAATCGATCCATCCGAATTCAACGACCCATCGAGAGTGTGTGTCTCAGATCCCCCATTGTGGGTCACGACAACCTTGTACGGTCCAGTTTTGAGTGCGCGACCTGTGAACTCCACAATCACTTCTGTTCGATCCGCGCTCAGACGACACGTCCCGTTTTCAATCCGGGTTGGCTCAGTAGGCGTGGAGAACGAGCAGTTCCCAGCGTTTCGAAGGATCGGCTCAGTCCCTGATTTCAGTTTCATCGACGTCACTTCGTAATCATGGCCAAACTTGATCGTCGCTGTTGGATACAGATCCAAAGTTGATGTCATCACATCTCCTCCATCCACTTCAAACTCCACGGTGCGCTCTTCATTCGATCCAGAAGGCTCTGTCGGTGTTCCGGACAGATACACAACGTATTTCTCACCAGAAGCAAGCTGGCGCGCAGTCAGCGTCAGAGTCGACGTATTCATGTTCGCATCCACAGTCAACGACACATTCACAAGACGAGCTGGTTCGTCCGGCACAGTGAATGAAAGCGGCACAAACAACACAGCATCGTTCTCCGCGTTTGTCATCTTCGTGATCGAGTACGTTCTTCCGTATTCCAGAGCCACTCCACTTCCACTCACCGAATACACTTTCCCAACAAGAGTTCCACTCGATTCTGAGAACACAACTGACAGCTTCGCTCCATTCACTTCGCTTGAAGGAGATGTCTCAATCCAATATTCCATGTTCTTCAGATCTGCGCCTGTCAGCGACACTGACACAGAGTCTTTCTGATCTCCAATCAGCTTCTTCTCTCCAATCCCTATCAAACGAGATGATGCTGCTGGTGTTGTGAAACTGATTATCATCCCAACCAAGTCAACAGGTGCCAATGTCGATGCGTCCGCCACACTCTTCACTGTGTATTTCGTCCCAAACGAGAGAAGCGCTTCATCCCCAAACAGACGAACAGACGCCTTCGACGACTTGTATTGGCCCTTTGAGTCTTTTGATCCACTGAACGTCACGTTGAAAGTCAATGTGCTTTCTGTCAAGCAAACTGTGTATGTTCCTTCTGCGATGCTCATTCCAGTCAGTTCAATCCACGCGTGATCTGTCCCTTGTCCAACGTCACACGACGCATCCACAATCGGAGGAAGACCAGGAATCGTCAGATCAATACCCGAATTATACAGGATTGACACTGTGTTCAGAGTGGCTGACGTCACTGTGTATGTCTCCCCAAATATCAGAAAATCTGCATCATTCAAGCTTGCGGTGTGTGAGCCTTCAATCGATCCATCCGAATTCAACGACCCATCGAGAGTGTGTGTCTCAGATCCCCCATTGTGGGTCACGACAACCTTGTACGGTCCAGTTTTGAGTGCGCGACCTGTGAACTCCACAATCACTTCTGTTCGATCCGCGCTCAGACGACACGTCCCGTTTTCAATCCGGGTTGGCTCAGTAGGCGTGGAGAACGAGCAGTTCCCAGCGTTTCGAAGGATCGGCTCAGTCCCTGATTTCAGTTTCATCGACGTCACTTCGTAATCATGGCCAAACTTGATCGTCGCTGTTGGATACAGATCCAAAGTTGATGTCATCACATCTCCTCCATCCACTTCAAACTCCACGGTGCGCTCTTCATTCGATCCAGAAGGCTCTGTCGGTGTTCCGGACAGATACACAACGTATTTCTCACCAGAAGCAAGCTGGCGCGCAGTCAGCGTCAGAGTCGACGTATTCATGTTCGCATCCACAGTCAACGACACATTCACAAGACGAGCTGGTTCGTCCGGCACAGTGAATGAAAGCGGCACAAACAACACAGCATCGTTCTCCGCGTTTGTCATCTTCGTGATCGAGTACGTTCTTCCGTATTCCAGAGCCACTCCACTTCCACTCACCGAATACACTTTCCCAACAAGAGTTCCACTCGATTCTGAGAACACAACTGACAGCTTCGCTCCATTCACTTCGCTTGAAGGAGATGTCTCAATCCAATATTCCATGTTCTTCAGATCTGCGCCTGTCAGCGACACTGACACAGAGTCTTTCTGATCTCCAATCAACTTCTTCTCTCCAATCCCTGTCAAACGAGATGATGCTGCTGGTGTTGTGAAACTGATTATCATCCCAACCAAGTCAACAGGTGCCAATGTCGATGCGTCCGCCACACTCTTCACTGTGTATTTCGTCCCAAACGAGAGAAGCGCTTCATCCCCAAACAGACGAACAGACGCCTTCGACGACTTGTATTGGCCCTTTGAGTCTTTTGATCCACTGAACGTCACGTTGAAAGTCAATGTGCTTTCTGTCAAGCAAACTGTGTATGTTCCTTCTGCGATGCTCATTCCTGTCAGTTGGATCCACGCGTGGTCTGTCCCTAGTCCATCTTCGCACGATACACTCAGAATGGGTGGAGGATGAGGGGTGATGAAAGAGACGAAAGCCGGTGTTGCATAAAGGTCGAACTCCCATGGCAATGCCGGAGCTGTAAACACGGCATTCGATATCGATTCAGAAGGCGGGACAACACCGACAATCTTTGTGATCGTGTATTTTGTGGAATATTCCAGAACTGTCGTCTTGGTGTTTGAGGTCCAGTTTGATTGGGTGACACCATTCTCAATTCTCACTCTCATCGTCACATTTTCTGCAGCTTCCTCCTTCGTCATCGTCACATCGTATTCTTGGTCAACCAGAGGAACCACTGCTTCCAGACAGATCCGCACCTCTCCAGTGAGCTGGTCGATGAGCCCACCTGCTGTCTTCGTCAATTTTGGGCCTTTTGTTTGGAAGACGTCGAGAGTGTGGGAAACAAAGGTAGCCTCTTCTTCATTAAAAACGAAGTATCCAGCCAGTTGTCCCTCATCAAGTGTGAAGCAATCCTCCACAGTGATGTCCATCGGAGTGTACACCATCACAAAGAGGAACAGATCGACGAATGGAGTTTCGCCAGCTTGTGTGTCAGCGGTGTTGTTGGCAAAGATGACTCTGGTGAGGGTGATTTTGGGTGGAACATCGTATATCGCTGTACATCCTATCTGTCCTCCACCACTTTGTGTTGAGCAGTTTTGGATCAGACAATCTCTGACCACAAAAGAATTCGTGATCTCTGAGATAATTGCACTTCCCATATTTCCAGAGCATCTTGTGAATGAACATTCAATAAATGTTGCTGTGTCGCTACAGAAGATGGACACACCTCCACCCTCCCCTTGACTCGAACAATCAACAAAATGACAGTCGAAAATGAGACATGTTTGTTCAGCAACCAAAGACATTCCTGCACCGGAATAAGTCGTACTGATGTTCTTCATAGTGCAGTGCTCCACACTTCCCGTCTTGCGCATTTCGAAATAGATGCCTAATCCACTTATCAAGTCGTCACAGTCTGCCACTTCAACGTCGGAGATGGTGCAGACATCGAAGGCACGGACACTGAGTGCACCTTCAGAGTAATATTCTTTGGAACAATGTGTGAACTTGCAGTGGGTGATGGTTGTTGGAGCATAGAAATACCGTCCCAATCCATGCCCGTGATCGCCATGGCAGTCATCGAAGAGACATTGTGTCACTTTGATCTCTCCAGATTGGCTGACCATGTTGGATGCTGGCTCGAAATAGATCCCACGATACATCAGATGCGAGAACTCGTTGTTGGAAAACATAAAATTGTAGAAGTTGTTTTTTGAGACGTCGTTGGAGATTGTGATGGCTCCTGAATTGCCACTTGAATACTCCGACGACACAGAGTCGGTGAACTTGCATCCTGTGAACGAGATTTTTGTACAGTCATGGAATGAGAAAACAGAATAAGTGTATGTCCCAGTGAACTTGTCGAACACACAATCCTCACAAGTGAATCCGCCTTGCTGGGCCGAGTTTGCGACTGCTGCAAAACTCAGAGAGGCGGCATCGACATTCAACACACAGCATTTTGTGAGTTTGATGGCGCCTTTGAAATTTGTGAACACGAGAATCGTGCCAGAGTGTGTTGCATACTTCGCTCCCGTGAAGACACATCCAGTGAAGACTGCTGCTGTTGACTCTCCTCCACTGTCGGCTGTGAATGTGTATCTCGTCCCATCCACAAAGACGTGACTCGTCTCGTCGGGCATATCGACTGTTCCTGTTTCGGCGTCGTTCTGGTCGAGCGAGGAGAGGAGAGCGGAGAACGATGTGTTCGAGCACAGCTGACTCCCTCCGAAGTGCACGTCTCGCAGTGTCGATCCAGTCAGATGCGAGCTCGTCTCAGAAACATCACAGCCGACCATGCGTTGTGTCAGGCCAGCTGTCCAGATTGGGTTCGGGACGTGTCGCGAGGTGCTCATGTTTTGGAAGCGATTCTCAACCAGAGACACAGAAAGGGCGCTGATAGGTCCGTCGCTCGCAGGGGTTCCTCTGAGGGACAAGCTCACTCCGTCTGCTCCGACAATTTCAGTGTTTGAGAATGCCACTCCCACAATTGAGACGGTGTGTCCAGAATGACTGCTCTGATTGGCTGACAGTTCTAAAAGTCCACGAATCATCCCGCTGTCGCTGTGGAGAGTGCATTTGTTGATCAAAAGTGATGTTCCTCGGCCACCTTCGGAAATGTCGGATTGTTGGACGACGAACGGACTGAGCGAGTATCTCAACAATAAGACACAAAATGACAAAGTGAGGTCACTTGAATCCAACACTGCTATTCTGCTGTCAGCGTTTTGGTCCGACATGGCTTCTGAATCGGGGAGGTCGTTGGATGCTGAGAAGTGAATCCGTTCCACACTGAATGTCGAGTTATGGAGTGCAAAAATCGTTGGACATATCGGTGACACCATGTTTCTCGCAAAAGTATTCACTGATTGAAGTGAATTGAAAGTGATCTTTGGGAGTTGATTAGCGGCGTTGTTTTCACGCTCAATTCCTTTCAAAACGAGGGAGACATCACGAAGTTCAATGCTTCCTCCTGTATAGATTCCTTGTGGAACATGAATCCGATCTAGATCTCGATGATTTGAAGTTTGTTGGGCCAGGTGAGACGTGACGTAGTCGTTCAGATTTGTTTGGCTAACAGGATTCTGAATGCATAGACTTACACAGACTAGATTCCAGATGATGAGGTTGAAAGACATCTTGCAACCTGCGGTTAAGTAACCGTTAGTGATGTGTTTGGGATTTGATCATACCCTATATTCGCTCATTTTGATTTCAATTTGTATTGAGCATTACGAAATATATGCGAAGTAAACAAGCATGTTGATGAATTGAAGCACATAAAAGGATTCAACTGACCCAACTGTTCGTGAATCATAAAGAAAATCGAAACACAGAAGACAAGTCAGAAAAGAAACACAGAAGTTCCGGAATATGTCCGAGAGAGAGTTTAAACGGAATTCGAGTTATCCAGTGTCGGAAATCCGGTGATGAGAGATGCGTGCAAGAAAAGAGAAGTGTCAGTGACACTCATTGTTGGAAAAAAATAGTGGTTTTCACCTTTCCGGCAGTTCAAGACGAACAGGTGAAGAAAGAGCAACACTTCGAATCGCTTTCGGAGTGATCAACTCTCATTTCGTCCATCAAAGAAAGAAGTGTATTTTCAAAGCAATATGTGAAGAAATCAAGACCAATTCATTTCTTGGTCGTCATCGCCGTCGACACATTCCATGAGGTCGAATCCAACCCGTTCCAGCACCGCTGTGACTCCCATCTTCTCCTCCATCCCAACATTCGATCGTTTATAGAACCGGACAACTGAAGACGGGAGAGCGCTGTCATTCATGTCTGGCACGTTGTTCATTTCGGATTGACTGAGTGTCTGTCGAAGGAACAGCGACAGGTCAGAGTCAGCTGACGCCATGTGACCCTGAATCCATGTTGAGATGAACCGCTTCGTCTTTTCCAGCGATGGACGCTTCTTGTCCACGTCTGTCGCGAAATCGACAAGTCTTTTGAAGAGCAGTGCGTGCTGGCGAGCGTGTTCGCTTCTTTGTGCTGAAGGATACTGCTTTTGTCGCATCAGTTCTTCTTCGTCAAAGAAGATGGAGATTGTGACGAGGACGATCTGGTCGAGTGTTTGTTGAACAATTTCGTTCTTTTCTTTCGCCTCGACTTGTTCTCTGAGCGTGTCAAACAACCCGTAAAGCATTTCTTTCGGAGAATCAATTCGAATCAGACCAGTTCGGAGCTCGTCCGACCATTCTAACGGTTTATCTTCGCCAGAAGTGCTGATTCTGTCCAATTGCAAGACATTTCCATCAATTTTGGTCAATCTCGTTGAAATCGGAGCGAGGAAGATCGCAGCGAAAAACACTTCCAAAATCGACACAACCACAATCACAACCAAAAGCGCCGTTTTAAAGATATCGATTCGAGCATCAAGTTCTTCTTGAAGGAAAGCACCGATCTGTTTGAGCGACGATTGTGCGTCTTGGACCGTCAGATTTATCAGAAACGTCATGTCATCGTCTTCGTACCGGATTTCGTGATGGTCATCGTGTGATAGTTCCACTGAGCGATCTGTTATCGTCGTCAGAACTTCCAACAACCCGTGGAAATTCCCCGTAAACTCCCCGAGTCTTTTTTCGTTATCACACCCGACCCTGTTTTCGAGGAAACAGTCATCCACGCGAGTGTTCAGATCCGCCACTTTGCTAAACCGTCCACGAGCACCTGAGGTTTCCAGTGAATCGTAGAATTCGTCGCCAGTGTACACATCAGCGCTATTGCCGTTGATGAAGTGTGACCCAACGTACGTCAGGAAAGTTGCTGTTCTTCGGATGATGTTGTTTTGTTCTTCGCTGTCGTGGACGAATGATGTGTTCCAGAGAATGACACCGGAGTATTTATCGGTGGAAAAAATGATGGATTGGTCTGATGGATCCATCGGGGGGAAGACGATCGGTCGCAAGCTCAGAATATCGAAGCAGAGAAGCAGATTGAGATAGATGCGACGATACCCACTCAAAATGATCAGACGACTCAATTCTGAAATCGATTGCAGAGCGACGAACACCAAAATGAAGAAAGTGTACGACACGAACACGATGAGAAGGGTTCCGGTGACGAGAGAGACAATGTTGGAGAGTGGAACAACACCTCCGATCTTCTTCAGCTTATCGAGAGCGTCTTCCGTCCTCTCCTCTTCTTGTTTGATCACCATCTCTTCGTTCTCTTCCACAGTTTCTTTCTTCGAATTGCTGCTTGTTTCGGAATCCATGTCTGTCATTTGAGAGGAGGATTTGTATCCGGAGTGTTCGAGTCGCTCGGTCATCGTTCGCGCTGTCTTGATTGAGATTGAGCACACTTTGACCATCTTTGCTCGTCCTTTCTTGTTTGTGCTTCTGATTTTCAATCCGAGCGGGAGTGTCGCGAGAAGAAGAAGCAGCGCTGTCCCCACTCCCAGCAGGATCATCATTGACATCATTCCAGTCGCCGCAATCGACGAGATCTTCTCCATTGTTCTCTGTCCAAGTAGCTTCACCTCTTCCGTGATAACCAAATGAGTGTTCATCTGACATTCCAGCATCGCCAACGTGAACCCATCCCTGTCATCGAAGAACTCAGCTGACGAATCAGCCAACTCCATTGATCTCTCCTGTGTTCGATAGAACATATTCCTCAATTGCAAATCCTCCCCAAACCGTGTCCCAAGCTTTCCACCAACCAAATTCTTCGGAACAGAATATGGGATGTCAGATCCTGTGAACCATGTCGGATCACACGCTTTGTAAAAGACTTGGACGTAATTGTTGAATGTCTGGTAGGCTGGCTTGATTTCATCGATCAGTCCATAAATCAGCCCAAAATACAGTTTTTCTTGATCTGTGACGAGATTTGTGGGGTCGGCGATTTCCATTGAGAGGTGGGAGAGGGTTGCAAGGAGGTAGGCGATCTCTTCGGCTGACATTGCGGTGAACAGAGTCGCGCGAAGATTTGCAGATTGAACAACAAATCGACTGAATGAGTTCGCTGCGATGATGTAAGCAGCGATGGTGATGAGAAGCACTCCGATCAATGAGAACAAGTTCAGCGGAAGAATCCATCTGTCCAAACCTGTCATTTTCGGCTTGTTTGCTTTGAGCTGGTTGATGAAGAGAGCGAGAGCGGCGGACGATGTATTCGCACTTGCTTGGACCTGTTTTTCCGGCAGTTTTTTCTCCTCCGTCTGAGATTCTTGTGGGTTGGAGGATTCCTGCATGACAGTGTCATCGTTCATGTCCTCCACTCTGTCCGACTCCTGAATCAGCATGTTTGACGCTTCTTCATCACACGACACATCTCGCAACAATCTCGCGAACTGCCGCATGACATTTGGATTGTCCGGATTCTCCTTCAACAGTTGGAGATATATCTGAGTTGCTTCCTGTTCAGCTGCCATCGCCTTCAGAGCGTTGGATTGGACTTTGGCGACATCGACGTTTCTTCGTCCGAGATACATCCACATGACTTGGAGATGGTTGAGGGCGAGGGAGAAATGTTTCTGGGCCTGCGAGAGTTGGGCTTGGAGGTTGTATAAACGGGAAGAGGTGGAACTATCCTCGCCGCCTTCCGATGAATGAGCGAATGAGTTCACTGCTTCTTCATCGGTGATGGTGAAGGAAAGTTTGGTTTGATCAGATATTTTTTTGGTGCTTTTTGCGATTCTAAGCATTTCAAGAGAGTTGCCGTGATGTGTTTGAGGTTTTTGAGGATTTCTTTTTTCCATTTCTTTGGTTAGAACGAAGCTAAGCCAGCGATCGGTCCAATCGGGGAACAGTTCAACAGCCTTTTGGATCTGCACGCCCATTTGATATCTTGCTCCCATATGCTGCATAAGGAATATTCCATAGTCAACCCGAACAGAGGCTTGGAGTCCAAACCCATCTTTCGTCACCAGTCGCCTGAAAATGAGATCAACCAAGCGACCCGAGAAATTGTCCGTAGAAAGCTCAGGAATCTGCAGAAATTGGATAGCTTCGCGGAATTGGAGTGGAGTTTTGATGCTTTTCGCGATGACGGGAACAATATCACGGATATTGTTCTCATCCAAAGGGTTGGTTTGTGGTTGTTTCGGCTGGAGTCGTTTTGTTCGATCATCCCTCATTTTCTGAAGGAGTGAGACAGTATCACGAGAAGACATCTGGGAAGGGGTGGAAACGAGTTTTGGGAGGCTTGCATGAGATGGCTGAAGGAGGATCGTTGGTGCTTGAACCAAACCTGTTGAAGTGGGCGGTTCTGGCGCAGAGGTCAGATTTATCGGCGGAAGGATAGCCACAGATGCTGTTTGTGATGGCATTTGGGGAGGATTGATTGTTACTGTTGGGGTTGATGTTTGATTTGGATTGTTGGGCGAGATCATCGATCCAGGACCAAATGTTTGTTTGGAGGAAGATGAATCAAATGAAGCTACTGGAAGGAGTCTCGTATTATTGGGGTGTGCATATCCGCCCTTTCTATACACATACGTGTCCTGTCCCACTTTGAGTGAAAAACCGATCGTATCTGTTCGTGGTAGAACACGGGTAAGCATCTGAGGTGTAGTAGGGGAGACAATAGTCTTTTCATAATCGATTTTGACAAGCCAATTGCGGCGGAAAAAGCGGGGGGCGAAGACAAGGCAGCAGATCCAGATTGCGATGGGGACGCCGAAAATGAGGAAATATAACAAAATATTGGGAAAAATTGCAGATCCGAGTGATGCTGTTAATTTCATGGTCATATCGATGAAAAATGTGCTAATTCCGCCCCATATTGAGCACAAAAATGTGGCGAGAATGATGGAGTTCAT
Organism: Blattamonas nauphoetae; assembly: GCA_033064195.1. NCBI lineage: Eukaryota > Preaxostyla > Oxymonadida > Blattamonas > Blattamonas nauphoetae. Next base: position 59,111 of record JARBJD010000082.1, read on the forward strand.
TTTGGGAGTGTAAAACGGTGGAAACATCAATATAATCATCACTATGACCGCTGAAATACCGATTTGAAGATAGCTATTCACTTTGTATGTATAAATCAAGACAGTTCCTGAGAAGAAAAACCATATCGAGGTTATCGAGATAATGATTGCCAATGATCTCCCAGAGCGTGCTCGAAGTAGAGAATGTTTGGTGAGATCAGATTCAAACACGAAGAAGTGGTACGTGAAAATAAATACGATGTAGATCACGAACACGATGATTCCGATAATCATCAGTGGAAGTTGAGTTGTCTCCGTGCAGTACGCCAAATTGATATAGCCAGGTTTCAAGTAGCATGAGAATGGTTTTGCGAGAATACCAATAATCGCAAATGAAACGGGAGAGACGAGAACATACGCAATGATTCTCGTCGCTTTTCCAAAATATCGATGAAGTTGCTTCTCACTCCCGGAAAACATAGTGGTGATCACGAGAAAAAAAAGTGGGAGTAGTACGAGGAGAACTTCGAGCACAAAGAAGACAACAAGTCTCGGAAAGGAGCTGAGAAAGAATGAGGGGTCGATATGGTCTCTGAAGGTTGTAAAGAGACGAAAGATCATACCCAATATATCTCAGTAGAACTTCAAAATATGATCCAGAGGTATACATGCGTTTGAGTGGAAGTGTGAGGAGGTAGAACGTATTTAGGATCCACATCAAGATGACGACCCAAGATGGAGGATTGAGTTGATGCTGATGCGAATCACAAACAATACATAAAGAAAAAAGAGATACTTGAATGTAGACATGAAGTACTTTGAAAAGGCTATGGAATAAGGACGACAATATGAAGGAGAAGACAGAACAAACAAGAGATCGAATTTTCGGAAACGGGTGTACGGAAGTGGTGATTCAGTGGTGAATCTCGATGCTGTAGAAGCTAGGTCTGACATCTGACGCGACTAACCCCTGGTTTTGAGGAGATCCAACCCATCACTGAAAAAAAGACGAAACCGATTACAAGCTGTTTTCACCTTTTCAACCTCACGGGAAAAAGAAACACATAAGCTTACCAAACATAGAAGAGGTAATGGAAGCTGTAGTCGGGGTTATCAAGAAGAAAAAGAATGGTGAACGATCAATCGTTCGGAAAGGCTTGAAAATATGCTGAACAAGATAGACATGGAAAGAATCAAACCTCGTATCTCTGCTTCCTTTTCAGGAGCAGGACGAATAATGGTTTCAGTTATAGTGTCAAACTCTTTGGGATGGATTCCGTTCTCCCTAATGTATTGGGTAATCACATCACGTTCGTAGAATTCGTTAGGGTAACCTTCCAAAGTCACTGGAGTGGTAATTCGCTGATTTGAATACGCACAAATATATCCTTTTGCTTTTTGTTCATCGAGCGACAATTTGGGGATTTGTGGTGTTTGTGGTGAGATATGTTGAGGCGCTGACATTTGAGGATTTGGACTGATTTGTGCCTGTTGGGAGTGTTGTGGAAGAACTGCTTGTGGTTGCGTCTGGGGAGGAGTCTGATGGAAACCGAGATTTGACTGTGGCGGAAAGTGGTCCTGCTGTGGTTGAAATTGGCTTTGCTGTTGAAAGTTGCTTTGTTGTGGTGTAAAGTGGTTCTGTTGTGGTGGAAAGTTGTTTTGTTGTGGTTGAAATTGGCTTTGCTGTGGCGGTAAGTGGTTTTGCTGTGGTGGCAATGGTTGTTGGAAGGCGGTACTTGGAGGTTGTGAAACTGGTGCAGGAGGTGAATAATTCACTTGGCTGGGGATATATGGGTGAGAGGGGGTTTGCGGGTTCTGTTGTGCTGACAGTTGCTGGTAAGAAGAATTTGGTATTTGTGAAGCTGGGGCAGGAGGGGAATAGTTCACTTGGCTGGGGATGTTTTGTGGGTGATTGGTGTGATTTGGGGTTTGAGTCAATTCATTCCATGGCCGTTGTTGAGGTAGTGGTTGAGCAGGGACCGTAACTTCATAATATTCAACGAGTTCAAAGTAATATCCGTCATGTTTGAGCCAGAGTGGCTTGACGTGGTAACGGTAAAATGAATTCTCGGTTGGGGCGTTCACAAACGAGTCTCCAGTCTGCGTGTTTGGGATGAGGAGATCTAAATGTAAAGGGTTCCCAACGGTATTGCCATGTATTACAGGAGTGATTCTACTGAAGTATTTTTGGTTGTATTGTGGTGGAAGAGGGTTGTCGGCTTTGACCAAAACCCTTACATGTGATCCATCGATATCAAATGAACAGTGTTTCCAAAAATTGTCAAAACGATTATCACGACGACCAGGTGTGATAGAATTGCAGACTTCCCAAACATAAGATGGTGTGATGTTCGTGACTAGATTAGATTGATTTTGATTCCAATCCATGTCAATGGTGATCTTTGGCCACGTTTCTGTGTTATAATAAACACCAGACTGCGGGGTGGGGATTTCCAACGACCTCATTGTTCCTGTGAGTGAATATTCATTTCTGTAAACAAACAAGTTCAGATTCTCGAAAGTTTGGGCATGAACAGGTCGGACTCGAAAGATGAATTGCTCCGGTTGAATTCCTGGAATACCTAGAATATGGAATTCGAGTTCTCTTGGTGTAATTTTGTTGAGGATTCCGAAAATGGTGATGCTTTGTCCCTCCAAACGCTGTCTGAAAATCAGTTTTGTGGATTGCAGAGGATCAAGTGGATTGTGGAGGAGAAATTGTTTGAATGAGATCTCGAAGTGAGTCATCACGTGTTGATGAAGATTCCGAACGAACCGCAGATTTCACCAGATTTTGTGTGAACCCACATGTTCTTCCTTTTTCTTTCCACACCATCATAGAATTGTGCATTTTTGCCGTGGTACGTTCAGACGGAGACTTGGATATCCTGAAAGTCATTTCTTTTCGCTGATGGTTTTATGGTGACCTTATTGAGTACAACTTTTTGGGTTGTATATTTTTGTTATGGGAGAGATTGCCACCTTATTTGAACATGGTATGTGCCACCTCAAAACCTTCACCTCGTTTTCTCTCTGCACATCTTGGTTAGGCTGCCGAAAAATACAAATTTGCTAACCGCTTTCTCGACATTGTTGAACCAATCATGCCAGACCTCACTGCAAACAATCTAAACCTGGTTTCTGAACGTGTCGATCATGACAACAACATTTCCGATGCTGAGAAATCGTATATTAAAGAATGGCTACGGACCCAATCTCATGTTATCAATGCCCAACTGTCTTCCCTTTCATGATTCATAGTTTTTTTCAGAGACGGCTCAGTAACCAGAAAATCAGTCCAATTCTTCCTGAAATTTGTCGAACAGTTAGATAAAAAACCCGTCACTCGCAGACAAGAACCAGCGAACATTTTTGGCAGGCAACAAGTTTCAACTGGAGCCTCCTCAAGCTTTGAAGAAAGAAGAAAAACCATCGGAGGCCTTGCAGTTCCTGGAGGTACTTGGATGCCGGGCATGAATCGACCAGGTGGGATGCGTTTGGAGCCAGCAACCGAAGTTGAGTTCGATCCACTCGAAGCAAGAGCAGATATTCCCGAACCGACACAGGAACGACGACTCCCAACCATGCCAAAACGCAATGCGGGAAGGAGAACATCACAAGCCTCTGATAGGCCGTCAAATCCGTTTGAAAGACGAGCCTCAAATACGAACGAAACTGAACCAGAGAAAGTAGTGCAAGACGACCCCATTGAATCCGAACCTCCCCCTCATAATGACTACACTCCACCGCCATCTATGCGCTCTGCAAGTCGGACTCCATCACCTGCCAGAGATGTCCCACCGCTCCAACTTGAAACAAAACCAGCTCCCATTGAGAAGGTTGTCTCACCTCCTCCCACAGTTCAGCCAAAACAAACACAACCAACTATCTCCTCACAATCCCCTTATCGTCCCCAGGTGAACCCACAACCAAAACCCCAACCAAAACTCCAACAAACTTCGACTCTCAATAAACCCAGTCTCAATACGTCCTCGTCTATGCCCAGACCATCTCAGAACCCACCAAAATCAGCTGCCAAAATCCCAGCTAAAGACCACCCCGATTATCAGCCATTCTTTGAGAAAATGAGAGCTGGGAAGAGACCGATGTTCTTGGCTCCAGACATGAGACAGAAAGGACTCAATCCAGACGCACTGAATAACCCTGACCTTCTTGTTTAAGTTTCTTTTTTCTAATCATCACTTGTTTTATTCGTTGACTTTGCTCGCCTCACATTCTTTCACTGTTCAAAGTTGATTATCCAGTGTGAAGTCTGTGACCGATTACACATAATCAAGGCGACCGAGGGGATGAACGATGATGAGAGGCCCATCTGGATGATCGTTCTGGTCCATTATTTTCTTCCGGCCGAAGCTAGATTCAACAATGGGTTTTTTTTTTTCACTTTTGTCTGAGTATTATCTTTAGGTGGAGATGGAGGCAGTTTTAAGCAGAGGACAGAAATGGTTAAGACAAAACAGACCAAAAAAGAGTTCCAGTACGATCTCCAACATGGCGAACGATATTTCATATGTAGCCTTTCGGGACAACCCCTCTCCGATCCTATTGTTGTAGATTGCCGTGGAAATATGTTCAATAAGGAAACATTTTTGAAAGAATTTCTCTCCAACAAGAACGAAGTCAGAGCCGCCTTTCCTCACATTCGCAATCCCTTGAAAGATCTCATCCAAGTCTTTTTCACCCCAAACCCAGCATACACTCGAAACCGAGTTGAATTCCCACAAGAACATCAACCTGGTCCATGGGTCTGCCCATTACGATCCGACATTGAAGTTAATGGCAAACAAAAATTCACATGTCTCTCACCGTGTGGACATGCTCTTTGCGATGCTTCAGTTTGCGAAGTTCTTCTTCCAGAAGAGGATATTTCCATGTTCCGTCGTCATCCAGTCTCGATCACAAAACAAGTGAACTGCCCGGTCTGCTCAGCGAAAGTAACAAATCTCATCCCACTAATCCCGACAAATGAAGAAGCTAATTCACTATATAAACCAGTGGTTGTTTCAACAAAGCACAAAAGAAAAGAATCCCACCCATCAATTAATCCAGACGAAATGAAACGAATCGAATCAATCCAACGGCCAGTTAAACTCCGAAGATCTCTCAGCCCTGAAAACCCAATGGAGGAAGGGAAGGGAGAGAAAATGATGAAGACAGAAGAGTATCCGGAAGAGGCGAGACGACGTGAAAGGAGAGATCGAGATGGGTGAGAAATAAACGGTTCTGTGAGGATGATTTCGACTCTATAGTCTCTCTTGCATGATTTTTTGAGATTATTGTTTGATTGAAGTCACTTTATACATGAAAGACTGAAAACAGCTCATCCAATCTGTCATTATTGTCAAATCAAGGGTGTGATCGTGAAGACATGTTCGCAATTTTCTTTTTTGTGGCTTCAAACATTCATGCCTATGTTCGATTCAACCCTGATTATTCGAATCATCGCTATAATTCCATAAATAATAACAATACTCAATCAAACGGCCAGTTCAGAATCTTCAACCAGAAACTCGACCATTTTGATCCAACAAATACCAAAACATTCAAACAGAGGTATTTAGTGAACGATACGTATTATCGAAACTCTCACACAATGTACCTGTACCTGAATGGAGAGGCACCTCTTCGTGCCTCTCGGTCTGATGGAGAATACGCTCTGAGTATGCTCAGGATTGCTTTGTTCATATTTCTATCTCCATTATATCTTCTCTCCCATTGCCATTCTCTCCTTCAAGCACTCTCCAAGCTACACAAAGCTGTCCTTGTGGTACTTGAACATCGATACTACGGCGAATCTCAACCATTCACCGATCACTCCACTCAAAATCTGAAGTATCTCTCAGCGAAACAAGCTCTTGCTGATGCAGCCCACTTCGCGGAATGGATCAAAGCAAATGATCTCAAGGCTCTTCAAATCCGAAAAATTGTGGTTGTCGGAGGAAGTTATGCCGGCTGCTTGTCAGCGTGGTTCAGAATGATGTATCCTCACATTGCCGTCGCTGCCATCTCGTCGTCTGCCCCTGTTGTTGCGAAAGCAGATTATTTTGAATATGACCAACATATTCGTGAGACTCTGGAGAAATATAGTCAAGAATGCGTCGTAAATATCCAAAAAGCCACCACGGAGATTGAGGAACAGATCGCAACAGATTATCCCACTGTTCAGAAACTCTTGGGCTGCGAGAAAGTTAGTGACAAAGTCGACTTCCTCTATGTGATTGCCGACATGGTCTCGCACTCTGTTCAATACAACCAGTTCGCTGGACCCGAAGACAAGCAAATGATCAAACTATTGTGCGACACACTCTCCCAAGCACCCGCTGCCGGAAAGACGATTAAAGACAATATGTATGATTTCGTGTCGAAGATGTTTGTGAACATGGATACGAATTGCTACGATTTCTCATCTTCAGCGGAGATCCTCAAAGACACCACAATGGACTTCACAAAATCTGGCAGACAGTGGACATATCAGACCTGCACAGAGTTTGGATACTTCCAAGTCGCCCCTGCGGAGAACTCACTCCGATCAAAGCAGATTACCCTGGAATACCATTATGATCTTTGCGAGAAAATTTTCGGCCCAGAATTTCGTCAACCGGACATCGAAGCGACAAATGCGTTCTTTGGAGGAGAAGATATGCTTGGGACGAATATCGCGTGGGTTAATGGGGCTGCAGACCCCTGGATGCGACTCAGCATCATCCCTCGCACTGTAAAGGGCCAAAATGGGGAAGTTAAGGACGACGGACGACAACAAAGACAACGATGGGAAATCGCACTCATCGAAAACGGTTCTCATTGCACAGACCTTCGTGAACCGAATGCCACCACCGATTCACAATCGTTGGTGAAAGCTCGAGAAATGGAACGAACTGCCATTGAATACTGGTTTGAAAGCTCAACCTTCTACACTCCAAAGTGGCAGTGGTCAAGCCCATCAGCTATTTTCTCGATGGCTATGTTTGGAGTCAGTCTGCTGTTACTCATCTTATCGGTTATTCTTGTGATTGTTGCATGCGTTCATCACAAGAACAAACGCAACCCTGTGGCTTATAAGCCAATCAACCCGTAAAATGAAATGTGAGCTCACCTCATTGGCTTTCGTTCATGTTTGTTTTTCGAGGGAATAACTGTTCTTCACCTCATGCTGTTCAATTATATCAATGTTTTTGGCTGTATCTCGTTGGATAGAAATATCGAACAGACTTCTATGCCGTGGAATATGTTGTATCTCGCACCATGGGCTGGATCGGATTCATCATCTTTTTTCGTGATGACAACATTCACTACAACTGTCACAGCCACGATCAAGGCCGCCACAAAAAGCTCCTTATACAGTATCCTGTTCAGTTTTTTATTCCCTCCAGAAAATGTCACCAGAACGAAAGTCGTTCTTCAACTCGTAAAAAACGGACAACAGACAATCCTACAAGTCAAATCAACGACTTCATCACGGGACTTACTTCGATCAATTACTGTTCAAAGTTTTACAGTGACATCAGAAACCTTTACATTCCAATCACCAGAAGGCACTGTCGAAATGAGACTTCACAGTCCAACTCAAGATCAAAGTATGTTTTCTCTTCACTGAATCGTTCCCAGTGACACAAATACGAAAGGCTCTTGAAATAAGCCTCTTCCAACAACCTCCTCCCTCAGTTCCGTTCTCCAGCGCTCCGATCCAACCAATGGGATCAATAAATCCGCAAACACCCCTTCCCCCTTACTTACAATCTTCCACATCGACACCACTCGCCTCATCTCAACCCTATGCACCCACTTCACGCCCACCACCTCCTCCTTACCGTGGTCCCCCAACCCAAAACCAATTAGCACACTCAGCCCCCAATCAAGTGACCTTCCAGGCCCAACCGGCAGTAATCCAGAAATTTGACGCTCTTTCACTCACATCTCTTCCGCCGAATGTCCAACTTGTTGTTCCCAAAGCTCACCTCTCAACTAATCTTGAATCTCTCGAAAACAACAAAAAGACATTATCCGACCTTCTCCAAAACTTCACTGATCTCTCTCGATCCCAAACTCTCGAAACCACGTTTAAAGCTCGCCCCCAATTCAAGCCCAGTCTGAGTCAATCGGGCAACCGTTTTCCACCTCCACGGAAGCAGCCTCCACCACAAAAGAATCTTGGTGTGTCCTACGCTGCTCAACCAGCTGCTCAGCCAGCTGTTCAGCAGGTCTCTTACCCTGTGGGTTCACCCAGCTACCCACAACAATATCCTCCACAACAGATCCAACCACAATACCCCAATCAGCCGTATCAGCAGACACCGGGTTATCCACCGTATGCTGATGGGGCACCGAGCTATCAGGCACAGCCAGGGGCCTATCCACCGGGTGGATATCAACAGCCACCGTACAGATGAGAGTTTTCTTATTATCCTTCGACATATCTTCTTTTTGTGGCTTTTTTCTTTCAATTATGGATCTGGAGCGATTCTATTGTCGGATAACACTCATGACATCTCGTCATACGATCCCAATCATCACTAGGAATATGTTTAATGGGTCCAGTTTCATGTCGAAACAAGCTATATCGATCTCTTCGCTCCTAACCCGTCAGGAAGCAGAAGAATGCAAAGTTGCATTCGACCGCAGAGATGTCAATCAGATGAAATTCATCAATCTGAAGGACCTACGAGAAGTTCTGCAAGAAGTGAACCAACTTCCACCTGACGATGAGCTTTTCGAACTTGTGTTGAAGCTTAATCTTGATTCTTCTGGGACGATCACATTCCAACAGTTTATCCGACTAGTTGAAATGCACAAAGAGAAACAACACGGAAACCTCGATGACAATGGAACACTCGAGGCGTTCGGTCTGACTCATGATTCAAACATCATTCTCCTGTCTCTCACATAGTTGTTTGTGGTGGAAACCCTGACAAAACAGGTATTTTTTTCTCTTACTCTCTTATCGATGATCGTGATCTTCACATTCGCATAGGAACTGTTGAGACTCGGAAAATCACCAAAATTGTCAAGCAATACGAACTTCCTGTTGATATTGAATCAATTTTGGCCGAGTTAGATCGTCAACAGACTGGAGCGATCGATTATTATAAGTTTTCCTCAATCTTCGTTAATTCATCCAAACACAATCAAAAGAAGCGACAAAGTATGGGAATGCCTCGCCAACGGTCGGGTAGTATTGGAAAGTTCCCACAGCCTCAACGGGGATTTGCTGGAACCAAATAGTTGTACTCACATTATTTTTTTATTCAGATTCTAACCCTTCATTAACATCTCACGTCCAAGGATGTTCTGTTTGACGCAGGATCTTTCTGAAAAACTCTCACAGAACTAGCAGTGTGTCTGTTTTGCAGAATTTGGAAGTGTGTCTCCCAGCTTAAATAATCATAATGGTTTGATCAGCTCTCGCCACTCCTCTTCATTCGTGTTTCCTTCTGGTTCGGTTCTTTGATCATATGTTTTTTGACGAAGCTTCTGAGTCAGAAGACTCAGAATATATTGAACCACAGCAACCACTTCAACACCAAACACCACCACCCTCATCGACTCTCCTTTCAAAACTCCTTGACAATCCTGAAGAGTTTCACTTCTATTCATGTATTTTCCTTTTCAGAGCAGACAAGATCTTGACGGGTGCAGCTCACGAAAAAGGTCTGTTTTTCGTATCACCTCATCCTTTCAGTGGACAATGATCTTGCACAGAACCCTGATATTTGTACTGAATGTGAGGAATCAAGTGCCACACTATTTTGCTTCCAATGCAATGGTCTGTCGTTTTCCATTTGATCTGACACAACTCATCTTTCTCGATAGATTCATTCTGCCAAGAATGCTTCAATCTCTATCATTCCAAAGGTATATTTCTATTCATGCATTCTTTTTTCACAGGAAATCGAGCATCCCATCAGACGAGCACTATCTTCACAAATGCCGAAATCGAAAAAGAACCAGCCCAGATCCCGAATCCCCCAATTGCTTTCGAAACAAGCCACACCATTCAAGCTGCTACCCCAACACCCATCGAACTTAATATGAATTTGCCTCTTCCATCCCCATCACCAACACCATCACTAACTCCAACTGCATCCACTCACAGAGCATGGTACGAACGAGCAAAATACATCCCAATTCGGCTAACACGTGAGGACCGTCAATCCATGAGATTGGTTGATGCTGTGCTCTCAACTTGCAACTACACCGATCTCATCGACAACACGTCGTTCTCCAACGCATCTCGACGGATTGGCAAAATTATTCAAGAATTGTGCGGAATTCTAACGGGATTGGTCGTCTCGAAGAACTATCAACAAGGACAGCTCCTCATCGCCGACCGGAATTTTGCAAACCATCAACACTTTTTCCAAAATATGTTTGAACGTCTGTATCTCGTTCTTCTTCATCTTCCCATATTTCTCTCGGGATACCTCAGTTGGCCGTCGCTATAAGATCACCACTCCTGAAAAGATGCGATCCTCTTACGGGAAATTGATGTACTGTTTAATGGACTCCCAGCTTCCTGCAGTGAGGGAAATGATTGGGTTTTCGTGCGTCGTTCCTGTCCGAAATGTGTTTGAGTGGTTGGAGCATTATGGGATTAGTGCGCTACTTGATGATCCTCTCCTCGACCTTGCCACGAAGGAAATTTACGCTACTGACCAAAAACCACGCCACATCATCGATCAGGAGATTAAGATGAAGGAACGAGCGGTTAAAGTCCTCTCTACTCGATATTCTCGAGATTCTCCTTTGGAAAATAATGGGGAGATCAAACAAGATCCATATTCATATGCTCGAAATGACTATTACTACTGGGGATATCGTCCACGACGACGATCTATTGATCTTCCACCTGAATTGTGCAACGGGCCGGACTATCTTCCGAAACCACTCTCGATCAAAACAACCGCTGATCCTGAGGACGTTAAATGGATGCTGTACTCTCTAGCAGACAACGCTACGTTCCTCCGATTCAATTCCGAGCCCTGCCGCCGAATGTTGGAATATTTGGACTTCTATTTCGATCCCAACGAAGCCAACAAAGAAGTCGTTCTCGAAGACACTGAATCAGAAGATGAACACACTCCCAACTCACCGTCTGACGATCTCGCCGATCCAGCAATGTTGAAGGATCCTCAGCATTCTGACCCATCTCAAATTTTCAGAAAAGGTGATTTGTCGATTGAAGTGGGATACCAGGGTGCGCGTCTCAGACACGATCACACACGACAGTTTCATTACGTCAAGCAGACACTGACGCTTTGGGAGGCAATTCTGAAAGAAATGTTCAAATTGTGGAGTTTAGCTGAGCAAGATCTGCTCGATCCACACCATCCTTATCAAATGAAGGACACAGGACAAGGAATTCAACGGCTCCAGATGTGCTCGCGTGTTGGGAAGGAGATGGCGAGGATTCTGAGAAGTGTTCAGGCTGAACTGACCGAAGGATGGGTTGGCTCGTCTGTCATCCATCTTGGCGACACGAACGTTCCAAACGCGTTCCTTTTCGTTGACAAATACACCCAAGTGTCGCGCATTCTTTCTCCGCTTGTCATTGTCTTGGACAAGGTTCCAGCGATGTGCCGTGAAAACGAAGGCACAAAATTGTATGTTGAGAAAGAGTTTGGGTCTGTTCGACTGTGTCAACTTGAGATACTCCAAGATTTCTTCAGATCCGCATTTGATGGGTCAGGATCTGATTCGTTCTTTGAGGCTGGGTCGTGCATTGATGGGAGACTCACGTCGGCTTGGAATTGGTGCTCGAAGTTGGAGCAGAAACGGTTCTTCCCCGTGTTTCTGTTGGCTGGGTTCACTGGATTTGACGGGCAGTTCTAAACCGATTTTGTTGATGAACAGAACATTTCACAATCTTTTTTCACAGTTTGATGTTCTCTCGTGGATGTGGAAGCAACTTTAGAGTTGTCTGGGTTCTCCTTCACAACACAATTCATTCACTCCCATAAAATGAACACAGTTCGATAACAGTGGTGATGTGCAGAAAAATCAAGAAAAAAATGAAGATAACAAAATGAAAAGATCTGGGTGATGTTGTTACTTATATTTGAAAATCTGCAAGTTCAGAATAAAGACCAACAGAATCGAGATAAGCTGAATCAGACACTCCTGTCAGAGCAGGCAGATTTGTCGACAACATCCGAAGGGTGTTCTGTCTTTTGCAGGCAATTTGAGTGAATAGATCGTTCTTTTCTTTATCATTTCTTTCTTCTTCCTATGTTCAGTTCTATCCTTTTTTCATCAGCTCAATTTGTGTTGCTCATTCATTTCTCATCCCAACCATCCCGACCTCGCTTCCTCTCACTTTCATTCCTCGCCTGTCTGTCTGCACCGCCTTCTCTGTCCACCCCACAACTCCTCCCGAAAACCCTCTTTTGCTCCCAACCTCAACATTCCGGCAGACACAGTCTGACACCGACACATCAGACAAGTCCACACGATGTCCTCTTCCTCCAACGATCAGGAATCCGCTTCCTCCCACACAGTCTCTTCCTCTCCCTGCGCTCGCTGTGGCTGTGTTCGTGTTCTCCAAAATGCAGTTTGTGAACTCGCTTCCAGACAGATCCACCGATTCCAGCTTCCCTCCTTTCTTTCTTTCCATCCACACAAACACACTTCCTCCTCCAACTCTCCACACTGTCGACTCGACCTCTCCAAAATTAACGCCACTCCAACAATCTCGGAACGTGCATTCGCTCAGCACAACCGAGCTCCCTGCGGCGCGAACTCGGACAACACTTCCAAACCTCTCTCCACGGCATCCTGTGAACGACGTTTTCCGCACTTCCATCCCCCCACTCACTCCACCACACAACACTCCTCCTCCAGCCACCGTCACTTCAGAGAACGAGCTTCCTTCCATCCACACTCGTCCTCCCGCCATCTCCACAATCGATGACTTTCCAGTCAACCACAGATCAGTCGTTGCAACTTCGTTCAATGTCAGCTCGCCTTCCCTCCCTACCCAGACCAGCCCCGATTTCAGTCCTCTCTCTCCACTCACACTGCATTCTGACAATCCCAGTTGCCCTTCGCGATGTAAAACGAAAACTCTCCCAAAACCAACTTTCATGTTCAGCTCCAGTCCACGCATTGACAGTGTGTGCCCACAAACAACAATCTGGCCATCTGTTCTGTCTGATCCATCCGAGATCGAGCACACAATCTCGCTTCCTTCCTCCCTCCCCGATATTCCACACGTCTTCCTCGATCCTCCCTCCATCACAATTCGCTTCCCTATTCTTGCTGATTCCAAAATCTCAATCCACACCTCGTCTTCTTCGCTTTTCATCCCATTCTCCATTCCTCCATGAAGTGTCAAAAACGGTGCTTCCAGAGTCCCGTCCCCTTCCTCGTCCTGTCCATCCTTCCCAACGAACAACACTGTCTGGCGAAGCATCGCTGCCAGATCCACTTTCTCCCCCGACGATCCATCCAACCCAACCAGCGTCCATTCTGGCGCGGTTTCGAATGTTCCCAGCCATTTCTTTTTCGAAATGATCTCAATCAGCCTTCCTCCAACCACAAACACATCTCGTCCGCCTTTGTCCATTCCACAGCTGTTCGCGTCATTGTTTCGGCCAAATGAGAGCGATAGGAGGGACAGAGAAATCGATCCAACGGACGAACTGACATCAATCCAGATTCCTCCTCCATTTCCTGTTGCTGAGCAGGACACAAACGATGTGTCAGAGATCGTCACAGTTCCAGATGACACAACAGCGATCTTCAGCGCTCCTCCATTCCCTTTCGACGAGCACGAGATGAACGACGACGAATCAGTCGCTGTTTTCATGATCTCCAGTTTCTCTCCTTCCCCAATTCCCATCTCAATCACATTTCCTGATCCAGATGAACAATCATCAACAAGCGATGAGAACGAGCAGCCTTTCATCAGAACAGTCCCACTTCCACACACAAACGACTTCTTCATTTTCATTCGAGACATCGAGCACGCTTCAAGCGTCACTGTTCCTCCATTCTGACCCAACAACGATTCCACGGACGAATCTCCTCCATCCAGTGTGATCTCGTTCAGATTCAGAGTGCTTGTTCCACTCACTGCGAACAAGTTTTGTCCTGTCCCAGTTCCTAAAATCGGAAGTGAGGCGAAGTTCACTGTTGAGCTGCCTCCATTCAGAGCGAAGAGAGACGCACTTCTGACAGTCAAAGAGGAAGTGATGGTTGTGAACGATGTGGAGTTGCCATCAATTAAAAATGACCCTGAAACAACAGTGATGAGAGGAGAGGAGACAGAGGGGTTGAGAATCGTGTTGGTTCCGGTCAACTCCACTGTTCCTGTTGAGATTGTACAGAATGGAATCGGAATCTCTCCACTCGCATCTCCAACTGAACAGTCTTCAATCGACACTTTTCCGTTCGTCACACAAATCAGTGCAGATGTTCGATCAACAGCCATCGTTCCACATTTCATCACCAGCGACGAGAGAGTGAGGTGTGTTGTCGGCTGGCCAACGAGGATCCCACCATTGACACTAAGCGTAAGTTTCTCTGTACCAGATCGAGAGAGTGTCCATGTCGTGTCGATCGAGGCGAGCGAAGTCGCTAGTGGCATGTCAGACTGCATCACAACTGATTTTGTCGTTTTCATCACATTCATCGAATGACTCAGTGACGAGCAGGGCAGTTCGACGAGACCACAATTCGGATGGTCTGTTCCAGAGGAAGCAACGCGAACTGATCCAGTCGTGTGAGGATACCAGTAGAACAGCAGAGACCCAGAAGACGGAGAAACTGCGTTCGTGTCAATTCCCCAGAACTCTTCGTGAACATCACTCGTGAACACCACTCCCGATGTCGTGTTCGGTCGGATCGCATCGAGTGGGCCAGTTCCACTTCCTTTCAGGAACGACACCAAATCAGTACGCGTCAGATGAATCAAGTTCCCATCCCCACTCGCACTGCAAGACGAGAATGTCGTTGTTCCAGTCACTGTGAACGTTCCTGTCCCAGTCAAAACAACTTTCATCACTCCTCCATTTCCACTCGAACAGACACACGACGAGAACGAGCAACTCGCAATCGAGAGCGATCCTGACGACAGTGTCGATGAGATCACACTTCCATCTCCACTGCTTTGTGTCACATTCTCAATCGACATTCCAGAAAGTGCGAGAGATCCTCCACTTTGGGAGAAGAGCGACTGCGAAGAGATGAATCGGTTGGAAAAGTCGAGAGTCGTCGTGTCGAGAGTGAGTGTTCCTGACGAGAGCGAGAAGAGAGAGGCGGAGTGGGTGGCGGACGAGGGGTTTACAAGTCGGCATGTCGAGTCCATCGCGATCGATCCTCCAGCAACGACAAACACGACTGTGGAGAGTTCGGCAAGTTCAATCGAGAGTGAGGAGAAGCTGAGCGTGCCAGCGGAGACAGTGAATGACACATCTGAGGCGAGTGTCAGTGTTTGGGGTGAGCCAGCCAGTGCTGAAATTGTGAGTGATTGCGTCAGTGTGGGAAGGGAAGCTGGGACTTGGAGAGACGAGTCCAGTGTGATGGTGCGGGTTGTTTTGAGAGATGTGAAGGAGTGAGGGAGTGTTTGGCAGGCGAGTTCGATGCGACCACAGTTCGCGTGATCCTCTCCATCAGAGTGAACATGGACAGCACCAGAAGAGGCAATGTGAGGATACCAGAAGAACAGAAGCGACTCAGGCAATGTGTTGTTGCCAACAAACTCGTTCTTCTCGGCGGTGGTGAGGATCGAGCCAGATAGTGTTGGTTTCAGACCAATCAGAACTCCTTCTGCGTCTGTTTTCACATTGCTGCTTTGAACAAACACTTTCGATCCCAGAATCGCATTGTTGGAATCGGACCCGGACCCAAACACGAGTGACGAGAACGAGGTTGAGGTGGAAGTGCTGGCTGAAAGGTCGAGCCAGATTCCTCCTCCATTTCCAGTTGCTGAGCAGCACACGAACGACGTGTCAGAGATCGTCACAGTTCCAGATGACTCAACTGCGATCTTCAGCGCTCCTCCATTCCCTTTCGACGAGCACGAGATGAACGACGACGAATCAGTCGCTGTTTTCATGATCTCCAGTTTCTCTCCTTCCCCAATTCCCATCTCAATCACATTTCCTGATCCAGATGAACAATCATCAACAAGCGATGAGAACGAGCAGCCTTTCATCAGAACAGTCCCACTTCCAGACACAAACGACTTCTTCATCTTCATTCGAGACATCGAGCACGCTTCAAGCGTCACTGTTCCTCCATTCTGACCCAACAACGATTCCACGGACGAATCTCCTCCATCCAGTGTGATCTCGTTCAGATTCAGAGTGCTTGTTCCACTCACTGCGAACAAGTTTTGTCCTGTCCCAGTTCCTAAAATCGGAAGTGAGGCGAAGTTCACTGTTGAGCTGCCTCCATTCAGAGCGAAGAGAGACGCACTTCTGACAGTCAAAGAGGAAGTGATGGTTGTGAACGATGTGGAGTTGCCATCAATTAAAAATGACCCTGAAACAACAGTGATGAGAGGAGAGGAGACAGAGGGGTTGAGAATCGTGTTGGTTCCGGTCAACTCCACTGTTCCTGTTGAGATTGTACAGAATGGAATCGGAATCTCTCCACTCGCATCTCCAACTGAACAGTCTTCAATCGACACTTTTCCGTTCGTCACACAAATCAGTGCAGATGTTCGATCAACAGCCATCGTTCCACATTTCATCACCAGCGACGAGAGAGTGAGGTGTGTTGTCGGCTGGCCAACGAGGATCCCACCATTGACACTAAGCGTAAGTTTCTCTGTACCAGATCGAGAGAGTGTCCATGTCGTGTCGATCGAGGCGAGCGAAGTCGCTAGTGGCATGTCAGACTGCATCACAACTGATTTTGTCGTTTTCATCACATTCATCGAATGACTCAGTGACGAGCAGGGCAGTTCGACGAGACCACAATTCGGATGGTCTGTTCCAGAGGAAGCAACGCGAACTGATCCAGTCGTGTGAGGATACCAGTAGAACAGCAGAGACCCAGAAGACGGAGAAACTGCGTTCGTGTCAATTCCCCAGAACTCTTCGTGAACATCACTCGTGAACACCACTCCCGATGTCGTGTTCGGTCGGATCGCATCGAGTGGGCCAGTTCCACTTCCTTTCAGGAACGACACCAAATCAGTACGCGTCAGATGAATCAAGTTCCCATCCCCACTCGCACTGCAAGACGAGAATGTCGTTGTTCCAGTCACTGTGAACGTTCCTGTCCCAGTCAAAACAACTTTCATCACTCCTCCATTTCCACTCGAACAGACACACGACGAGAACGAGCAACTCGCAATCGAGAGCGATCCTGACGACAGTGTCGATGAGATCACACTTCCATCTCCAATTGTTCGAACAACATTCGTCAGCGTCAGTCCCACAATCTCCAAACTGCCTCCATTCTGAGCAAAAAGTGGTTGAGACGACAACTCCACTTGGGCGCCGAGATTCAGTGCTGACCCATCCAATTTCATCAACCCACTTTTCGTGGTGAAAAGTGATGAAGTCAGGATGTCCGTTCCGAGTCGAGTGAGTTGCAGAGAGTTCTCCATCACAATTGATCCTCCGTCCACCTCAAACACTCCAGCTGTTGTGCCTGCTGCCAGTGTCAAAATGACGTTTGTGAATGTCAACGTTCCTGATGTGACTTTGAATGAATTTGAGTTGGTCAGAGCGAGTGTGTGAGTTGTGGTTGATGTTGATTTGATCGTCAAAGACGAAGAAAGTGGCGAGAGACCCACTCCCAAGTCAATTGAACTGTCCAAGCTCAGCTCTCTCGTTGCTTTGATTCTGACGAACGATTCCTCCAAAGTTCGACAAGCCAGTGCGAGATCTCCACAATGAAGATGATCCTGGCCCAACGAATTGACATGAACAGGCCCAGACGAATGCGAGAACCAGAACAGAAGCAGAGACCCTTTCAATGAATCCGTTTCGAATCCGACAAACTGATTTTTCTCATTTTCTGTGAAAAGACGATCTGTTGGGAGGAGCGGCTTCAAGGCGCTGATTCCAGCTGTGTTCGCGTCTGTTTTCAGAGGAGCGCTGATGAGATACAGATTTGTGCCGACAGGTGCAGAGTTGGCAGTTGTTGATCCAAACTTCGCCCCAACGAACGAGACTGTTCCTGTTGAGATTTGTGTCATATCGACGAACACAGCTCCTCCTTTCGAAGTCGCATGACAACCATCGAACGACCCACTCAGCGTTGCCATTCCTGTTCCAACAATCTTCACATTCACTACTCCACCGTTCTCTGACGAACACGAGGTGAACGATGTGTCGGTGCTGATGACGAGTTTGTGTCCAGATGAGATCGTTCCTGTGATGGGACTGGATGTTGAGGTGGTGGTGAGCGATGTGAGAGAGCATGTTGTGAGGACAAGCGATCCGCCAGTGAGAACGAACAGAGACGAGGCCAGTGAAGATCCTTGAACTGTCAGAGAGGAGAGTGTGAGTGAGTTCTGTTTCACGTTGAATGAGGCAGCGTTGGAAACGGTCAATGTTCTTCTCGTCGCGTCAGATTTTAGCATCCAATCAACAGTCGAGTCAAACACAGTTGTGATCCCATCATTCTCCTTCAGCTGGACAGCCATTCCTGTCCCTTTCAGATTCTGATGGCCGATCGGGAGAGTCTTGCAGGGAAGACTGGAATGACCACATCGCGTGTGATCGACACCATTGACAGAATTCACATCGAGCTGTCCAGCGAGGTAGGGGAAGATGATATACAAATAAGGCGTGATTTCGGAAGGCGAGGACGGAGAGAGCAGCTCCACCACTTCAAGTTTGAATTGGGCTGACGAGAAGAAGCCAGAGTTTTCTGGTGTGGTGAGCGAAGACGGGAACTGAGACGGCTTGAGAGTTGTCGTTGCATCAGTCGCATTCACTCGAACAAACACATTCATGCCATTTCCAGTGCATGTGTTTGCTGTCGTTCCAGTTCCGAACGAAGCTGAGGAAAAGGAGAGCTGTGTCGGTGAGCTCATTTCTGTCACATCCAACCACATCGCTCCTCCATCTCCACTCGCCCCACACTTTTCAAACGACACAGACCCGATCAGCAGACTCCCATCCGTGATTTTGATTTTCAGCGCTCCTCCATTTCCTGTTGACGAGCACGAGATGAACGAGGATGAGGAATCAATTTTGACTGTCTTGCCTGAACCGATCGTGGGTTCGAGAACGCGGACGGAAGGGCTTCCAGCTGTGCCGTCAGAGATGCACTCGAACGTCGTTCCAAGAAGTGTCATGTCGCCTGTTCCCACAAGCAGACTCGCCTCCAAAACCAAGTTTTTGAAGTTCGACGAGCTCACCACAAGCTTTCCTGTTTGCACAACACTGGCCAAGTGACCCATTCTCTTCCCTTCTCCGTCCAGCCCACAATTCGTCAAAGTTGTTGTTCCTCCAGAAACTGTAAAGACTGTTCCTGTTCGCCCCGTTCCGTCAGCTTTGTGTGTCAGCTTCACGTTTGTCAAGGTCAGCGTTCCCAGCGACGAGAACAGGCAGTTGGCTGGGTTTGGAGACATCAGGACGAAGGTGAGTGTGGAGAAGGAGAGAATGGCTTGCGACGTCACTCTCACCACATTTGGAGAATCGTTCAGTTCGACCTTCGCCGTCAGCATGTCTTTTCCAGTCACAGAAATCGAGCGTTCGTCAACCAGAATGCTTGTCTCAGCTGTCGTCCCAATCTCAACTGACACGGAACCAACAAAATCCTTTCCCAAGCGTCCAACGAGCCCTCCAATCGTTTTGCATTTCTGTCCACTCCTCCAACAGAACCAATCCTCTTTTCCATCATTCCCATCCACAACCATCTCGTAGCTTGGCCATTCTGTCAGTTGGCTTCCACTGAACTCCGCTGAGCGAGGAGTCGTGCTCGTGCTGTCGGACGAAGGGAACCCTCCACTCGTTTTGGAGAGCGAGGTGGCGTCGACAACGATGTCAGAAAAAGCAGAACCAGCACAATCCTCAAAATAGATCTTCCCCACACTCAGAGAGGATTGGATCTGCTCCAACCGAAGAGGTGAACTCTGCGTGCTGTCGACACACGCGAATCCAACTTCGGACAGCGCAACACTTTGGGCATTGCGACAGTCAAGTGCACTGCCCTGTCCAAACACCAGCTCGTGGAAGATCACATTCTCCAAAATCACTTTTCCGCTTCCGATGTCCAGAGTGCTTGCAGAAGCGGCGGAGCTGCTGCTGCCGTGGAATGTGCAGGATTCCAGGGTGAGTGTGCCTGAACCCTGGTGCTTGATCACAGACGACGTGTGAACCTCAAATGATATCCACTGCATCCACAAGGCAGATATTGATGTCACCACGATGAAAGGCGTGCTGGTTGTCGTTTTCAGAACTGGATATTCATTTCCATATGACGTTACCTTCAGATCCTTCAGAGATATTTGGCACGCCTCATTTTCGTTGAAAGATCCAGCCTCAATCAATATTTCTCCTCTGGCAACGGCCAAACAGTTTGTAATGGTGTATGCAAGCGTCAGACATGGGAGAGTATAAAATTGACCACATTCTTCGTTGTTTCCGGCTGAGGTTGAACTGACGAAGAGGATGGGGTCAGGAAGACGAGTGGAGAGCTCTGTACCATTTGGGAATTGGGTGGTGATGTTAGGGTTGAGATTGATGGCAATTCGAGGAAAATCTGAGGTTGAGAAGCAGTTTGTGAATGCTGCATCGTTCGCAAGTGTTTTGTTCCATTCTTCATGGTTTGTTCCAATCCAAATATCATTTCCACAACTCATCAATGTTTCATCGTGAGTGGTTGGACGTTGGGTGGTCGCCTTGTTCGAGTAGAAGATGCAACTGAACCACGTCACATTTGGTTTTGATGTTGGGTCAACAGCTGAATAATATACAGCGCCTCCAAACGTGGCCGTGTTATTGCTATACAAGATGTTGGAGTGATACAATGTCCCCAAAATCTTGTCAAAGTCAATTGCTCCACTGTTGGCAGTTTTAGCTGTTTCAGTTCCATGCCCGTGCTCAAAGCGAAGATTTGTCAAAACTGAATCTGCAGGGAGACCACGAAAGTGCAATGTTGGAATAGACAAGTCGGTTGTGGAATGAGAGAAGTTCGTTCGTGTCAGAGAGCATGTTGACGAGTTGTAGATTCCGAGGCTTCCAGCATACCCCGTCGCATGGCAGCGGAGAAAATACGACTCATTGATCGAAATTGGTTCTGTTTTGTTGCTTTCAAAGAAAATCCCTCCACCACTTGCAGCTTCGTTTTCTCTTCTGGCTCCTATGCAATCTGTGAATTGGCAGTCGTCAACTGTCAGGCTTCCTGTTATGAAAACATAAATAGCTCCACCAGGCCCCGCTGAAGATGTGCCTGTCCACGAACAATGGCGGAATGTGGCGGCTCCAGTGGTGTTGATTTGAGCCTTCGTTTCATAGTTCGCAGCTCGAATGGTTCCCGATGTTGTCCGTGTCCACGTGCTGTTCACCGCCAAAAGAGTCGTGGAATGGAAAGTGCCGCGCATGATCCCGCCTGTGAACGCCTCTGCCGACGAATCGAATCGGCAGCCAGAAATCGTGTTGTTTGCAACGGTCAAAGTATTCCCGAAAGTCTTCTCCCCGCCAAACGACACATTCTTGAAACTGCAATCCGAAATCGTGAGGTTTGGGTTGTCGAAATTCGCCAAAAATGGTTCGGTGTCAATCACTGAGTGGTCCTCGAAGAACGTTGAATGGAAATGCACTTGCGAATCAGATCCTGATGTACGCACAAGTGTGCAGCTTTGGCCTTGTTTGGATGGCGTGAATGTGCAATTTGTCACTTTGATGATTCCATTCTCACACTCTATCGGCGTTCTCAGCGACGAAATCAGAAATAAACACGAATCTACTGAGCATCGCGAGTTATCCACAACTTGAAGTGATTTCATCTGGAATGGGCAGAACGAAAGGTACGACAGAGCCAACGTCGAATTCACCAGTTTCAGCAGACTTTCCGATGTCGATCGTCCTTCATAGATGGCTGTCATCCCAGTTCCGGAGGTTATCTGACAAGTTTCCGAGGAGAAAATCAGTGAATTTGTTTCATATGCCTGCTGTGACAACGTGAAAGTCTGGTTGTCAGTGTTCACGCGGTAGTCAGGGACCAGTTCATGTTCAAGCAAAGGAAGACAATTGATATACGATACAATGGGCAGTATGACTATCGATATGCTCATAAGGATTGAATGAGGTAAAGAGATGGAGTGGATCGATCAAAGCATACTTGAATTTCATTCAAACTCCGGCCAGAACTCACGCCTTGCAATGACGAAATTCTCCAACAACCATACTGAATCCGGTTCAGATCACCCTTTCCTGGGTATATTAGAGCCTCACTCCATCTGGACGATAGAAGAAGCTTCTCTCATCTTTTTCTCGTTTGTGGCTTTCATCAAGAAAACATTATCGACGACACGGCCACACAAAATTGATGAACGGCACAATCGAATAGGAGATGATCACTTTCACCTGGATCTTCTGGAACTATCGATCCTTCCAAACAAGCCTCCTGACGACCATGATCAACAAATACCTGCAGACCAGATCACCCTTACCGAAGACATTTTGAACTCCTCCAACAATATCTTTGTCAAAGATTGATCACAACACGAAACTGAGTGAAATTGTATGAAGTATGGTTGATTCAGTCATGAATGAGCGAAGAAAGACGATTGATAGAAGATACAAGATGAACAAAGAGAATTAAACATTAGAGTGGCAGAGAATGAATTACTGATGAAGAGATTGTATGAGAGCGTTGAAAGCGGAATCGGGATTTGCTTTGAGGTTGTCTGGTGTGTCGAACTCGGAAAGGTATCCTTGATCCATCACCATGATTCTTGTCGAGTCCATGATCGTGTTCAGACGATGAGCAATCACAATCACTGTCTGTTCTCGGAATTGTTCTCGGATTGTTCGTTGGATCTTTGCGTCCGTCTCCACATCCACATTCGCTGTGGCCTCGTCCATCACAACCACTCGGCAGTTGTTCAGGTTCGAGGCAACCTAATGGACACAACCAAAACTCTTTCAAAAGGTATTTTTCGACTTTATCTCAATTAGATCAGTCCTAATTCGCCTCTTTTGGAGCGCGGAAACATTTGACAAACCTTGAGATTTTTTGTTTTTTTGTAATGGGTTGATCAACTATTTTGCCACGATTCCCTCATTTCACCATTTTTTTCATCTATTTCTCTCATTTCTTAATAGGGGGTGGGGGTTAGGGGTTAGAGGGGGAAATAAGAACCCCCGGGGTTGTAGGGGCGGGAGCCCCTACTCTAGGAGGATCGTTGGATCCAGACCCATATCAGAGGACCTCATCCAAAAACCAGATTCTAACACTCAAATTCGTTTAATTTGCTCATTCCTGAAGAATTGTACTGATTTTGAAGATTTTTCTGTGAGTTTTTCCAAAATATCTTGTCTTTTCATGCAAAAAATGAGATCAAACCCTTAAAAGTGTTGATCCTTGACGCTCTCGATCGAGTGGTTTCCGCGCTCTAAAAATTACTAAAAACGATTATATTCATCACTAGAGATAAGAATAATGTGATTATAGTGTGATTCGGTTGTGTCCATTAGGTTGCCATTAACCGTTGTTCAGAATCGCTCGCCCCAAACACAAAAGTTGTCTCTGCCCAGCCGAGAAGTTGCTTCCTCCTTCAGCCACTTGAGAATCCAGCCCAAGCGGCAATCCAGCTACAATGTCACGCATCTCAATCATCTCCAACACTTCCCAGATCCGATCGTCACTCACTTTTCCAGCAATGTCCATGTTGTATCTGATCGTTCCAGTGAATAGCGTTGGGTCTTGTGGAATGATCCCAATCGAGCGACGAACTCGATGAATATCGAGCTTCGAGATGTCCACTCCGTCAATCAGAATTCGACCACTGTTCGGCTCCTCATTGGGATCAGGATCAACCATGAACCCCGTCTTCATGTCAATCATCCTTGGCGCGTGTTTTGGGTCCAGTTCAACAAGCCGGAAGAGTGCAAACAGAAGTGACGACTTTCCTGCTCCTGTCCGGCCACACACTCCAATCTTCTCTCCTCCGTGAATATCAAAGTCCACTCCCTTCAGCACAAACGGAAGACCGGGTCTGTATTTGAACCGCACTTTGTCGAACGTCACGTCTCCTCGCTCCGGCCAGTTCTCCGCAACTTCGAGTTCATGTCCCTTGGCTTCTTGCGGAAGATTCGACGAGTAGAAATCAACTCTTTCAAACGACGTCATGTTTGATTCAAGCTCGACTGTCATCGTGATCAGGTGTTGTCCCATCGACGTAAAAGTCATGCTCGACATCAAAGCAACAGAGAGCATCGACGTGTCCATGAAGAACCATCCAATCAGCATCACTCCTCCGTAAAGAACTGTCGAGATCACTGCTGCATACAACGACGCCCACTTCTGCCCCTCGCGGAACAGCATGAACGGAACAGTCATCTCGTCATTCAAAATCTCAAATTTCGTCTTCCACTCTGCCTCTCGTCCGTAGCTGCGAATCGTTGTCAGTCCTGCTCCTGTGATCGTCTCGTTGAAGTGTGAGAGAACTGGTGAACGAGCAATCGATTCCAATCGTTGCAGATTTCGCGAAACACGAGCGTAGAATTGAAGGAGCAACCAATACAGAAACAGAACTGGAATCCCAATCGCCAAGAACCAAGGCGTGTCAACTCCAATGATCACAATCTGACCAGTCATCGTCACCCACAACGAAATCACTTGAAGAATTCGATTCACCAGGAACTGATCAACTTGTGGGATGTCTCCAGTGAAGCGGTTCAGAATACGACCGAGTGGAGTTGTGTCGAAGAACGACGACGGACAGTCCATCACATTGTTCAGAAGACGATCGTGATTGATTCGTGCTGACCGGCCGACTCCAGCTGCCGAGAAGAATCCACGAATGATCAGAAGCAAGAAACTTGCGATTGTCAGAAACCCATAGATTGCTATCTTCCACCAGAACGAGATGTTGGTGAACGCTGTCACCGATCCAATCTTCCCCAGCCACCACGACGACACGGGATTCAGAGCTTCCACTCCAACCACAAACAAAAGGAACAGAAGTACCAAGCCAAGCGGCATCAGCGTTCGCATGTACTTCACATACGATGAGAATTTGATTCCGCCTGTTGTTTGCTCTTCTTCCGTCAGAATCTGTTTTGCGTTGTTTTCGTCTGTCTCTTCCTCCTTCTTCGCTTCTTTCGCTTTCTGTTTCTTCTTGTCAGCTTTCTTGTCCGTTGTGATGATGAACTCGTCGAAATTCACTCCCTGCTCGCGAATCTCTTCGTATGTTCCTTGCGCAATGATCCGACCATTCTCCAAACAGATCACTTTGTCTGCCCTGTCGAGGAATTGAAGCTGATTTGTCATCAAAATGACTGTCTTGCCCTTCAGCACCCCGCTGATGCACTCGTCCATCAGATATCGCCCAACATGTGCGTCGACGGCGGAGAGTGGGTCGTCGAGGATGATGATGTCCTTGTCGGAATAGATCGAGCGAGCAAGCTGGATCCGAGCCTTCTGGCCTCCACTCATGTTCACCCCCTTCTCTCCAATCGCTGTCTCGTCTCCTGCTGCAAAGATCTTGAAGTCGGGCTCAAGGGCACATACTCGGATTGTGTTCCAATACCTCTCTTCGTCGAACTCGGCGCTGAACACAATGTTCCCTCGAACAGTGTTGTTGACGATCCAAGGTGTTTGCGGGCAGTACGTCATCTTCCCATCAACTTTCACTGATCCCGAAAGCCGCTCAATGTCTCCCACAATCGCCGATCCAAGCGACGACTTTCCGCTTCCCACTTCTCCAACAATCATCGTGAGCGATCCTTTCCGAATTGTCAATGAGACATCTTGCAGTGTTGGTCCATCCGAGTTCGAAGTTGTGCTGAACACTGACGATGATCGAGCTGGTGAGATCGACGGTGAGGTCGAGGGATTGATTGAATGGGAGCTTGTTTCATCTTGTCGATTGGCTTCTTCCAACACATCTTCTCCAAGCACTGCATTCTGGAAGATATGATCGTTCTCGGCTTGTTTCGTTTCTAATTCGTCAGGTGATGATAAATATGATGTCTGCACATTCACTGTTTTTGGTTCGCTGTTCAACGATGTTGGTGTGTCCACAGGTTGTGGGCCAGTTTGAGATTGTGATGATGTGTTGTCTTTTCCTCCCTTCGCTGATGCCAATTTCGCTTCTTTCTTTCGTTTTTCTGCTTCGACTTTCATTGCTGTTTCTTCTGCTTGAGTCATCGGGACTTCTGGTGCTGCACCCCACTTGAACTCTCCATTCATTATCTCAACGGCAATCGCTGGATCGTTCGGCCTCAATGAACATCGGCAGCCTCGTCGTCGGCATCGTCATCATCATCAGGAACCCCATGTTCGGCATCACAACTGCTGCAAAGTTCGTTGGGTCGGGGACTGACTATAGTTCATCAGCATTTTCAACTATAGTTCATCAGAGACCCATTATCTGTTGTCAGCGATTCGGATCTTCTTCTTTACGTTCAAGATGGAAAAATACCACCAAGAGAAGAGTACTGATTCATGTTGGATGCCAACATCGCGGAGCAGTCGACGACGATGATGAGGATGACGAAGGGAAACATGCTGTGAAGAAGCAGTTCGGTACCACCGGAGTGGGAGACGACGATGACGGTGTCAACACAACGTGCGCAATCGAGTTTGTTGGGGTTTCAGTCGATGAGAGTGAGCCACTATCTTTCAACACGCAATGCGCCGGCTCCATCGAGCGCTGAGCCGACGCAACCGAAAGAAGTGGCATCGAAGACGAGGAAGTACTTACTTGAACTGTCGTTGTGTTTGTCAATGAGAGATCCTGGATCGCGAAGCAGTAGTCGGGAGATGTCGACGAGAAGGAGACGAGAGGAGTTCCGGAAGAAGTCGTTCCGATCCACTCTCCCCCAAAACAAGTGGCACTCCTTCGCTCATCTGCATGCAGTTCATCATCACTCCATTCAGAGAGAGTCGTCTGCGAAGTGCACACACCGACCCCATCACAGCCTTCTGATCCCACCTCTCCTCTTCCCCACACCATCCACATCGTTCCTCCTCCGGTTGACGCTGATGGCAGGCTGATCGACATCTCACGCATCTCGATCCTCCCGTTCTCAATATTCAAAATCCATTTCCCTGTCATCTCTCCTTCTGAACCCTGTGCTGCTGATGTTGGCTTCGCGGTTGGAGAGTTGGATGATTCTGTCCACCATGAACACACAGCATCAGAATTACTGTATTATTCTTGAGATCAGGTCGAACTCGTTGGTGAACTAGTGATTGATCCCTCCTTGATGAGGAACTAATCTCTAATTGTGGATCACCATCTGATCCATAATCGACTACACCGAGTCCATCGAGCTGCATGGCCTAGTAATCCACCTACACAGTCGAGACGAGTCAGACAATGACGAGTTGCAGAACATGACGATCGAAGATGGAGCTGAGTCTGTTGAGACTGTCACTGCACTTTCTACAATCACTGCCCGGCCAGTTTCTTCATTTTTCTTTGATTCGATTTGGTTGGAGTCGACATTTGATTGTCGACCGGATCCCTCGTTGCCATGATATGGGTCTCTGATGAACTATAGTTGAGAACGCTGATGAACTATAGACAGTCCCGTTGGGTCGTCGCTGTACACTGCACAATAAACTGAAAATGTCGCAATGTTGATGATCGTTCCAGAGACGCGCATGATCGTGAACACCAGTTGGAACAGGAATGTCTTCATCTTGATGGCGTGGATTTGGAGTGATCGTGGTTTGTTGATCGTCGCCTTGAACACATCTTCAAGTCCTGAATACTTCACAACACGAATTCCCTGGAATGTCTCGTTTGTGATTCTGTTTCGCTGATCATTGTGTTGCATGTATGACTTCACGTATTTCATGAAACTCCCGAGAAGCACAAAGTTCGGCAACATCACCAGCACCGACACAATCAACGGAACAACCACAATCCATTTGAAGTCCAGGATCAGGAAAATCAAAGGGACGATGAAATAGAATGGGATGGAGAGGAACATGAAGAGCGTCGGGAGCATTTCGGCCACCTGTCGAGAGTCTGTCGAGACGAGTGAGAGAATTCGACCAGTGTCGGCAGAGCCTGCAGATGACATGTTCTTGATTTTGAACGATTTATCGTACATTGCACAGACAACTGATGATCGAACTCGCGACGCCAGATGAAGCAGCATGCGGTTGGAAAGCGCGTCGAGAACGCCAATCACTGTCGGAGCAACGATGAGCCAGATTCCGAAGAAGAACGGGAACTTGTTCGATCCGAGCACGCCTCCCGACTGCTTCCAGAACACCTTGTTGACGATTGCTGTCAAAACTCCCTTCGACATGAATGGCTGGATGACTTCAATGAGAGTTCTGTGTGGAGAACGATGAAGAAGGAGGTCGAAGGAACAAACTGAAGAATGAGGGCGATGGCTCCAACTGCGGTGAAGTATGAAGACTGAGTTCCAATCAGCATTCGCAAGAGACCAGGGCGTCTTTGAGGCTTCGTTTTCGATCTGGAAGAGATGAAATGACAATCACAGTAAAACAAGATGAGAAAGATCGATAATGATGGAAAGAAACTTAATTCAACCAAAAGAATGATCCACATTCAGCGAGCAGGAGCTCTTCATGTTTCCCTTCGCACCCAAACACACTCTGGATTCAGCAGGAGTTCGTTCTTGTGCGAGCGAACTTCACTGTCGTATTTCTCAAACGATGGACGGAATTTCGTCATGAATCGCTGTGTTGCTGGCCTTG
This sequence comes from Blattamonas nauphoetae, assembly GCA_033064195.1. NCBI lineage: Eukaryota > Preaxostyla > Oxymonadida > Blattamonas > Blattamonas nauphoetae. The sequence continues at coordinate 87,923 of JARBJD010000082.1, forward strand.
CCGCATCGTTTTTGTGCACATTGGGCATGTCGTCGTCCGTCAGAGGGTGGCATGTGCAAACAAAAGGGAAGATGAAACACATGAACCAGTTTGCCAACCATATGTATCGCTCTTCTTCGTTGTGTTTGCGTTTGATTTCAACCTTAGGCATCTCCTCTTGCTGCTTAGTCATGTGCTGTATTGATGATTGTGGTTGTGATGTTGTATTTGATGAAACTTTGCTTGAAGTCTGGAGAGCATCTGAGGTATCTTCATCTAATGTTGGGAAGGGAATGACCTCTGGGGGATCATTTTGAACAACTAGGTTCGTTGACGTGGTATGTGAATCAGAATTCATCGAATGCAACTAGAATGCCCATAATGAATTGAGCAAAGAAAAGATCCAGAGTCAACACGAATGTTGATAAAGTTGGCTAAATCGTGATGCAGTAATTTTGAAGTAGCGAGTTTAATATCTCCATACGTCTTCCCATGTTTCAAGAGTCGGAAAAGACGGGATCAAAAATGAATTGATTATGTCTCTCAATTGCGAGAACTCAGGAGAATAGAATGATGGGAATGTAAAAAAAATGCATAAAACCAGGTTGAGTTTCAAAAAAACCACAGTTTCCCAAGGTACTCTGAGAAAAGCTGGATTCAATTGTTGTTCGTCTCAAACGACAATTCCAAGAGGAGTATCAGGACTCCATGATACATGGGTCGAAAGAGAGTCATAAAAGATTCCAGAATCGACGTGAATATCAATTTCGTGAGGAGTTGGCGTGGCGATGGCTACTGAGTTTGTTTCTCTCTGCAGAGATAATCAACAGAATTGTTTTGCGAATTGATGCATATTCAAGATGACAGTCGCACATGTTCACCAATCTGAATGAGAATAGATCCTTCATTGTGGATTTTATCAGAACCAGTTTCATCGATCAATTAACTATCTTCGTGACGCAATTCAGATAAAATCTCCAGCGTTAAGGCATTGTAAAATGTGTGAAGGGAATCTGGGAGGCTTTCTGATGTCAAGATCATGGATAGCAGAGAAACAGGAATCTGAGAAATTTAAGTAAGGGTATAACTCAACCACTTCTCCAAATCGTCTCACAACGGCAGTTCAGAAAGAGAACATGAGCTATCAACGGAAACTGATTTAACGAAGAGTCCACTCCACGTATTTCACTCATGATTGAAACCCCATCAAGCACAGTCTCCAAAAAATGTCATTTCGCGTTCATTTTGCAATGTATTCGATGAAATAACCGCGCTAAATTGATGAATGGCACAATCGAGCAGCACATGATCACCTTCATCTGGATTTTCTGAAAATTTCGATCTTTTCAAAAACCACTACTCACGGATTGGATTGGCGACTAAGAAGGTATTCTAAACTCCTCCAAACGATAATTGGGGATGAGGAGGGAAACTTATTGCCTCATCCAGATTCCGATGAGAAGACTCAGGTCCAAAAAAGAATGCTCCAACCTGGAATTGAACCAAGTCCTCGACATTATCAGTTGAGTGTCGCGTGCGCCTTATAGTGGTGTTAGAAAACCGCAAACCGTCAGAAAACCGCAACCAGCGTGATAAAACCGCCACTTCATTCATGCATTATTCTGTTTTTCTCATGGTCTCTACAGAAGGAATGAATAAGTTTTCTGGAAAAAATGAAGAGGTAAAACACATCTGTGAAATGCGACATTGACATCAATGGGTCATGATTCAAACCAAAATTGGTGTTTCTAAGCCCATGACTCAATTCATGTCATTCAACCACAAAGCTCGTCTCGATTCTCAAATATACCTGTTTTTCAACTCCACCCGACCATTGGTAGTGAGATGATCAGCGATTCAAGGGAGAATTACCAAGTGTCAACAATGAAGTATGTCTCTTTCTTAAAATCATACCTGAGATAATCTAATAGATGCAACATTCGGAGGAGGAGATAATATCGGGACTCATACAGATATTGACTTCAACTCAGAGTCTCGTGAAAGATCAGTTTAAATTGAGTCACTTCACGATTGTTTGTGATTGATTTTTTCAAAAAGGTGAGAAAATTGGAGATTAGTGTGTAGAAATGGATAAAGAGCTTTATTATGATGAAGATCGTCCGGTTGCGGCTTTTCCAACACCCGTTGCGGGTTTCTGAACACGGGCGGTTTTCTAACACTACTATTACACCATTGGAGCCCTTGAACAACGAGCGTTGCTGTTGATTCTTCAAAAGAACTGTCGAAACGTGAACAAAGAACGAATGATGAAGTGATCACAGCATCACACACTTTTTCAAATCACCATTTTGAAGAGAATGAGAGGATGATGTCATCCAGGGAACAATTGAATGGGATGAAGAAGCGAGAAGAGGAATGTAAGAGACAATGGAAAGAGAGGAAGCATGGAGAGAGGACAGAAAGAGTCAAACAAGAATGTGAAGAAGAGATGAGGCGTGCCCCCCTCCCCCCAACAGGGATTTAGAGGATTTTTGCTCATGTATCGAACCATTGACTAAACCATCACTCCAGAAATAGCCCCAATCAAACAATTTCCTTCAAATTCGCTTAGATGGAAGGTGATGAATCGTTAATCCATGATATTGAGATGATCATTACATTTTATCTTCGATTTCTTCTTCTGAGATTCGTTGACAATCACCTAGTGAATCAATCATCTCACCCATTTTATAATTTTTCTCAATTGGGAACTTGAATCAACGTTAGTTTTTCACTGTAACAATGGCCTTTGCTTCCACATACCTGTCCAATAAAGGGTTTCTTATCATCAACTCTGTTATCATCCTGTTTTCAGAGCACTGGGAAAGTTATGGAAAGCTGGAACAGAAAGTGGCACCCTCTCACGCTCCTCAATCTCTGATGTGAACATTGTTTCTGTTGTTCAACTTATCACATCTGGTGACTACCTCAACCCTAAAAATCGGCCCACATATGGAATCCAAGTCAGATTGTCAGCCCAACTTCTCTATGGGATTGTACGAGTTTATTCGCGCAAACTTGTGCTTCTTCAAGATGATCTCAACACTTTGTTCACACGAATATCAGTTGTATCTCTTCATTTCCATTTCCATCTCTTTTTTGTCATTCAACAGAAATCATCTGAACAAACCAAGCAGAAAAAGACTGTTCAATTCTCAATTCCATCTCAAACGGAGGATAATGCCCGTGATTTATCCATTTTTGACTTTGGTCTTTCAGTTGCTCCTCGAATCCAATTGGATCAATCGCTCCTCGATCAGAATCCTTTCTTCTCCAAACAAACTCATACTACCACAGACAAAAGCAAAATCACTCTTCCTCAACCACCTAGAGTCGATTTACCTCTGGACATTCCAGATTTTGCACGCGATTTTTTTGCAGATGCGAGTGATGATCTCCTTGAAGACTTCAACAACGTATCCACTGTTCTGATTGATTTATGGTTTTCAGATTCAATTTGAAGATCTTCTAGGCCATTTGGAAGGAAATATATTGATAGTTGATGACGAGACGCATCAAGAAGATCGACAAGGAACACCAGGTCACACCATCCTCCTTCCACTCCCGCACGGCATATATACTCCAACACCACGTTCCAGAACTCATCTCAGCACCCCTGCTCTTCCTACAACTCCGTCACTTCCCCCATTACAGCAAGTTGAGCAAGCATTACCAGTTGTCGACGATGATGATTGGATGGACAATGAAGCTATCGAGCCACCAATATCAGAATTTGGGGAAAGAGGGAAACATGAAGAGATGCTTCGAGATGATTCTTCACAGATCAGTCTTGATCAAGACAACCATTCACTCTTTTCTCAATCTAATCTTCTCAAAGTCGCAGAATCAAAACCACCAAAACCTAAAAAGCAGATTCAAACAAGATTAATTCGATATGTCCATTACCCCGAAGAATCGAGTCAAGCCGAGGAAGAAACGATCCCACAACGAAAAAGACCACAAATGGACCCTCTTGAACGCCAACAACGCGCAGAGCTCCGGAAATTGGAAGAAGAGCGGAAGATTCGACACGAAAGAATGCAAACTCGACTCAGATTGGCTTACCAACCAACGAAGGAAATGTTACGAAAATTGCTCGATCCAAATCCAGTTATTGACTCAGTGGAATTCCAGCAAGGCTTGGAGGATACATCATCGATTGTTCAGAACGAGCTGAGAGAATTGGATTGGGACGAGATGAGAGAACGGATCGCGCAATTTGAAGAAAATGAGGACAGATCTGAAATGGGAGATGAACTCCAAGTCTTGTCAGATGATCAAAGGATCTTGTTGACCGTCCTGGAAAAGAGAAAACGTGCTCTCCGTCTCGAAAATCGGCGAAGAATGCAATCCGCCTCTAAAGCCGCAGAGGGCGGACGCAGTGGCAATGAAATTCATTCTGATGGACTCTCTCTTTCTGGACATCATCGGCCTGCTCCTCCTCTCTCAGATTTTGATCAAACCCCTCGCAAAATCCCTCGACTCGAAGGCCACAATGAAAACGATCCTTTTGCACAACAACATGAAGAAGGACTTGTTTTTGATGAATGGGCTGGCGATGAAAATGAGTGGAACCCGCCTGAAACAGCACTTGGAGCTCGGAGCGACATCCACATTCCGGTCGGAATTCCGGCTTTTTCTTTGGAAGATCATGGTATGGGGGAAAGACTCGCTGACAGAGAGGAACGAGTCTATGCCTCTGTGACGCCTGGACAGAATCAGAAATTGATCAACTGGGCAGAAGAGGTTTTTGACAAGGAGACAAAGAATGGACCAGAAGTTCCATTTCCGGCGTTTATCCCTCAAGGTGGGGGACGGAGGGAAAAGTCACAGGCATTTATGTCGATGCTGAAACTCCATGCTGCGGGTTATCTTCATTTGAAGCAGGAGAGGCCGTATGGGGATATAACGGCAACAAGGGTGACAGAGCCTTTAAATTAATGTTGATTGTGATGCATTTCACCCATTATCATCATTTTACATCTTCTCATGTCAAGCAATTGACTATCTTCATACATACCATGGGAAATCCCAGATTGCTTTGAATAATGTGTCAGATCAGCTGTGTATTTTCAATATTTCTGTTCATTTCGTTATGGAGATCGAATCGGAATTCATCATGCAGATCGAACCTCCGCCTACCACAGCACCATTCCATATATATTCATTCTTGTCTCAATATCTTCTTTCAACGCACCAGATCGATCTTAGCGATGACGCAATATCAAAGATTACCTATCAAGCCCCAAGCCCCGACATTGGAGCTTCCTATCTGGGACGAGAGGCAGCCAACAGATATCTCTCGTTAGTCGCCATCGCCTTTTTCTCCAACTCCGAATCCATTCGCTCAACAGTAGGCTCAGTCGACGAGCTTCGCAATATCCTTCGTGCTTTCTTTTCGCAGCTGTACAAACCTCTCTCATTGACTGTTTCAGAAACCATTTTCTCCGCCTCGTTGCTTCTTCAGTATTTGTCGACTCTTCCCCCACCCGGACCGAAAGCCAGCTCCTTGCTGGATGGTGGAAATTATGGCACAGTATTTCTTTGCAGTCTAATTTTGTCTCTAAAAATGCTCCGCGACCGTCCGATTAAGAATACCTGGTGGGCGAATCTTTTTAACTTTCCTGTTGTCACCCTCAACCATTCGGAACGCCTCTTCCTGATACAGGTCGACAATTACCTACATACCTCTTCTGAATTGTTTAACCTTTTGACGTTGGTTTTGTTTTCAAAGTAGATCTTCTACATTCATATTGTTATTTGCCAGTGTTCATCACGTCATTATCAGTCCTGTTTCTTCATTTTGTTTCTTATCTTGCGTATTCTTTCATTTCTTTGAAAGTCTCAGAATATATATCATTCGGAAAGCAGAAACCATTCTTCAGAATGGCGAAATCTAAGAAAGGTAATCATCCCAATCATCCAAAGAAAACCGATAAAAAAGCATCTCCGCCACCAAAAACTTCCAAATGCTGCTCTGCAAAGTGTAAGAAATTCACAAAGAGACTTATTTTAGGAATTTCTATCGGGACAATCATCACAATGGTTTTTGTGATTTACAGGATTTATGCCATGGATCCTCTTGGCCTATATCGTCCACGACTGAGCTTTATCAGCAATGATATGTTCGACACGTTTCAAGCTGCGATGACCGCGTCGAACCCAGTGTTCCTGGTTGATTCGGCAAAAACTCTCTCTCGAATGGACAAAAATAATTCAAGGGCACTTTTTGCTCTTCATCAAGCAGCTTTCTTGACAGGAGATAATGATGGAGCGGCTGATTATCTCAATATGGTTTGACTTGACACCTTGTCATCACTATTCTCTCCGTAGCTCCGCAACCAAACCAAGAAAAAGGAATTATTGGACGACCTGTACTACATGATTTATGATGATATGATTTTAGCGAACGAAACGTTGAAAGAACTCGTTGCTTATTCTCTCGCACTCCCCGAAGAGCAAACGAACCAAACTCCGCAAGAATTCTCCCAAATTGATTCATATTCGTTAACTCCGCCTCAAAGAACCTCTTCTCTTTTCGACCCTTCTCAACCATCCCTCTACACTAAGTATCAAGCATCAATCGAATCAGATAAAAAACGCAGAACCAGCGGTCAAAGAGTGTTCGTCTCCCGCGATCCTCCATATTATTCAGCGAATGTTGACCACTCTGCCTCACTCAGAAATCTGAAAGAACCCAAAGTCTCAGAATTGTCCTATCAACCACTTCAACAGATTCCTGCGCCGTACAACACGAAGAACGAGGAAGGTCGATGGCGTGACTATTCCAACAGTATTCCTGTGCCCATAAAGAACTCCAATGTTCCCTTCAAAGAAAAGAAACCACTCACCACCACGTCAACTCGTCAATTGTGGATTCTGGCAGAAGCTGCGGTTGACGCGGCCATTTCATCCGGAAGCATCTACCAAATGAGCATGGATGAACGAAAAACTGTCATCAAGACTCTTGTCTACCTCTCTTCGGAGGCAGAGTCGGTCGACGATCTTCGGCAATGGGGCGCGCTCTTGGAAGCTGCTCTCCAACCGGGAAGTGAAGCAGAAATGGACCACTCCCTTGGTGTCAACGCTTTGCCGACAGATAGAAACGATGAGTTGAAGGATAAATGGCGGGAACGCCTCGGGAAGGATTTGGACGAACAAGATGAAGACAACGACGCTCTTTTCGAAACCGTGCAAACACCCGAAGAAAAACTCGAATTAAAAGAACGAAATGAGTTTCTAGTCAACATCAGAAAGTCGGATTCGAAGAAAAACTACCACATTCTGGAACGACGCATGGTTGACGTCATTATCGACTTTTTCAACGCTCACGTGATGATCCTGAACCGTCTTTGTGAAGAAAATGACCTGCGATCGCCTGAACGGCCTATACCACCGTTGGTCTCTGTTTTGAACCTCCGATTCTTGTCGGACATTCACTACGTTCTGACTAGCGCGAATTCCCTCTTTTACCAGTTCAATCCCATCAACGGAACATTTGAACTTCGGACGAGCTCAAGCAAGTATCGGACCCATTTCTACTCACATTATGATTCCCAACACCGCCTCTTCCTCCATCCGACGGAAGACGAAGTGCAGAAACGGACACAAGAGCTTCTCGACACGACAATCGAAGTGTTGGAGAAATCCACGCCCGAAGACAGCGTGAAAATTGCAGCATGGTTCGCTGTTGAGTTCGACAAGATCCAGCCATTCAACAGCCACAACATGGATGTGCTTCTCGTCCTGCTCTCTTCCTTCTCCCTCCACTTCCATCTCCCCATTCCCTCTTTCCTCGACTCCAATCTCCGTCTCTTCTCGAACTCTTCAACTCATCTTGCTGGCATCGACCTGCGAACAGCAATCGAAATTGGACAGAACAAACAGACTCTCCAGCCCGTAATGAATCTCTTGAACACAGCCATGCAACGCTCTGCTCTGTTTGTCGCTTCGTTCGATTCGGATGGTCCTGATTGTGGAGTGGCGAGTTTGAAGGAGCAGGCAGACAATTTGAGAGAGACAATCGGAACGGTTTTGACTGATTTTGTGAAAACACGGAACTCAGACCCAAAAATCAGCGAAAATTTGCATATTTCGTTCACATTGGGACGAGAGAATGCCAAACGAACGAATCTGACCATCACAACGGATCAGGATTGGATCGAAATGAAGATGATGGAAGAGAGCGAAAGGGAAGCCCGAGAAATGTACGAATCAGTAGACCCTGCAACGGTGGAACATTGGGACATCGCAGAAGAGGAGAAGAAGGAGACCCCGTTCGGCCCCCCATCATTTGCGAGAAGTGTGGGTGAGGATTTGTTTGGGGCAGAAGGGGATTTTTCGGACGAAGTGGTGACCATAAACATGTTGCATGAAACGTTATTCAACTGTGAGCATGCAATGGACTGGGTCAACCCGTCGAATCTGAGCAATTTTGGGCCACTGATTGATTCCTTCTCACTCCACTTTCACGTCCAACCGCTCAACTCGGAACAACCCACAATCCTTGTTCGTGTGATTGCCCAACCCCAAATGGACAATGCGCTGAATTTTGAGGCCTTTCCGTGTTTTGTGGTGGAAGGACACTTTGATGCTTCTGGATTGGCAAATGAAGGTGAAATGAAGAAACAGAAGGAGAAGTTGACAAAATGGATGAACAAGACTTTGGTGGATGTGTTTGGGTGATTTGCGTGTGTTTGTTCTGTTAAATCGTGTAATTCACTTCAATTCTGAAAGAGTTCATTATATGTCAAAATGATCAAACCGTGACGTGAAACGTGAAATTTACATCAAATATCCATTGTATCTCCATCCTCTCCAGATTCTATGGTTCATTCCACTCTCCTCACTCGCACGTTTAATGTATTCCGCAATACTCGATAGTGTATCATTGGTTCTTCGCTTCAGCCATCCTTCCAGTGCATCTTCATGTCCAGCTTCTCGTTGTCTCTTCACACTTCTCTTCCATCTTTCTTTCTCATTCTTTCTCATTCTCAAATCGTCTGTTCTGGTGCAGAGTAGGTGTGACCCCAACTCATTCTCCTCTGTCTTCTCCACCAACCACCTCACGACCCACTCCTCTCTCCCTGTCTCCACAATCTCACCAGATTCGAACAGATCTCGTTCGAGCTCCAATGTATTTATTATAAGATTCGAGCCTACAGTTGACATGCTTCTGTTGAATGAGTCATCAGTCTGAATGAACTCCTCTCGCTGAAGAATGAACTGCAGATATGGCTTGGCTGGTTTCAACACTCGTTCAAACTGAAACTTTTGGATTTTCGTCAGTTCTTCTTTGTCTTTGGTGACTTGTTTCAGATCTTTGAGCAGGTATGAGATGGCCCAGGTGAGATACCTATGGAAGTGCCCATGTTCTGTCGGAACTGTCATCAGCTTGGATTCATCGATCACTCGTTGAGCAAGATTCTCTTCCAGCATGTGAGGAAAAAAACGAGGGAGAACAGCACTGATGTTGATGATCATGACAAGATGAGAGGTCTGTGTTGGCGAGGAGTGGCGACATGTTCGCTCCAAAAGTGAGCACAGTTGCGGAACATCGGAGAAGGCAGATTCGACAACTTGTTGAAGTGAAGGACGAAATCTGTTGAGGCTGTAAGCGGTACAGTTCCATGAACTGTCGAGAAGTGTGATCAACAGTTCAGTTCGGCTTGGAGGTTGACAATTTGACTCAGTTTTCTGTTGCTCAATCAGATCAAGGCAGGTGATGATGATTGATTTGAGAAGAGAAGCATGATCACAGTCGATTGGAATCTGGACAAGATGAGAAGAGACTAAGGCATACATCGTTATAAGGATCATCAGTGTCAATGAGTATTGAGTAGAGGAGAGAGACTCCTTCACAAAGCATTTCCAAAACAGTGTTTCTGTTGAGAAATGGTGATTCATCGGGAAGTGTGACGGAGGGAGCAGAGATGGTTCCATCCGAAGGCGACGATTCGGCGATGAGTGACTTCAATTGGGAAACATGCTCGGCCAGTCTTCCACACAGCCGTCCTGCGAACGGGACAAGCTCCGACGAACTGTCAGTCGAACCAGAAGGCACTGTGAGTGTTCGGAGGAAGGAGCGTGTTTTTGACTCAGACTTGCCTCGTTTGGAGAGCGTTGTGAGAGCCACTTTCGAAACTTCGAGTTGCATGGAGAAACACAGTTGAGCAAGAATCGCTAAATTGGGAATGGACGAATCTGGATTTATGCAGAGATCAAAAAAAGCAAGAAATTTGGTTTTGTGGTGGGTGAGGAAGGTGGAATATGATCGAAGTGTCGATGTCCACAAAAGCACACAATTTTCAAGCTGGGATAAAATGATAGAAATGAGGAGGAAAGAAAACTTCTGTTAGTATGTTGCTAGACGATATGGAGGCCATCCATTCGAAAAAGAAGGAAGGAATCGACGATTCACAGATGCGAAGACGTACTGTTTCTGATGATTTCCCTGATCAATGAAATCATGAAATAGAGTCTAGATAAACACAAAATATTCGCAGACCAATCACAATCAACAATTTCGGGAGATCAATCTGAGAAAGGATGACGAAACAAGAATCAAACGGGAACATCACAAGGTTGGGTCTTTGAACAATATTCCTCAAGAGGATTGATGTACTCCACACCAAGAATGGTTGAGAGGGCCCAATCAGATTCTGTCAAAATCAGCAACAACATGGAAGGAAATCAGGTCGAGACAAACCTGTCACAAGAGCGAGGAGAGTGTTCAACATGATTGGACGGAGTGTCTCACAGTCTCCGCAAATCTGACTGAGAAACACTTTCAGACAGTTCTGGTTCAAAATGGATGAGATATCGAAGAGAAAACAAAGCGAACTGTTTGTTTCGCTTTCGTTGTGTCAATTAGAGGATATGACGAGGTACGTTTGAGGTCCATGGTATTTAGGTGTGTAAAATAGATGTGTAGATGGTTGAAATGTAAATATAACACCGGAGCGACGATTCACGTCAGAATTGGTTTTGTTTTGGGGTTGATCAAAAGTCAGGGTTCATTTCACTTTAAAATGACTGTGAAGGAGATCAGCTATTCCGAGTAATTCACCGTTTCAGAGAGAGAGGGTAGACAAGTCTTCAAACGCTCGTCTCTGTAATTCTCTGCCAGCGTGTTCAGGAATGAACTAAAATGAACAACCTGTGACATGAAACGTGAAATTCATTCATCCAATCTGAACCCTTCCTCAATCCTCCTCAAAAGATCACATTCATCCAAGTCTCCTCATTCACACTTTTTATGTAGTCCACTATCTCTGTTCGGAATCGAAGGTCGCTTCGCGTCAGCAATCCTTCCATCGCATCTTCATGTCCTGCTTCTCGTTGTCTCTCCACTCTCTTCTTCAATCTCGACTTCTCGTCTTTCTTCATTCTCACATCCTCTTCTCTGATCATCTTCAATCTCTTTTCCAAATCATACCCCTTTGTCTTCTCCATCAACCACCCCACTTCCCATTCCTCTCTTCCTGTCTCCACAATCTCACCATATTCGAACAGATCTCGCTCGAGCACCAATGTCTGTGATAAAAGATTTGAGATTTGTGTTGTCACATCCATGTCCGATGAAAATGGGGTCAAAATGAATGCTTCTCGCAGAAGAATGAACAACAGAGATTGCTTGGCTGGTTTCAAACCGCGTTCAAATTGCAACTTTCGGATTATTTTCTGCTCTTCTTTGTCTTTGGTGATGTTTCTTGGATCCAAAATCAAGTTGTTGATGGCCCAGACAAGTCTCAAATGGAAATCGCCATGAGATGTTGGAATAGTTATCGGCTTGGATGCGTTCATCACTCGTTCAACCAGATTCTCTTTCAGTATCCGAGAAATCAGGTGAGGGAGAGAGGCACCGACGTTGATGATCATTCGAAGATGAGATAATTTGGTTCGCGAAGTGTGGCAGCAGGTTCGTTCCAAAAGCGAGCACAGCTGAGGAACTTCAGAGAATGTGGATTCGACAATTGGATGGAGTGATTTGTTTAAAGCACAGAGTTTGTCAGCGAAACAGTTCCACGAAAAGTGGAGAAGTGTGATCAACCGTCCAGTTCTGTCTGCTGGTGGACAATTTGATTCATTTTTCTGTTGCTCAAGCAGATCGAGACATGCGATGATGGTTGATTTGAGAAGAATACAAGAGTTGTTTGTTGTTATGAACATCGTTTTGAGGAGATATATTCCATCATAAAGAAAAAGCAAAACAGTGTCGACAGTGAGAGGTGGTGATTCCTCGTGAAGTGTGGTAGAGAGAGCAGAAAGTGATGCATTGAAAGGTGACGATTCGGCGAAGAGTGACTTCATTTCCGAAACATGCTCGGCCAGTCTTCCACACAACCGATCTGTGAACGGGACAAGCTTCGACGAACTGTCAGTCGAAGAGGAAGGAACTTGGTGCTTTTGGAGGAAGAAAATTGGTCCAAAATCACGTCTGCATCTGTCGCTGATGATACGGAGAGCCATATTCGAAACTTCGAGTTGTGGGGAGAAAAACAGATGGGCAAGAATCGCTGAATTGGGAAGGGATGAGGCTGGCTTTCGGCAATGATCAAAAAGAGTAAGAAATTTGGTTTTGTGGTGGGCGAGGAAGGTGGAATATGATGGAAGAGAGGAAGTCCACATCAATAGACAATTTCCGATCTGGAACAAAATGATGAAAATGGGGAGGAAGATAAACTTCGATGAGCATGTTGTGATTCGAAATTGAGTCCACCCATTCGATAAATGATGATGGAATCGACGATCCACAAATGCGATCTAATTCTCCTTCTGATGTCTTTCCTGATGAAACAAATCATGAAAAAGAGCCCATGAGATTTAAAAAAGATGTCATACCAAGTAGAGACAACAATTTTGGGAGAGCAATCTGAGAAATGATGAAGAAACAAGAATCAAACGGGAACATCACATGGTTGGGTCTTTGAACAATATTCCTCAAGAGGCTTGATGTAATCCACTTCAAGAATTGTTGAGAGGGCCCAATCAGATTCTGCCAAAAGCATCAACGAGATTGAAGGAAATCAGATCGAGACAAACCAGTCGCAAGAGCGAGGAGAGTGTTCAACATGATGGGACGGAGTGTTTTGCAGTCTCCGCATATCTGACTGAGAAACACTTCGAGACAATCCTATGATAAATAAATCAGACATCGGAGAGAAAGGAAATCGAACTTTTTGTGTCGCCATCGTCACGTCTATTTGAGGATACGATGAGCTCAAGTCGATATTCATGGGATTTCGGTGGGTGAAATAGTTCTGGAGATATCAAGAATGTCGATAAATCACCTGATAGATGAGTTGATGATTGAAGTTTTTTCTTTTGGTTTGATCAGAATTGAGTGTTCTCAATACTTTTCTTCTCTACTTGACCATTGCTCATGATTTTCTAGTCACAGTATGTGATGCTTGTTTGGTTATATAATCTCTATGAGCACTATGTCTCCGATTTCTAACGACTGTAGCAAAATACGTCACATCTGAATTGGAGGATACAACCATGAACACAATGGAACGCTTCCCAATCTCGTTCAACTCATGTGATCGATTATCCCCTCAAAGAATCACTGAGGGTTCATCACATCAAAATGGGGAGACTTTTTCGAAATTTGCCTCTGAAATCTGTTGGTACCAATGGTCTTTTCCATCGATATGTGATTCTCTCAACACGGAAGCTCTCAATCAGAATCTCCTCGAGCCTCATCGACAGTGTTGACGATGAACCACCAAAACCCACCCAGAAACTCACAGTGTCCACCCTCCTCTCCCCCCTCTTCGACTCCCTCTACGACACCAAGCGAGAGACCACCACTTCCATCGACAACATCAGGATATTCTTGTTCGCCCCGTGTTGCCTTCACGCGCCGTCGAAAGAAGCCTTCCGAAAGAAGACAGGAACACTCAGGTCGATGCGACCGGAGGAGCTGAAAGAAGCGTCCGACTTGCAGATTCTGATGATGGGCCTCCTTCCGTCATTCGAGGCGTATCCGCAGTTCATCCGCGAGATCCTCATTTCGGTGTTTACGGGCTCGCATTGGACATACCAGAATATCTGCCAGGCAGCGACGAGAACAGCTGTGGTGTCGACTGTGTTGAAAGATGTCATGACACGGACCACTCCGAGCTTCATCCTGTCGCCTCCTCTTCCTCGAATGATTGCGAATGTCATCTCGCCCACTTCGGAGTTCTACGGACCACAGATGGACAAGGCAGACCACACGAAGCCTCGCTCGCTCATGTCCACACACACACTCAGCACACACAACACGACAAAGACGATGTCGATGCACTATGCACAACAAGCGAGGACGCTGTTTGGACTGCTGACCGAAGGACAGCTGGACCCGCATTTGTATTTCGATTCCATGAAACTGTTTTTGGTGCTGTTGTGGAAGTCCACTAATATTGTGAGACCGATTGAGACGAAAGAGAGACAAAAAGGACAGTACGAGTCGAGAATCTAAAGGAAGGACGTTCAGAATTGTGGAAATCGTTGGACAGACCACATCCTCCCAACTATCCACTATTTCTCCTTAACCTCTTTCTCGTTGATTTTCAAAACGAATCATGATCATTCACACCAATCGTGAATTGTCATTCTCCAAAGCTCTCTTCTCCTTCCGTCCACCTCAATATCGAACATTCATCTCACTCTCCCCACTCACAATTTCTATGATCTCCAAAAGAGCATACCCAGTTTCATTGTCCCTTCGCGTCAGCCATCCTTCCAGTGCATCTTCATGTCCTGCTTCTCGTTGTCTCTCCACTCGCTTCTTCAATCTCGCTTTCTCATCCTTCTTTATTCTCACATCGCCTTCTCTGATCTTCGTCAGTTTCTCCCCCAACTCATTCTCCTCTGTCTTCTCCACCAACCACCCAACTTCCCACTCCTCTCTTCCTGTCTCCACAATCTCACCAACTTCGAATAGATCCCTCTCGAGAATGAATGTCTGTGATAAAAGAAAAGTGATTTGATGTGGCAGATCCTGGTCGCGTGAGACTGTTTTCGGAATGAACTCTTCTCGCTGAAGAATGTACTGCAGATAGTGCTTTGCTGGTGTCAACACTCGATCAAACTGCAACTTTCGGATTCTTTTCTGCTCTTCTCTGTCTTTGGTGATGCCTGTAGGAACCCAAATCAAGTGTGAGATGGCCCAAATGAGGAACAGATGGAAATCACCATGTGTTGTTGGAACTGTCATCGGCTTGGATGTGTCCATCACTCGTTCAACCAGATTCTCTTCCAGCAAGTTCGCTCCAAAAGTGAGCACAGCTGTGGAACATCGGAGAAGGCAGATTCGACAACTGAACGGAGTGATTTATGTGAAGCTAAGAGACAGCAAGACGCACAATGCCACGAACAGTCGAGTATTTTGAGAAATAGTTCAGTTCGGCCTGCAGGCAGACAAATCGAGTCACTTTTCTGTTGCTTAAGCAGATCGAGGAAGATGATGATGGTTGATTTGAGAAGAGGCACACAGTCGTTGTCGATCAGAATCTGGACAAGATGAGAAGAGAGAGTGACGCACATCTTGAAAAGTGTTGTCCATGTCGGAGAGAAGTGAGTAGAGGAGAGAGAACACTTCAGAAAGCTTTTCCAAAACAGTGTTTCCGTTGAGAAGTGGTGATTCGGAGGGAAGTGTGGTGGAGAGAGTGGAGATGGTTCCATCCGAAGGTGACGATTCGGGGAAGAGTGACTTCATTTTGGTAACATACTCGGCCAGTCTTCTACACAGCCAGCCTGCGAATGGAACAAGCTCCGACGAAGTGTCAGTCGGAGCAGAAGGCACTTTGAATAGTTGGAGGAAGGACCGTGTTGCTGCATTCCGGTTGTTTTGTGTGAAGAGTGCTATGATAGCCAACTTCGATACTTCGTGATGTGGGGAGAAAACCAACAAGATGAGAAACATCAAATGTGGAATGTTGAATTCGTGACTCACAAAATGATTGAGAAAGGCGAGAAAGTGGGGTTTGTGGTGGGTGAGGAAGGTGGAAGACATTCGAAGAGAGGATGTCCACATCGACACACAGTTTCCCATCTGAAAGAAAAGTAGGGAAAGATTATTGACAGCAGACTTCAATGAGTATATCGGCATTCGAAATGGAGACCATAAATTCGAGAAGGAAGGAAGGAATCGACGATCCACAAATCCGATCCGATTCATCTTTTGATAATTTTCCTGATTGAATCAATCCCGGAAACACAATGATGAAGATAGATAGTCAAGAAAATACCGATCAGAAACAACAATTTCGGGAAAGATTCCTGAGAAATGACGAAGAAACAAGAATCAAACTGGAACATCACATGGTTGGGTCTTTTCACAATATTCCTCAAGAGGCTTGATGTACTCCACACCAAGAATTGTTGAGAGGGCCCAACCAGACTCTGTCAAAGTCATCAACAGCATGGAAGGGAATCACATCGAGACAAACCTGCCGCAAGAGCGAGGAGAGTATTCAACATGATGGGACGGAGTGTTTCGTTGTCCCCACTAATCTGATCAAAACACACTTCGATGAAGTTCTGGTGACAGATAAATGAGACATCGGAGAGAAAACAAAGCGAACTGTTTGCTTCGCTTTTCCGTTGTCAACCTGGGGTATCGTCGAATTCCTATCGACATTCATCGTATTTCTGTGTGTGAAATAGTTGTAGAAATGTCTGAAAAGCTGTTTCAAGTTCTGATGGATATGAGAAGTCTGTACTTTTTTCACTGTGGTTTGATCAAAGAAGGAGTTCACCTCCCTTTTCCTGCGAGGGGACTTTAATAACGACAAGTTCTTAAATTCTTTGAAGAGACATTGACAAAGTAAACCATGGTGAAGTGAAATGAGATGAGTGGTGAGTTGGGTGCCTGTTTTATTGTCCCAATCACAAAGGCAGCCCAAACATGATGAATTGGTGCCAATGAAAACCAGTCTCGAATCTTTGCGAGATCATTCCTCACATTTTTGCGAGACTGGGAAGGGTGATATGATGATATGGCAGACATGACACGCAGGAAAGGCATGCCAAGAAGACGAATGGTGGTCAACAGAATGAGCGAGCCAGTCCAAACGAGAACGGAAGGTTGGGCTGCTCGGCGAGAATGAAGAGGACGGATCCACAAAGAAGAACACGGCGAGTCGCTCACAAAAGCCAAACGAGTCGGAGATAAGTGGAGTATTCTGCTTGTTCGGTGGAGCGGACGTTGGGGTGTCAGAACACGATGAGTGTGAGAAGTGAAGTCTTCTCCATCGACGTGTCTCGAACGGCTGTGAGCGACAGGGTGTGTGTTGGTGTGTGTGTGACGTGAGAGGAATGAAGAATCAAGATGAGGTGAAATTGGCTCGAGTTTGATCGAAGCGGATTGACGTGGGGCTTCAAAAAGTGTCTGGACTGATCACAACTCTGCCAAAGAAAAACAAGAAGTGTGTGTGGAAAGATAAGAATCAAGAGATATAGTGACTGATCAAATCGCTGGCGAAGGTTTGCTTGTCGATTCTGCAAACATTTTCATTTCCTCAGGCTGCTTCTTCTCTTCCAGCCCTTCCAGTGTCTGCACCACGTGCTTCAGCAATGGACGGGAGTTCACGTCGGGGGTGACACACTTTTCGATCAACTCGGTAAGTGTCTTGTTCGTGATCGTTGTCATGCTCAGCTGGAATCCACTCTCAAATGCGCGTTGAGCATTCACTGCATCAACCTCTTTGCACGGAATCTCTCCTGTCTCCAACTCCCACAACAGAATCCCCAGACTGAACACGGCTGCCTTCTCCATCTCCGCCACCACTCTTCCCTTCACCATTTCTGGCGCTTGCCATCGCTGGTCCTCCACTCGCTCTCGATTCCGTGCCTTTTCTGTGCTCCCGCCAAGGCCACTCCCGAAAAAAGGCTCTTGAGTAGGTGTTGCCTTCGTCTGGAAGAACACTTTGTCTCTCGAGTCCAGGAAGATCCAGTGAGGAGACAGTGTTGTCAGAATTGGAGCTGAAGAGTCTGTCTTCGCAATCTGTTCAACTCCACGCGCCAGCTCCAATCCAACCTGCCTCTTCGAAAACCCGACTTGGTTTGTTCCATGCAGACGGTTGTACAGTGAACATTGTCGCGACAGTTGAATCATAGAAACCGGGTTCTCCCCATTCACCACTTCCACCATCTCCAGCAGATCCTCTCCATCCATTCGTCTCGCATTCGAATGTGCCAGTCGAGTGAAGTCTGAAGCCGACGACTCCACAACAATCGACTTCGATCCCATCCCATAAAAGGCGGCATCTCCACTGTGCGTGCTCATCTCGTTCACTTCGTCCACTTTCATCTCAATCTGGTCTGTCTCCTCCATCTCTGACTGGCTCGGTGTTTTTCCTTTCTTCGATGCACGAGATCGAACTCCCAACACAACCAACAGCAGAATCACAATCAGCGCCAGAATGCCAATCCCCACCACCAGCCCCACAATCCAACCCCGACTCGTGACTCCTCCTTCCGCTTGCTTCTGATCTGATGACGAAGGCGAGCGAATCACAAACGACGACGACGATTGGTTGTTTCCAAACAGAAGACACCCTTTCCACTCTTCCGATGTGTGCAGCGACGACAACGAAGACGATGCCAGCGTCACCACAATCTCACTTTCCGAGAACGAAGAGACTCCATCACTCGAACCAGAAAGAGCGAACTCCACTGATTTTCGTTTGTCTCCTTTCTGCGAGGACACTTCCAGCGACAGACCACACGGAAACAGACTCGACCCAACCATCACAATTCGGACCTCTTTCGACGACGAGTTGAAAGACGACGAAGAGTTCGGGAGGAGTGTTGGGATGAAGAGAGGTGAATTCTTGATCGATTGTTTTGCATCCATTGTGCATTCGCTGGCGTCAATCCAAGCTGAAGGAGTGTCTTCGGTTCCATCTCCCTCAGAAAGACTTTGAACTGTGAGATGTCCCTCTCCCTCGCAGTGGATGTTCTGTCGAGCTGATGGGAAGTCGGCGATGGATGGTCCGTTGTGTGAAAACACTCCAGCTGTCACTTTCAGCTTCCCTCCGCTCATCCAGATCCCACCCATTTCAATCTCTTTCATCGTCACACTATTCAATTCAGTATCTGTCTCAATCAGTTCAAGAAATCCTTTCGACCATCCACAAATCGACGCGTCCTCGTTGTTTGATCCACTTCCTCCTCTTCCTTCAATCGAGCAGCTTCGAATCACAACTGTTCCTTTCGAGGCTGACACCAGTTTGAATGACGAGCCAGACAAGTCAGCGATGACAGTGAGCAGTGTCAGCCTGCACTCTGCTTCCTGTTTCACTGAGACGAGGGCTGAGATTGGTTGAGAGGCGGATGGACGAGCTTGAAGAGTTGCTGGCTCGGATTGGAACGAGAGCAGAGTGAATGGGACGCTGGTTGTGATGATGAGAGGAGAGGTGAGGTCGGCTGAATCGACGATTCGCATTGCCGTGTCTGAGATCGAGAGAGTGGTTGCTGTGTTCCACGCTGACTTGTTCCCAAAACACGATTCAGGATCAGCTCCACTCTGATTCACTCCTGCACTTGCTTCTGTCCCACACACATAGAACGACAGCTTTGATGGTTTCGAAAGTGTCGTGATCTCTGCTTCTTCAATCTCGATCTTCTTCATGTTTGAGTCACACAGTTCTGTGATTTTGTAGACTTCACCAAACACTAGAGAACCGCTCATCCCAAGTGGAATCACTTCGCTCCGACCAAAGGTGTCTGACGAGAAAGACACGTCGAACGTGAAAGATTCATTCAGTTTCATCGTTCCGTTTGTCCCACTCAACAAGTTCGACCCCGAAAGTTCAATAATCATCGACGTGTTTAATGAATTCGCTGGAATAATCGCTGTTTTGTTGATCACTCCTCCATCACGATCGATATCCTCGCGAGTTTCGAACTCTCCTTCTTCAACCACACCATCCTCTGTCCCATTTGTGATCTTAATGATTTTGTACGAATACGAGTAGTGAAGTATCCTTCCTTCAACAGGATACAGCTGGAGGGCAGATGATATCGCCAGCTGATCCGATGATGCGGTCACCACAAATGACGCTTCATGGGGTGGGGATGGAGAAGGCGAGGGAGGGTCAATCGGAGAGCCAGAAACAGTTACAGTGTAGAATTCTCCTTCCACAAACCCAGATCCTGTCACTGTCACCTCCGTCCAGTTCGAATTGGAGTCCGTGCACGACGCCGACGTGATTCGCACTGGCTGCATTGGCACTGAAAAGCGCACAGATTCGTCCAGAATGGTCGAGGCTGTGTCAGTAATAGCGAGCGAGATGAGCTAGTAAGTTGTCCCATACTCAAGTAACGGTTCATTCACTTCGTAAATTTCAATCTCGATTGGTTCTGTGCTCGTTTCGCTGGTGATTTCTGTTTCAGTAAGTGCAATCAAAGATCCAATCAAACTTCCAGTTGCGTCAACTTCTTTCACTTCCACTGACAGTTTCTTTCCAGAAGGAAGATTCGCTCCAGAAATCACAATCTTCGCATGTGTTTTCAATTCTCCAGAAAGCTCACACGAAAATGACGTCACTCGAGCTGGTGTGTCTGGCATTGTCAGAGATCGGTCTGTTGCTTCTTTTGGCAGAGCAACCGTCACCAAACTGTTGAAGAGTCGAGTTACTTCGTATTTTGCTTCATATTCCATCTCGGATGACGAAAAGAGCGCAAATTCCACTGATCCTTCTGAGCCAACAAACTTGATCGGCAGCTCTGTCTCTTTCGAGCTCCCTGTTTTCTTCAAAACGAGGTTGTATTGACCATCTGGGATGTTCGATCCGGAAATCGAAATCTCAATCGTCTTCGCATCTCCATCTTTCAGATCGCATGTGATGGAGATCACCAATGGCTCAGATGTGTCGAATTGTCCTCCATCAACCACTCCAGCTTCTGACCCTTTCATGATGTTTGTGATCTCATACGTGAACCCGAAACGGAGAGCAGAATCTGAAGTTGATGAGAGAGAAAGGGGAGATGATTGGGCTGCTGTTCGTGTTGAGGCCTTCACAGTGATCGTTGGCGCGTGGATGTCCGACGAGGTTGGTTCAGAGGTTGGTGTTCCACTCAGAGTGAGTGTGTATGTCTCGTCCACAACAAATCCAACTCCAACAACCGACACAATCGTCGATGTCGCAGAATCTTTTGAACATTCGGCTGACGAAACACGAAACACTTCCACAGGCATGTCAAATACAATCGAAGAGAACTGAACTGCCACATCTCCCCCCAATCTCTTCCACAACACTCCAACCACTTCGTAGCTTTCTCCAAACACAATCCAGTTCTTCCATCCTTCCGTGTTCGAACCAGAAGGGAAGAGAACCACTGTCTGGGAAATGATCTGTCCTTCTGCGTTTGTCGACAACTTCATCACTTCTGTTTCATCTCCACCCACTTTCTGAATCGTCACTTCGAAGTCTTCGTCCCCTTTCAGTTGACGAGAGGTGTACGACAATGACACTCCTGTTTTGTCTTCGTTCAACTCACTCACCTCAATGTTGGTGAGACGAGGTCCTTCAGGGATTGTGAAGAAACATGGCGTTGGGATCGAAACAGAGATGGAGTCAGAGTTCTTCTTCTTTCCGCTCACAATCACAAACATCATGTTCTCCTTCCATTTCGAGTTCTCTCCAATCAATCCCAATGTCACGCTTGCTTTTGACGATGCGAACGATGCTTCAAACGTCGATTTATCATGAAGGGTGAACACGAATGTCTCGCCATCCACATCAGACCCTTCCAGATTCAGCACTGCTTTTGTGAGGCTTTCGTCCAAAACACAATTCGCCGTAATCAGCGATGGTTGAGCAGGTGCTGAGTGAGTGGTGAATGAGGGTGTCCCGATGATGATTCCATTCAGTGTCCCATTTGTGATGGCCGTGATTGTGTACGTGTGACCGAACAGGAGAGAAGACTCAGTGGTTGACGAGAGAGGAAGAGGAGCAGATTTGGCTTCGGTTGGCGATGATGCCACAACAGCGATCGTTGTGCCGTGAACATCCAACGAACCTGGATTGGTGGTCGACTTTCCACTCAGAGTGAGTGTGTAGGTCTCATCTTTGATCAATCCCGACCCTCCCACTGTTACAACTGTCCAATTGGGATTGGTGTCCGTGGACGACGCTGAGGTGATTCGTACTGGCGCACAAGGAACTGAAAAGCGCACAGATTCATCCAGAATGGTCGAGGCTGTGTCAGAAATGGTGAGCGAGATGAGCTCGTACGTTTTCCCATACTCGAGACACAGTTCATTCACTTCGAAAACTTTCATTTCAATAGGTTTTGTGTTCATCGTATCGCTTGCGATTTCCGTTTCAGCAAGTTCAATCACAGATCCAATCAAACTTCCAGTTGCGTCAACTTGCTTCACTTTCACGGACAGTGTCTTTCCAGAAGGTAGATTCTCTCCAGAAATCACAATCTTCGCAAATGTTTTCAATTCCCCAGAAAGCTCACACGAAGCTGACATCACTCGAGCTGGTGTGTCTGGCATTGTCAGAGATCGGTCTGTTGCTTCTTTTGGCAGAGCAACCGTCACCAAACTGTTGAAGAGTCGAGTTACTTCGTATTTTGCTTCATATTCCATCTCGGATGACGAAAGAGCGCAAATTCCACTGATCCTTCTGAGCCAACAAACTTGATCGGCAGCTCTGTCTCTTTCGAGCTCCCTGTTTTCTTCAAAACGAGGTTGTATTGACCATCTGGGATGTTCGATCCGGAAATCGAAATCTCAATCGTCTTCGCATCTCCATCTTTCAGATCGCATGTGATGGAGATCACCAATGGCTCAGATGTGTCGAATTGTCCTCCATCAACCACTCCAGCTTCTGACCCTTTCATGATGTTTGTGATCTCATACGTGAACCCGAAACGGAGAGCAGAATCTGAAGTTGATGAGAGAAAGGGGAGATGATTGGGCTGCTGTTCGTGTTGAGGCCTTCACAGTGATCGTTGGCGCGTGGATGTCCGACGAGGTTGGTTCAGAGGTTGGTGTTCCACTCAGAGTGAGTGTGTATGTCTCGTCCACAACAAATCCAACTCCAACAACCGACACAATCGTCGATGTCGCAGAATCTTTTGAACATTCGGCTGACGAAACACGAAACACTTCCACAGGCATGTCAAATACAATCGAAGAGAACTGAACTGCCACATCTCCCCCCAATCTCTTCCACAACACTCCAACCACTTCGTAGCTTTCTCCAAACACAATCCAGTTCTTCCATCCTTCCGTGTTCGAACCAGGAAGGGAAGAGAACCACTGTCTGGGAAATGATCTGTCCTTCTGCGTTTGTCGACAACTTCATCACTTCTGTTTCATCTCCACCCACTTTCTGAATCGTCACTTCGAAGTCTTCGTCCCCTTTCAGTTGACGAGAGGTGTACGACAATGACACTCCTGTTTTGTCTTCGTTCAACTCACTCACCTCAATGTTGGTGAGACGAGGTCCTTCAGGGATTGTGAAGAAACATGGCGTTGGGATCGAAACAGAGATGGAGTCAGAGTTCTTCTTCTTTCCGCTCACAATCACAAACATCATGTTCTCCTTCCATTTCGAGTTCTCTCCAATCAATCCCAATGTCACGCTTGCTTTTGACGATGCGAACGATGCTTCAAACGTCGATTTATCATGAAGGGTGAACACGAATGTCTCGCCATCCACATCAGACCCTTCCAGATTCAGCACTGCTTTTGTGAGGCTTTCGTCCAAAACACAATTCGCCGTAATCAGCGATGGTTGAGCAGGTGCTGAGTGAGTGGTGAATGAGGGTGTCCCGATGATGATTCCATTCAGTGTCCCATTTGTGATGGCCGTGATTGTGTACGTGTGACCGAACAGGAGAGAAGACTCAGTGGTTGACGAGAGAGGAAGAGGAGCAGATTTGGCTTCGGTTGGCGATGATGCCACAACAGCGATCGTTGTGCCGTGAACATCCAACGAACCTGGATTGGTGGTCGACTTTCCACTCAGAGTGAGTGTGTAGGTCTCATCTTTGATCAATCCCGACCCTCCCACTGTTACAACTGTCCAATTGGGATTGGTGTCCGTGGACGACGCTGAGGTGATTCGTACTGGCGCACAAGGAACTGAAAAGCGCACAGATTCATCCAGAATGGTCGAGGCTGTGTCAGAAATGGTGAGCGAGATGAGCTCGTACGTTTTCCCATACTCGAGACACAGTTCATTCACTTCGAAAACTTTCATTTCAATAGGTTTTGTGTTCATCGTATCGCTTGCGATTTCCGTTTCAGCAAGTTCAATCACAGATCCAATCAAACTTCCAGTTGCGTCAACTTGCTTCACTTTCACGGACAGTGTCTTTCCAGAAGGTAGATTCTCTCCAGAAATCACAATCTTCGCAAATGTTTTCAATTCCCCAGAAAGCTCACACGAAGCTGACATCACTCGAGCTGGTGTGTCTGGCATTGTCAGAGATCGGTCTGTTGCTTCTTTTGGCAGAGCAACCGTCACCAAACTGTTGAAGAGTCGAGTTACTTCGTATTTTGCTTCATATTCCATCTCGGATGACGAAAAGAGCGCAAATTCCACTGATCCTTCTGAGCCAACAAACTTGATCGGCAGCTCTGTCTCTTTCGAGCTCCCTGTTTTCTTCAAAACGAGGTTGTATTGACCATCTGGGATGTTCGATCCGGAAATCGAAATCTCAATCGTCTTCGCATCTCCATCTTTCAGATCGCATGTGATGGAGATCACCAATGGCTCAGATGTGTCGAATTGTCCTCCATCAACCACTCCAGCTTCTGACCCTTTCATGATGTTTGTGATCTCATACGTGAACCCGAAACGGAGAGCAGAATCTGAAGTTGATGAGAGAGAAAGGGGAGATGATTGGGCTGCTGTTCGTGTTGAGGCCTTCACAGTGATCGTTGGCGCGTGGATGTCCGACGAGGTTGGTTCAGAGGTTGGTGTTCCACTCAGAGTGAGTGTGTATGTCTCGTCCACAACAAATCCAACTCCAACAACCGACACAATCGTCGATGTCGCAGAATCTTTTGAACATTCGGCTGACGAAACACGAAACACTTCCACAGGCATGTCAAATACAATCGAAGAGAACTGAACTGCCACATCTCCCCCCAATCTCTTCCACAACACTCCAACCACTTCGTAGCTTTCTCCAAACACAATCCAGTTCTTCCATCCTTCCGTGTTCGAACCAGAAGGGAAGAGAACCACTGTCTGGGAAATGATCTGTCCTTCTGCGTTTGTCGACAACTTCATCACTTCTGTTTCATCTCCACCCACTTTCTGAATCGTCACTTCGAAGTCTTCGTCCCCTTTCAGTTGACGAGAGGTGTACGACAATGACACTCCTGTTTTGTCTTCGTTCAACTCACTCACCTCAATGTTGGTGAGACGAGGTCCTTCAGGGATTGTGAAGAAACATGGCGTTGGGATCGAAACAGAGATGGAGTCAGAGTTCTTCTTCTTTCCGCTCACAATCACAAACATCATGTTCTCCTTCCATTTCGAGTTCTCTCCAATCAATCCCAATGTCACGCTTGCTTTTGACGATGCGAACGATGCTTCAAACGTCGATTTATCATGAAGGGTGAACACGAATGTCTCGCCATCCACATCAGACCCTTCCAGATTCAGCACTGCTTTTGTGAGGCTTTCGTCCAAAACACAATTCGCCGTAATCAGCGATGGTTGAGCAGGTGCTGAGTGAGTGGTGAATGAGGGTGTCCCGATGATGATTCCATTCAGTGTCCCATTTGTGATGGCCGTGATTGTGTACGTGTGACCGAACAGGAGAGAAGACTCAGTGGTTGACGAGAGAGGAAGAGGAGCAGATTTGGCTTCGGTTGGCGATGATGCCACAACAGCGATCGTTGTGCCGTGAACATCCAACGAACCTGGATTGGTGGTCGACTTTCCACTCAGAGTGAGTGTGTAGGTCTCATCTTTGATCAATCCCGACCCTCCCACTGTTACAACTGTCCAATTGGGATTGGTGTCCGTGGACGACGCTGAGGTGATTCGTACTGGCGCACAAGGAACTGAAAAGCGCACAGATTCATCCAGAATGGTCGAGGCTGTGTCAGAAATGGTGAGCGAGATGAGCTCGTACGTTTTCCCATACTCGAGACACAGTTCATTCACTTCGAAAACTTTCATTTCAATAGGTTTTGTGTTCATCGTATCGCTTGCGATTTCCGTTTCAGCAAGTTCAATCACAGATCCAATCAAACTTCCAGTTGCGTCAACTTGCTTCACTTTCACGGACAGTGTCTTTCCAGAAGGTAGATTCTCTCCAGAAATCACAATCTTCGCATGTGTTTTCAATTCTCCAGAAAGCTCACACGAAAATGACGTCACTCGAGCTGGTGTGTCTGGCATTGTCAGAGATCGGTCTGTTGCTTCTTTTGGCAGAGCAACCGTCACCAAACTGTTGAAGAGTCGAGTTACTTCGTATTTTGCTTCATATTCCATCTCGGATGACGAAAAGAGCGCAAATTCCACTGATCCTTCTGAGCCAACAAACTTGATCGGCAGCTCTGTCTCTTTCGAGCTCCCTGTTTTCTTCAAAACGAGGTTGTATTGACCATCTGGGATGTTCGATCCGGAAATCGAAATCTCAATCGTCTTCGCATCTCCATCTTTCAGATCGCATGTGATGGAGATCACCAATGGCTCAGATGTGTCGAATTGTCCTCCATCAACCACTCCAGCTTCTGACCCTTTCATGATGTTTGTGATCTCATACGTGAACCCGAAACGGAGAGCAGAATCTGAAGTTGATGAGAGAGAAAGGAGATGATTGGGCTGCTGTTCGTGTTGAGGCCTTCACAGTGATCGTTGGCGCGTGGATGTCCGACGAGGTTGGTTCAGAGGTTGGTGTTCCACTCAGAGTGAGTGTGTATGTCTCGTCCACAACAAATCCAACTCCAACAACCGACACAATCGTCGATGTCGCAGAATCTTTTGAACATTCGGCTGACGAAACACGAAACACTTCCACAGGCATGTCAAATACAATCGAAGAGAACTGAACTGCCACATCTCCCCCCAATCTCTTCCACAACACTCCAACCACTTCGTAGCTTTCTCCAAACACAATCCAGTTCTTCCATCCTTCCGTGTTCGAACCAGAAGGGAAGAGAACCACTGTCTGGGAAATGATCTGTCCTTCTGCGTTTGTCGACAACTTCATCACTTCTGTTTCATCTCCACCCACTTTCTGAATCGTCACTTCGAAGTCTTCGTCCCCTTTCAGTTGACGAGAGGTGTACGACAATGACACTCCTGTTTTGTCTTCGTTCAACTCACTCACCTCAATGTTGGTGAGACGAGGTCCTTCAGGGATTGTGAAGAAACATGGCGTTGGGATCGAAACAGAGATGGAGTCAGAGTTCTTCTTCTTTCCGCTCACAATCACAAACATCATGTTCTCCTTCCATTTCGAGTTCTCTCCAATCAATCCCAATGTCACGCTTGCTTTTGACGATGCGAACGATGCTTCAAACGTCGATTTATC
This sequence comes from Blattamonas nauphoetae, assembly GCA_033064195.1. NCBI lineage: Eukaryota > Preaxostyla > Oxymonadida > Blattamonas > Blattamonas nauphoetae. Next base: position 115,415 of record JARBJD010000082.1, read on the forward strand.
ATGAAGGGTGAACACGAATGTCTCGCCATCCACATCAGACCCTTCCAGATTCAGCACTGCTTTTGTGAGGCTTTCGTCCAAAACACAATTCGCCGTAATCAGCGATGGTTGAGCAGGTGCTGAGTGAGTGGTGAATGAGGGTGTCCCGATGATGATTCCATTCAGTGTCCCATTTGTGATGGCCGTGATTGTGTACGTGTGACCGAACAGGAGAGAAGACTCAGTGGTTGACGAGAGAGGAAGAGGAGCAGATTTGGCTTCGGTTGGCGATGATGCCACAACAGCGATCGTTGTGCCGTGAACATCCAACGAACCTGGATTGGTGGTCGACTTTCCACTCAGAGTGAGTGTGTAGGTCTCATCTTTGATCAATCCCGACCCTCCCACTGTTACAACTGTCCAATTGGGATTGGTGTCCGTGGACGACGCTGAGGTGATTCGTACTGGCGCACAAGGAACTGAAAAGCGCACAGATTCATCCAGAATGGTCGAGGCTGTGTCAGAAATGGTGAGCGAGATGAGCTCGTACGTTTTCCCATACTCGAGACACAGTTCATTCACTTCGAAAACTTTCATTTCAATAGGTTTTGTGTTCATCGTATCGCTTGCGATTTCCGTTTCAGCAAGTTCAATCACAGATCCAATCAAACTTCCAGTTGCGTCAACTTGCTTCACTTTCACGGACAGTGTCTTTCCAGAAGGTAGATTCTCTCCAGAAATCACAATCTTCGCAAATGTTTTCAATTCCCCAGAAAGCTCACACGAAGCTGACATCACTCGAGCTGGTGTGTCTGGCATTGTCAGAGATCGGTCTGTTGCTTCTTTTGGCAGAGCAACCGTCACCAAACTGTTGAAGAGTCGAGTTACTTCGTATTTTGCTTCATATTCCATCTCGGATGACGAAAAGAGTGCAAATTCAACTGATCCTTCTGAGCCAACAAACTTGATCGGCAGCTCTGTCTCTTTCGAGCTCCCTGTTTTCTTCAAAACGAGGTTGTATTGACCATCTGGGATGTTCGATCCGGAAATCGAAATCTCAATCGTCTTCGCATCTCCATCTTTCAGATCGCATGTGATGGAGATCACCAATGGCTCAGATGTGTCGAATTGTCCTCCATCAACCACTCCAGCTTCTGACCCTTTCATGATGTTTGTGATCTCATACGTGAACCGGGACCGACTATAACCCATCAAGCAAATCGACTAAAACCCATCAAGTTTTGCTCAACCCACCAAACCCAACGCACTCGCCTCCATTCGCTGTTCTTCAGTCTGTTGAGGCGAGCGTGAAAGTGAAAGAGAAGGCGAATGGTGAGGACGAGGAGAAGGAGACAGGAGACGGAGTGTCGTGTGTGGTATCGTTGGTTGGAATGTGAGACACACGGAGAACATGTGCTGGAAAGCGAACGAAATGTCGAATGAGCCGTCGATGCTCTCCAACCCATCGTCGTCGTCCTTCTCGTCGTCCTCGTTCGCAGGGTCTCCTCCTCGGCAGACGGAACAGACGCAGTGATCGCCCAACGAGGACGGCACAGCAACGCAGGCGTCGGTCCACTGTCTCCACCCACTCCAACCACACCAACCTCGCCTTATGCGTCTTCTGATGCTCGATTTAGAGTCGTGTTCTCGCGTCGAAGAATCTGCTGTGGACAAAGGTGGAATGGGGCGTGGAAGGGATTTGTGATGGAAGGAGAGGACTATGCCACTCGACCTTGTGCACATTTTGGGAGTGGAGTCGCCGGGCTTGTCTTCCGACAATCTCAACTTCACTCTCTCACTCTCGCCTTCGATCCGACTCGACCCGTCCTCTCCTGCTGTGTCTCACTGCCAGCGCGACGAAGCCTCTCATCTCAACTAACTCAGAATGTCTATGCAGTGAACACTCAGAAGTTTCGTCGCCAAAATGTCTCGCAATAAAGAAAGAGTTTGAGACTTGATGGGTTTTAGTCGATTTGCTTGATGGGTTATAGTCGTTCCCACGTGAACCCGAAACGGAGAGCAGAATCTGAAGTTGATGAGAGAGAAAGGGGAGATGATTGGGCTGCTGTTCGTGTTGAGGCCTTCACAGTGATCGTTGGCGCGTGGATGTCCGACGAGGTTGGTTCAGAGGTTGGTGTTCCACTCAGAGTGAGTGTGTATGTCTCGTCCACAACAAATCCAACTCCAACAACCGACACAATCGTCGATGTCGCAGAATCTTTTGAACATTCGGCTGACGAAACACGAAACACTTCCACAGGCATGTCAAATACAATCGAAGAGAACTGAACTGCCACATCTCCCCCCAATCTCTTCCACAACACTCCAACCACTTCGTAGCTTTCTCCAAACACAATCCAGTTCTTCCATCCTTCCGTGTTCGAACCAGAAGGGAAGAGAACCACTGTCTGGGAAATGATCTGTCCTTCTGCGTTTGTCGACAACTTCATCACTTCTGTTTCATCTCCACCCACTTTCTGAATCGTCACTTCGAAGTCTTCGTCCCCTTTCAGTTGACGAGAGGTGTACGACAATGACACTCCTGTTTTGTCTTCGTTCAACTCACTCACCTCAATGTTGGTGAGACGAGGTCCTTCAGGGATTGTGAAGAAACATGGCGTTGGGATCGAAACAGAGATGGAGTCAGAGTTCTTCTTCTTTCCGCTCACAATCACAAACATCATGTTCTCCTTCCATTTCGAGTTCTCTCCAATCAATCCCAATGTCACGCTTGCTTTTGACGATGCGAACGATGCTTCAAACGTCGATTTATCATGAAGGGTGAACACGAATGTCTCGCCATCCACATCAGACCCTTCCAGATTCAGCACTGCTTTTGTGAGGCTTTCGTCCAAAACACAATTCGCCGTAATCAGCGATGGTTGAGCAGGTGCTGAGTGAGTGGTGAATGAGGGTGTCCCGATGATGATTCCATTCAGTGTCCCATTTGTGATGGCCGTGATTGTGTACGTGTGACCGAACAGGAGAGAAGACTCAGTGGTTGACGAGAGAGGAAGAGGAGCAGATTTGGCTTCGGTTGGCGATGATGCCACAACAGCGATCGTTGTGCCGTGAACATCCAACGAACCTGGATTGGTGGTCGACTTTCCACTCAGAGTGAGTGTGTAGGTCTCATCTTTGATCAATCCCGACCCTCCCACTGTTACAACTGTCCAATTGGGATTGGTGTCCGTGGACGACGCTGAGGTGATTCGTACTGGCGCACAAGGAACTGAAAAGCGCACAGATTCATCCAGAATGGTCGAGGCTGTGTCAGAAATGGTGAGCGAGATGAGCTCGTACGTTTTCCCATACTCGAGACACAGTTCATTCACTTCGAAAACTTTCATTTCAATAGGTTTTGTGTTCATCGTATCGCTTGCGATTTCCGTTTCAGCAAGTTCAATCACAGATCCAATCAAACTTCCAGTTGCGTCAACTTGCTTCACTTTCACGGACAGTGTCTTTCCAGAAGGTAGATTCTCTCCAGAAATCACAATCTTCGCAAATGTTTTCAATTCCCCAGAAAGCTCACACGAAGCTGACATCACTCGAGCTGGTGTGTCTGGCATTGTCAGAGATCGGTCTGTTGCTTCTTTTGGCAGAGCAACCGTCACCAAACTGTTGAAGAGTCGAGTTACTTCGTATTTTGCTTCATATTCCATCTCGGATGACGAAAAGAGCGCAAATTCAACTGATCCTTCTGAGCCAACAAACTTGATCGGCAGCTCTGTCTCTTTCGAGCTCCCTGTTTTCTTCAAAACGAGGTTGTATTGACCATCTGGGATGTTCGATCCGGAAATCGAAATCTCAATCGTCTTCGCATCTCCATCTTTCAGATCGCATGTGATGGAGATCACCAATGGCTCAGATGTGTCGAATTGTCCTCCATCAACCACTCCAGCTTCTGACCCTTTCATGATGTTTGTGATCTCATACGTGAACCCGAAACGGAGAGCAGAATCTGAAGTTGATGAGAGAGAAAGGGGAGATGATTGGGCTGCTGTTCGTGTTGAGGCCTTCACAGTGATCGTTGGCGCGTGGATGTCCGACGAGGTTGGTTCAGAGGTTGGTGTTCCACTCAGAGTGAGTGTGTATGTCTCGTCCACAACAAATCCAACTCCAACAACCGACACAATCGTCGATGTCGCAGAATCTTTTGAACATTCGGCTGACGAAACACGAAACACTTCCACAGGCATGTCAAATACAATCGAAGAGAACTGAACTGCCACATCTCCCCCCAATCTCTTCCACAACACTCCAACCACTTCGTAGCTTTCTCCAAACACAATCCAGTTCTTCCATCCTTCCGTGTTCGAACCAGAAGGGAAGAGAACCACTGTCTGGGAAATGATCTGTCCTTCTGCGTTTGTCGACAACTTCATCACTTCTGTTTCATCTCCACCCACTTTCTGAATCGTCACTTCGAAGTCTTCGTCCCCTTTCAGTTGACGAGAGGTGTACGACAATGACACTCCTGTTTTGTCTTCGTTCAACTCACTCACCTCAATGTTGGTGAGACGAGGTCCTTCAGGGATTGTGAAGAAACATGGCGTTGGGATCGAAACAGAGATGGAGTCAGAGTTCTTCTTCTTTCCGCTCACAATCACAAACATCATGTTCTCCTTCCATTTCGAGTTCTCTCCAATCAATCCCAATGTCACGCTTGCTTTTGACGATGCGAACGATGCTTCAAACGTCGATTTATCATGAAGGGTGAACACGAATGTCTCACCATCCACATCAGATCCTTCGAGATTCAGCACTGCTTTTGTGTGGCTTTCGTCCAAAACGCAATTTGCCGAAAGAAGTGTTGGGTTAAGAGTGACAACGGTGATGGGAGTTGTTGAAAACGAGACGTTGTAACCAGAGAGAGACGCAGCACCGATTCTGTAGTCTTCGAGGGACTGTTGGAGAAGGCCAGTCTCTCCAATGCTCACCGCCATCTGTCCCACATCTAACGACGATAGAGTGAATGCCAACACTCGATCAATGTTTGGGGCCTTCGATTTGTCGGTTCGAGATTTTCCTTGTGCATTTGACACCAAAACCAAAAGCCTTCCCGACACTGCCTTGTTCAGAATCACGGCCATCTCTGCTTCTGTCGAACCTGCCAGCTGAGCTGTCAGTGACTGGATTGTTGCCGTTTGGGATGGTGTTGGGAGAACAGTCCTAGAAACGATGTTGGTTGGATAGATTCGATTCTCTTCAGGGGTTGATGTGGAATCGCAGTTGGATACAGTCACGAGTGATCCTGTTGGGAGAGGATATGTTTGAGCGTTGGACGTGTAGAAGAACAGATCATATCCAGTGTTACTTGAAGACGTACATTCACGAAATCTGACAGAGTCAAGATGGATCGAGGAACAATCAAAGAATTCGATTCCTCCACCTCCATACGATGTGTCCAAACTCCGACAGTTCTGGAAGAGACAGTTCGAAATGGTATCTCCGGACGATTGTGTATTCCATTGATATATCGTCATCGCTCCTCCACCAGCGGTTGAGTTCGAATTCCGAAATATGGTGTCTGAGATAGTGATGAAAGATGATTTCGAGATGAAAAGTGAGCCGGCTTTACCAGAATTCGATTTGCAACCCACAAACGACGACGACAAGAGCGTGAAGATGGATTCTCCGCGGGGAGTGGATTGACCAACCGCTCCACCACCAAATCCCGCAGAGCAATTGTCGAAGGAGCATGACTCAATTTCTAGATCGGCTTCGATGTAGAACAGAGGGATCGCTCCGGCACTGCCCCCTGCATAGCAGTTTTTGAAAGTGCAGAGGGAGAAGCGGTGGAGAACATTCTGCGTTGTGAGTTGAGTTTGTTGTGTTTTGTGTTCGTTGTGATAGTCGAGTGTTGTTGTGGTGTGCGTGAAGGAGGTGTTCTGGCTCAGAACTGATCCACCTAAGTTTAGATCGTGAATGGCTGTTCCGTAAAGATGGTTCGTGCAGGAACGAACACAACTCCCAATCAGCGACTGAGACACACCACTCACCAACCCCACATCACTCCCACCATCCTGCTCTTTCCTCTCCCTCGCAACAGTTCCCATAAAGTCACTTGTCGTGTTCAAAATGCATGACGACGAAAGTGTTGTCTTCACAAAACACGTCTCCTCCCTTTCGAGCTGCGACCCAAATCCACAAAAGTCAAAAAGTGGGCCTGTTCCAACAATCAGCGAAGCATCTCGAATCCAAAGTCCGTGTGAGGCGATCTCCACATTCTGCGCAACGTCCACATCAGACGGCGAGGCTGAGCTGGGTGAACACGATTCGAGGCTCGCGAGAGGCAGAAGGGAGGGAAAGCACGACGAAGTGTGCGAACACCCAATCAGACTGATCGACGTCTCTTCCCACCCGTTTTCGCCAACAACCACAAAGGGCGTCCTTTCTGAGTTCGAGATCACACGACTTTCATAAATTTTCACAGACGACGACGAGATCGTTGCGAGCGATGAGTCTGAAGTCCCACAGTCGAATGTCAGGTCAGACAACCGTGTCGTGGAGTTCGAGAAAACGAAAAGCTGATTCTGCAGTTCTTGCTTTCCGTTTCGAGAATGGCTACTTCCTGAATTTTGTGCGAGATCAAGAGTGTTCCCAACTGATGATGGAAAGATGGTTGACCCATTTCCATTCAGATTAAAGGTTGTGGATGTCACTTCATAATTCGACGAATGATATTGGTCGTTCGGAAGTATTATTTCAAGATTTTTGGTCAGATGATTGAGCGATGGAGAGTTTCTTTGTTCATTCACGAATACTTCCAGAGATAGCAGTGTCAGGTCAGATTTGAGCTGCAGAGCCGACTCGAAGTGGCATACGAACGAAATAAAGCTTATTAAGGACATAAAAGTGAAGTGAAGGAGCCTTTTGAAATACAGGGTGGCCCAGAGGCAGGGGTTTTGGAACCGGAGGAATTTATGGGTAATACACTGTTGGTGGAGGCAGAGAAAGTTCACTTTTCGCCACTCTGACGCTCTGGGTGATTCTTTTTTGAAAATAAAAAAAACACCAAAAGAGAATACGGAGAAATGGCGAGAAAATCACGGAGAAGGTTGAAAACCTCTTATTGAGCAAATGCGGAGCTAATCATTTTTGCTCATTTTCTTCATTTTTTAAAGTGTGAACTGGAAAAACAACCATCAGATTCAATATTCAACTCTCCACCTCTACCATTGTTTTTCCTCCATTTCCATAAACTTTCTCCGTTGTCAATGAAATCCTCGGCGATCAACACTCTCGAACGAGTGTTTGTTGAGCAGGGACACAGAAGTGATATTCGACTTTGGCAGCCGAACTGAAGTTTTCTGGAAGACATTGAAACAGAAATTTGGATTTTTACTTGGAATATCATCGATAGCCATCTCGGAATGTCGTCATCTCAATCAGATGGTCGGATCTAGTCATGGAAAAGGACAAAATCACCAAATATCCCATTTTGAAACATATACTCGTTCTTGATTCTATTTCTTCCGTCAAAATAGGACCTATTACATCTGTCTGCACTTTGAAAAAAACTGGCAATAATTCTATATCCAAGCACATTACCGGCAGAAAATCTCCACTGTTTGATGAAAAATCGCCACATTTTCCGAATAGTCCGATGTGAATACAATCTACAGCAATCTGGGTGACATTTGCACTGGAAGCTAAAACGGACTCCAAAACTAGACAATTGAGTAATCACTATTTTCTCTTCACTTTTACGGTTTTTTGCTTCTTTCCATTTCAAAATGAGATATCTCGTTTACCATATTAATTTATTTAAGGCTGGCCTCCGGTTCCAAAACCCCTGCCCAGAGGAACTGGGACCGAATTATTCTCCACCAATTTATCGTTATTTTCCATTTCCTTCAAAATTCCTCGAACAATTGACATTCTCCTTATTTTGAAAAAACACCGAGACAATCAAAAAAGTTTGAGAATGAAGTGCGGGTGTTTGCGATCTGTTCGTCCATTGTCGTATCAAGTGGTCCACTGTGATTATCGTCCCGACAAACCTTATATCCATCATGCGTATGTTCCCCTTCTTCCATATTTTCTTCCTTATTTGTCTTTTCAGCGAGAATTGGTTTGTGACTTCCTACTCACACAATTGGGCAAAGATGAGTTATTGAACCATGGAAATGGTATGACATGCTAGTTTAAGTCTTTTAACCTTTTTCTTCCATTTTAGTGGTTGTTGTGCTATTTTGTATTCTTTCGGGGGATGACCGTCGAAAGACAGGCCAGTTTTGTCATAATTCAGCTTGATCTGATAAACCCAACCTGAATTGGGAAATAAAGTACCGACTTTTGTACTTGGGAAGAATCAACCCCGTGATTAATTGTTACTTTGGGGCTACTGGCAAAATGTGTGAAAACTCACGTCTGTTCACCTCCTGTTCGTCACCCCTGTCAGTCACCTGAAGAGAATACCGGTTTACCCTCAATTTTCTTATTGTGTTTCTGTACATCCTATTTGTACCGATCTTGATTGGAATCGAAACAGAACCACTCGAAACGCCGATCAGAAGGAGAAACGAATTCCAAATGAGCAAGATTGGGCGTCCTCTTAGGAGAGGAATACTCTTGAAGCTGTTTTTTGTTCCTTTATATGATTACAAATTTCACCAAGTGCGATTGAATCTTTTTGCCTCGGTGTGAAGAGGACTTGAAAGAAAGAAAGGAGAAAGAGACATGAATGTGATGTGGAAGGAGCAGAATGAGAGGCAGATGGGACAAAGACTCGGTTACACTTCAATTTTCCTATGTTTGGTTCGCTTCATTCAGAGTCCTCATTTAAGCTCCAACATAACCATCATGCAGCTTGTCGAGATTAGATTAGTCCTGGATCCGATATTTAACGCCCGAAATAGGGTTGGTGTTATCAGATCAAGCTGAATTATGACAAAACTGGCCTGTCTTTCGACGGTCATCCCCCGAAAGAATACAAAATAGCACAACAACCACTAAAATGGAAGAAAAAGGTTAAAAGACTTAAACTAGCATGTCATACCATTTCCATGGTTCAATAACTCATCTTTGCCCAATTGTGTGAGTAGGAAGTCACAAACCAATTCTCGCTGAAAAGACAAATAAGGAAGAAAATATGGAAGAAGGGGAACATACGCATGATGGATATAAGGTTTGTCGGGACGATAATCACAGTGGACCACTTGATACGACAATGGACGAACAGATCGCAACAGGGGTTTTGGAACCGGAGGCCAGCCTTAAATAAATTAATATGGTAAACGAGATATCTCATTTTGAAATGGAAAGAAGCAAAAAACCGTAAAAGTGAAGAGAAAATAGTGATTACTCAATTGTCTAGTTTTGGAGTCCGTTTTAGCTTCCAGTGCAAATGTCACCCAGATTGCTGTAGATTGTATTCACATCGGACTATTCGGAAAATGTGGCGATTTTTCATCAAACAGTGGAGATTTTCTGCCGGTAATGTGCTTGGAGATAGAATTATTGCCAGTTTTTTTCAAAGTGCAGACAGATGTAATAGGTCCTATTTTGACGGAAGAAATAGAATCAAGAACGAGTATATGTTTCAAAATGGGATATTTGGTGATTTTGTCCTTTTCCATGACTAGATCCGACCATCTGATTGAGATGACGACATTCCGAGATGGCTATCGATGATATTCCAAGTAAAAATCCAAATTTCTGTTTCAATGTCTTCCAGAAAACTTCAGTTCGGCTGCCAAAGTCGAATATCACTTCTGTGTCCCTGCTCAACAAACACTCGTTCGAGAGTGTTGATCGCTGAGGATTTCATTGACAACGGAGAAAGTTTATGGAAATGGAGGAAAAACAATGGTAGAGGTGGAGAGTTGAATATTGAATCTGATGGTTGTTTTTCCAGTTCACACTTTAAAAAATGAAGAAAATGAGCAAAAACGATCAGCTCCGCATTTGCTCAATAAGAGGTTTTCAACCTTCTCCGTGATTTTCTCGCCATTTCTCCGTATTCTCTTTTGGTGTTTTTTTTATTTTCAAAAAAGAATCACCCAGAGCGTCAGAGTGGCGAAAAGTGAACTTTCTCTGCCTCCACCAACAGTGTATTACCCATAAATTCCTCCGGTTCCAAAACCCCTGGATCACAAACACCCGCACTTCATTCTCAAACTTTTTTGATTGTCTCGGTGTTTTTTCAAAATAAGGAGAATGTCAATTGTTCGAGGAATTTTGAAGGAAATGGAAAATAACGATAAATTGGTGGAGAATAATTCGGTCCCAGTTCCTCTGGGCCACCCTGTAAAGGGTCGATTCTGTTTAGAACGAATTCCGCTCATCCAGAACATCATGGGGAGATGGTGGAATACGTGAATATCACATCGGACATTATAACGCAGTGTGAAAGTCATTCAGTTAGTCATACAGTAGAATTTTCTCGATTTGGATTCCTCCCTCCATTTGATGATTGAATAAGAGAGTATCTGCCATCTAGACTCATCCACACAAGTCCTATGCCCAATATGAAGGGACTGTTCCTTCTCAAAATGTGAAAATGACTTTACGCTGTCTTCGGAACGAAAAAAGAAGAAAAACAACTCTCCCGATCGATCGTTCTGTCTGAAATTGGGTTAGAGGAGAGTAAAGAGGGGAGAAGAGAGTGTGATGGTGATGGAAGAGATGGACGCTTCTCTCGCTCACTCATTCCACTCCCTTCCGAAGCAGCAAAACGAACGAGTGTTTATGGATTGTGTGATCCTTTGTGTTCTATCTCCTTGTTTCTTCTCTTTCCATTGTCTCTCGACTTTCTCTTCTCGCTTCTTCCTCTTATTCCATGTCCCCGGAGGACGTCATCCTCTCATTCGGTTTGAAATGGTGACTTGAAAAGCTGTGTGATGTTGTGATCACTTCATCAATCAATCTATGTTCACACTTCGACAGTTCTTTTGAACAATCAACAGCAACGAGTGTTTTTCAGGGGCTCCAATGGTGTAATGTGCACGCGACAATTTACTGATGATGTTGAGGACTTGGTTCAATTCCAGGTTGGAGCATTCTTTTTTTGGATCTGATTTATCTCATCAGGATCTGGACTTCACAACAAATTTAGAGGAGTTCAAAATGCCTTCTGAAATGGTGATTCGATCTGAAGAGTTTCGTTGATCATGGTCTTCAGGAGATTTTTTGAAAAGAACGATATTTTCAGAATGTCCAGGTGAAAGTGACCATATCCTGCTCGATTGTGCCGTTCATCGATTTCGTGTGGCCGTATAATCGATAATGCTTTCTTGATGAAAGCCACAAACGAGGAAATGACAGGAGATGCAATTTAAATATCCAGATTGATTGTGGCTCTAATACAACCAAGAGAGGGCGATCTGAAGCGGGTCCAGTATGAGTGATGGAAAAGACAGGAGATGCTAGGTAAATATCTAGATTGATTGTGGCTCTAAGATAGCAAAAAGTGGGAAATTTTCAGAAGGATCAGGATGGAAGTCAGGGGTTTCTGATCAAATTTAGGGAAAGTGGTGTTTTGACTGGCAGAGGGCATCAACGAGCGAGATGAATCAGCAAGTGTGGACGATTTCAGATTATCTGACGGATTATTCTAATGTTTCCCATGAGTTGCCAGGATTGGGCGAGTTGGGGGACGACCACAGTCCAAACTAAGGTTTGATCTCAATCCAATCTCATTCACTCCGACCATTGATATATACAGCCTCGTGAACCAATGTTAATCATCCCGCTACTGATCACATGCTTGATATCTGGAAATTCTCCTCCAGATGTTCTTCCGTCACTGACCGACTCAATTTTTTCCGCGTCAAATGCGAATACTATTGATGGACGTGTCGTACGATTCCTCCCACTGAAGGCATATGAATCGAACACGCTCCTCTTGCATTCAATGACCGTTTCAATCCACGGTTTATATGAAACTCCGTCGCGAATTGTTGAAGGCGGATCAGCACGTATAAGCCTGATTGATGTTGTGAACTCAACGACAACCCTCTCCCGTCTCTGTTTCCACCCGACAGAAATCCGATCCGTGAGAGTGGGAATCTCTTCCTTTGTGGAGATAATTGAGAGTGAAGTCTGGATTCCTTCAGCAGACTCGCCTCTTGAATGCAACTCTGGATTTCTTCAAGTTGAACACAGTTCGTTTGCTTTGATGAACCCCAAGCAAACAATACCGTCTCTGGCCACCTCAATGTCATCAGAATCGTCAGTCGTTTTCAGTTCGTGTTCATTTTCGGATTTGGGCGTGTCTGACGATGGCCCGCTCTTCTGCAGCACAAATGTGTCGAATGTGACGCTTCTGAATTTGAAGATGTCGAACATCTCGACAACCCACTCATCACTCGCCCATCACATTTCAAATCGAGCTGGGAATGTGAGCATTGTGGGATCATCCGTGACAGACAGCGAAGATGTTCTGACAGGTGGACTTGTTCCCGGAATGAGTCTCGCGACCTCGTTTTTCGTTGCGAACACGACGATCTCGAAGTGTTTCACGAACGCCGTCGACACCACCGAAAACAACCCATCCATGGTCCACGAAACACTCTCTGCCTCCCACACCTTCATCAACTGCACGTGGACCTCTACAACAACATCTATCAACGGTGGAGCGATTCATATCAACAACACTGGCGATCTGACGATTGACTCGTGCAGATTCTTGCATTGCAAAGCAACATCAAGTGATCATTCAAATGGTGGCGCCATTTCCTTTTTATCAGAAGTGTCATCTCCATTTGCTTTCTCACTGAATTCATCCACGTTCGACACGTGTTATTCGGCATGTTATTCCGGATCTGTCTACGTGAATCGATCCTCTAGCTTTTTCATGAAGTTCACCAATTTCTCAACATCGTCAGTTGGTTATACTCGTCTCACTACTCATCTTTTGTATCTCCCAGACGGTTCAATCCTATCCAACCTCCGTTTCGAGTATGCTTTCTCCGAATCTGCAAACTCAGAAAGCGGTGCGATTGATTTTGATACAATTCTTGCTGATATCACACACTCCAACATTTTATTCAATTCGAACACAGCTGGAAGCGGAGGTGCACTTCTCTATTCCTTTACAAGTGGAAAACCGAACATTTCGTGGTTCAGCTGCATCTTCTTCAACAACAAAGCAGAAACTGTGAGACCAATCACAGATGATCCTGGAAACAGCTGTGTGGCTGGGAATGATTTGTATTTCTGGTCAGACACAGCTGAATGGAACGCCACACTTGCGAGAGAAGGGTCGTTCAGGAACTGCTTCTCGAATTCAGACTTCCCACGAATCGTCATCGACACTCTGAGCCAACATCTGACACACGCCATCCGCTTTCCGACGAACAACACGCTTCTTTCCACTCTTTTCCCAACTCCCTCACTCATCGTGAGTGTCCGAGATGACGCGAATGATGAGGCTGGCTGTGGGATGAATTACTTTCTTCCTTGCAAGACGTTGGGATACACAGGAAAGAACCAACTGACATTCTCGACGGGAGAAGTACTTGTTGAGGCAGGGCTGTTCGAGGAGACGATAGGGTTTGCCGTGAACACAAAAAGTGTGTCGATCACGTCGTTTGGAAACGAGAATCCAGTTTTCGATCTTTCATCAGTTGAGGAGACATTTCTGACGATCTCAGATGGATTCGACGCGAATCTGAAATATCTGTCATTCATCGTCGCAGGACATGCAGTCCTTCAACATATAGGAACAGGGAAAGTGAACATGGACTCTTGTTTGTTGACGGGAAAGGAGAACAGAAGTCCAACGTCGTCAGATCTGATTTCGACGACAGGATCACTCACCGTTCGGAATACACGCTTCTCTTGTCTGACAGTGGGAAGTGGAGCACTTCTGAAATGGGGCAGTTCGAGTTCAGTGTCTCTGACAGATCTCTTCTTCCTGAATTTGGGGACAACAAACTCAGCACCGTTCACAATCACTTCTGCAGCAACTCTGTCACTGAGTGGATTGTATTTCGAGAAGTGTGTGGGAACGTCATTCTCAGACTTCGAAGTTGACCAGTCTGTTCTCTCTCAACTACCAGCAATTGCTTCATCATTGAGTACAAGCACAAGCCCTCGAACTCCGCTGAAAGATGGGGAACAACTGACACTCTGGCCAAGTTATCAAATGGTTGTGGATGGGAACGAAGGAGTGGACGAGGCGTTCTGTTGGTTGACATCAAAGAAATGCCGAACACTCAGCAATCTCGTCACTCGATTGGGATCCAATTTCGAAGGAACGATCATCGTGTCCAAAGGAAGGACCAGTGAAGCTGGGATTGTGTTGGTCGATTCTCAACAATTGACTGTCTCGGGAGAATCACAAACAGAATCTCTTCTTTCTCTCGAATCATCAGAAACCAGTCTGATTATCGTTCCGTCTGCCTCGTCTCTGTCGCTCTCCGCTCTCACTCTGACTCTTCCATGTTCCCACACATCGTCGCCAGTGATCTCATCGACAGGGACTCTGGCTCTGTCATCGGTGGTCATCGCTCTCTCCTCGTCGCACACCGATCTCTCGGCGGACATCCTCTCTGTGACCTCAGGCACAGCATCTTTGGTGTCGTGTTCATTTGATGGAGAGAACAATTCCATTGGCTCATTCATGTCACAGACTGGAGGAACAATGATGCTTGAAGCGTGTTCGATGTCTCGGATGAAGATGAAGAAGTCGTTTGTGTCTGGAAGTGGGACTGTTCTGATGAAAGGCTGCTCGTTCTCATCGCTTGTTGATGATTGTTCATCTGGATCAGGAAATGTGATTGAGATGGGAATTGGGGAAGGAGAGAAACTGGAGATCATGAAAAGCGCGACTGATTCGTCGTCGTTCATCTCGTGCTCGTCGAAAGGGAATGGAGGAGCGCTGAAGATCGCAGTTGTGTCATCTGGAACTCTGACGATCTCTGACACGTCGTTCGTGTGCTGCTCAGCAACTGGAAATGGAGGAGGAATCTGGCTCGACCTTTCAGCCAGCACTTCCACCTCCACTTCGTTCTCGTCACTCGTGTTTGGGTCCGGGTTTGATTCCAACAATGCGATTCTGGGAACGAAAGTGTTTGTGAAAAGCACCAATCTGAAGACAGACGCGGAAGGAGTTCTGATTGGACTGAAACCAACACTTTCAGGCTTGCTCCTCACCCCAGTGGAGAAGAACGAATTTGTTGGCAACAACACATCACCCGAATCGCTTCTGTTCTTCTGGTATCCTCACATTGCCACTTCTGGTGCTGTCCATGTTCACTCTGATGGAGAAGATCATGCGAACTGTGGTCTCATTGAACTTGCCTGTCAAACACTCTCTCACTCCTTCACATCTCTCAAAACAACACGCACCATCACACTGGACTCGGCTCTCCAAGTCCCAGCTTCCCTTCCCACACTGACGCAATCACTCACAATATCAACACTGGCTGGTTCACCCCAAACACTGACACTCGCTTCAGATGTGTCATTCACAGTCTCCGCTGGCACGCTCAGCTTCTCCTCACTTTCGATTGAACTCGCAGAACTCTCCACAACAGTGTTTGTCGTTGCTGGAGGATCGATCGTGATGGACTCGACATGCCGAATTGTGAACCCCTCGTCCGCCACACACTCCGCCTCTCTCTTCTCGCTGTCATCAGGAACACTCACTCTCGACACGACGACACTGGACTTCTCCAACCGATTCATCTCTTCGCAGTCGCTCTTCTCCCAAAGTGGAGGATCTCTCGCCCTTTCTGGGATGTCGATTGAGAATGTGACACGAAGCAGTGGAGATGGGAGTGTCATCTCATCGATCCTCTCAACTGGATCGCTCTCGATTGCGAGTTGCTCATTCTCGTCGTGTGTGTGTTCGAGTGGAAATGGAGGAATGATGAAAGTTGTTTTGACTGGGACAGGAACGTTCACAGTGACGGGAACAACGACATTCTCGTCGTGCAGTGCGAGTGGGGATGGGAACTTGATTCATCTTTCGCGTTCTGATTTGGTGTCGTTCCTGAAAGGAAGTGGAACAGGCCCACTCGATGCGATCCGACCGAACACGACATCGGGAGTGGCGTTCACGAGTGAGATTCACGAGGAGTTCTGGGGAATTGACACGAACGCAGTTTCTCCGTCTTCTGGGTCTCTGCTGTTCTACTGGTATCCTCACACGACTGGATCAGTTCATGTTGCTTCCTCTGGAACTGACCATCCGAATTGCGGTCTCGTCGAGCTGCCCTGCTCGTCACTGAGTCATTCGATGAATGTGATGAAAACCACAAAATCAGTTGTGATACTGTCAGACCTGCCATTATCCGCTTCACTCACCTCGCTCGACGTGACATGGACACTGTCTCGATCAGGAACTGAGAAACTCACGCTGAGTGGAAATGGTGGGATCCTCGTTGATCAATCGACCACACACTTCACTCTCTCGTCGCTGGAGATGAAATGTGGAACGATGGCAGTTGATCGAACAATTGCACTGATTTGTGTGACGAATGGAAAAGTGTTGATGGCAGACTGTTCAATTGGAGATGCGAGCGGAGAGATTCCGATTCCATTCTGCACAATCTCAACAGGAACAGTGGAGTTGACCGGAACCAATACGATTCTCAACCCATCTGTCTCCTCTCCTCTCTTCACTGTTGCCTCAGGATCACTTTTGATCGATGGCGACTCAACGTCGTTCACAACCATCACTTCCACATCGACTGGACGAAGTGCGTCTCTCTTCGCTCTGAATGGAGGCAGCTCAACAGTGAACTTCGCCTCTCTCCCGATTTTGGGAACTGGGACAGGACAAGACTTGTTCGCAGTGAGTAGAATAGCCACTCTGAAGCTGAACAAGATCACACTGGATGGAGGAGACGCGTCAGTGGAATCGTTGTTGGATCAGAATGGAGGAACAGTGACGCTTGAAGCGTGTTCGATGTCTCGGATGAAGATGAAGAAGTCGTTTGTGTGTGGAAGTGGGACTGTTCTGATGAAAGGCTGTTCTTTCTCATCGCTTGTTGATGATTGTTCATCTGGATCAGGAAATGTGATTGAGATGGGAATTGGGGAAGGAGAGAAACTGGAGATCATGAAAACGGCGACTGATTCGTCATCGTTCATCTCGTGCTCGTCGAAAGGGAATGGAGGAGCGCTGAAGATCGCTGTTGTGTCATCTGGAACTGTGACGATCTCTGACACGTCGTTCGTGTGCTGCTCAGCGTCTGGAAATGGAGGAGGAATCTGGCTCGACCTTTCATCCTGCACTTCCACCTCCACTTCGTTCTCGTCCCTCGTGTTTGGGTCAGGGCCTGATTCCAACACTGCGATTCTGGGATCGAAAGTGTATGTGCAAAGCAGCAATGTGAAAACAGACGCGGAAGGAGTTCTGATTGGCCTGAAACCAACACTTTCTGGCTCACTCCTCACCGCAGCCGAGAAGCACGCATTTGTTGTCAACAACACATCTCCCGAATCACTTCTGTTCTTCTGGTATCCTCACATTGCCTCTGTTGGTGTTGTCCATGTTCACTCTCTTGGAGAAGATCACGCGAACTGTGGTCGCATTGAACTCGCCTGCCAAACACTCTCTCACTCCTTCACGTCCCTCAAAACAACACGCACAATTACACTGGACTCGTCTCTCCAAGTCGCAGCTTCCCTTCCCACACTGACGCAATCACTCACAATATCAACACTGGCTGGTTCACCCCAAACACTGACACTCGCTTCAGATGTGTCATTCACAGTCTCCGCTGGCACGCTCAGCTTCTCCTCACTTTCGATTGAACTCGCAGAACTCTCCACAACAGTGTTTGTCGTTGCTGGAGGATCGATCGTGATGGACTCGACATGCCGACTTGTGAACCCCTCGTCAGCCACACACTCCGCCTCTCTCTTCTCGCTGTCGTCTGGAACACTCACTCTCGACACGACGACACTGGACTTCTCCAACCGATTCATCTCTTCGCAGTCGCTCTTCTCCCAAAGTGGAGGATCTCTCTCACTTTCTGGGATGTCGATTGAGAATGTGACACGAAGCAGTGGAGATGGAAGTGTGATCTCGTCGACACTGTCATCAGGATCGCTTTCGATTGCGAGATGCTCGTTCTCTTCGTGTATCTGTTCGAGTGGAAATGGAGGAGTGATGAAAGTTGTTTTAACTGGGACAGGAACGTTCACAGTGACTGGAACAACGACATTCTCGTCGTGCAGTGCGAGTGGGGATGGGAACTTGATTCATCTTTCGTGTCCTGATTTGGTGTCGTTTCTGGGAGGAGTCAGTGCTGCTGGCCCACTCGATGCGATCCGACCGAACACGACATCGGGAGTGGCGTTCACGAGTGAGGTTTACGAAGAGTTCTGGGGAATTGACACGAAAACAGTTTCTCCGTCTTCTGGGTCTCTGCTGTTCTACTGGTATCCTCACACGACTGGATCAGTTCGCGTTGCTTCCTCTGGAACAGACCATCCGAATTGTGGTCTCGTCGAGCTGCCCTGCTCGTCACTGAGCCATTCGATGAATGTGATGAAAACCACAAAATCAGTTGTGATGATGTCTGACATACCACTATCCGCTTCACTCACCTCGATCGGCACGACATGGTCTCTCTCTCGATCAGGAACTGAGAAACTCACGCTGAGTGGAAATGGTGGGATCATCGTTGATCAATCGACCACACACGTTACTCTCTTGTCGCTGGTGATGAAATGTGGAACGATGACTGTTGATCGAACATCTGCGCTGATTTGTGTGACGAATGGAAAAGTGTCGATGACAGACTGTTCAGTTGGAGATGCGAGTGGAGAGATTCCGATTCCATTCTGCACAATCTCAACAGGAACAGTGGAGTTGACCGGAACCAATACGATTCTCAACCCATCTGTCTCCTCTCCTCTCTTCACTGTTGCCTCAGGATCACTTTTGATCGATGGCGACTCAACGTCGTTCACAACCATCACTTCCACATCGACTGGACGAAGTGCGTCTCTCTTCGCTCTGAATGGAGGCAGCTCAACAGTGAACTTCGCCTCTCTCCCGATTTTGGGAACTGGGACAGGACAAAACTTGTTTGCAGTGAGTGGAACGGCGACTCTGAAGCTGAACAAGATCACACTGGATGGAGGAGACGCGTCAGCGGAATCGTTGTTGGGTCAAAATGGAGGAACAGTGACGCTTGAAGCGTGCTCGATGTCTCGAATGAAAATGAAGAAGTCGTTTGTGTGTGGAAGTGGGACTGTTCTGATGAAAGGCTGTTCTTTCTCATCGCTTGTTGATGATTGTTCATCTGGATCAGGAAATGTGATTGAGATGGGAATTGGGGAAGGAGAGAAACTGGAGATCATGAAAACGGCGACTGATTCGTCATCGTTCATCTCGTGCTCGTCGAAAGGGAATGGAGGAGCGCTGAAGATCGCTGTTGTGTCATCTGGAACTGTGACGATCTCTGACACGTCGTTCGTGTGCTGTTCAGCGTCTGGAAATGGAGGAGGAATCTGGATTGATGCAAGTTCGTCTGTTGGGTCGATTTCTCTGTCCTTGCTGTCGCTCTCGTTTGGCCGAAACAATGACGCGAACAGCTGTGGAATGGACAAAGGAGGACGAGATGTGTTTGTGGTTGGAGGAAGACTCATAGATTTCATTTCGAAAGAGAAATGGCTGGGAACATTCGAAACCGCGCCAGAATGGACGCTGGTTGGGTTGGATGGATCGTCGGGGGAGAAAGTGGATCTGGCGGCGATGCTTCGCCAGACAGTGTTGTTCGTTGGGAAGGATGGAAATGACGAGGACGGGGATGGGACTCTGGAAGCACCGTTTTTGACACTTCATGGAGGAATGGAGAAAGGGATGAAAAGCGGAGAAGACGTGGTGTGGATTGAGATTGTGGAATCAGCACGAATCGGAAAGCGAATTGTGATGGAAGGAGGATCGAGGAAGACGTGTGGAATATCGGGGAGGGAGGAAGGAAGCAGGATTGTGTGCTCGATCTCGGATGGATCAGACAGAACAGAAGGCCAGATTATTATTTGTGGGCACACACTGTCAGTGCGTGGACTGGAGCTGAACATGAAGGTTGATTTTGGGAAAGTTTTCGTTTTACAACACGAAGGGCAACTGGGATTGTCAGAATGCAGTGTGAGTGGAGAGAGAGGACTGAAATCGGGACTGGTCCGAGTCGGGAGTGAAGGCGAACTGACATTGAACGAAGTTGCAACGACTGATCTGTCGTTAACAGAAAAGGCGTCGATTGTGGAGATGGCGGGAGGACGAGTGTGGATGGAAGGAAGCTCTTTCTCTGAAGTGACCGTGGTTGGAGGAGGAGTGTTGTGTGGTGGAGTGAGTGGGGGGATGGAAGTGCGGAAGACGTCGTTCACAGGATGCCGTGGAGAGAGGTTTGGAAGTGTTGTCCGAGTTCGCGCAGCAGGGAGCTCGGTTGTGCTGAGCGAATGCACGTTCCGGGATTGTTGGAGTGGCGTTAATTTTGGAGAGGTCGAGTCGTCAGTGTGGAGAGTTGGAGGAGGAAGTGTGTTTGTGTGGATGGAACGAAAGAAGGGAGGGAGGCTGGAATCGGTGGATCTGTCTGGAAGCGAGTTCACAAACTGCATTTTGGAGAACACGAACACAACCACAGTGAGCACGGGGAGAGGAAGAGACTGTGTGGGAGGAAGCGGATTCGTGATCGTTGGAGGAAGGGGACATCGTGTGGACTTGTCTGATGTGTCGGTGTCAGACTGTGTCTGCCGGAATGTTGATGTTGGGGACAAAAGAGGGTTTTCGGGAGGAGTTGTGGGGTGGACAGAGAAGGGGGTGCAGACAGACAGGCGAGGAATGAAAGTGAGAGGAAGCGAGGTTGGGATGGTTGGGATGAGAAATGAATGAGCGACACAAATTGAGGTGATGAAAGAAGGATGGAACTGAACATAGGAAGAGGAAAGATATGGAAAACTTAAATCACCAGATTCTCAACAGCGAAAAGCAAAACGTCACCCAGATATTTTCATTTTATTATCTTCATTTTTTTCTTGATTTCTCTGCACTTCACCACTGTTATCGGACTGTGTTCATTGTATGGGAGTGAAAGAGAGGTGCTGTGAAGGAGGACCCAGACAACTCTAAAGTTGAATCCATACCCACGAGAGAACATCAAACTGTGAAAAAAGATTGTGAAATGTTCTGTTCATCAACAAAATGGGTTTAGAACTGCCCATCAAATCCAGTGAACCCAGCCAACAGAAACACAGGGAAGAACAATTTCTGCTCCAACTTCGAGCACCGATTTCTTGAGCGTTACAATTGCTGGCTTAATTTGGTTTTGATGAGAGAAAACTGGTTTGAGATCGGTGAACTCAGATTGAGCTTTTTTGTCTAATCAGAGTTGTATCGTGTGTATCTACCAGAATACCTGTCATAACCAGTCGTTTATTGGACTTTCTTGAGTTTAAACATCCAGAAGAAATGTTCTATGTCGAAATCGACTCTCAGATTTCTGTCGTGATTCTTATATTTTCTCCAAACTGAACGAACAGATTATATATTTCTTCCTGTGACAAGACAGAAACACGACAATAAATCTCATGAACGAGATGATCTGCTCGTAGAAAATTTGTGAAACTGACAGTGAGGACCCTTTTTTTCTTGATCACAAAACCGCCTGTTTCAAACGATAGAAGCATTTTGGTGAGGAACAGTTCCCTTTAAAGACAAAAAATGACAAATCTCAAACAAGTGGAGTGATATAAGTGTGAATAGTTGCGAATGTTCGAAAATGGACTGGAACATAAAACCGAGCAAATGTTGCCCAATGATTGTCAAAAATCATAAAATGGAAGATAGTATTGATGGAAATGGATGGGTTGCACGATCCTTCCATTATAATCGTGAAATTCTCCATTTAGAGTCTTTTCGCATTCTCCCCCGATTTGGCCAGCGAAGTGATTGCTAAACAAGTTTCTTGTTGGTTCATATTTTGTGTGTCCCCTAAGGATTCCTGCACACTAAACTCATCTTCACCCCTCTTTTGCCCCATCTTGCCTTCATTTTTCTCAAAATTGGAGAGAATTCTTTGGCATTTGAATTCATTTCGGCTGAGTGTTAGATTGTGTGCTTCTTTCTTGCTCTGGTGATGAAGAAAATGATCTGAAACAGTGAAAAATAGACACACAAAGACCAGAATTTTGTATTTTTGATTGAAAAGAGGAATTTTCTTTAATTTTCCGCCAGATCGGAACTAGCCGAGTACGGGTTCTCGTTCGAATGATGAGACAGGTCTAAGAGAGTGCTTCTTCGAGAATAAGGTTGAGAGGTTGATAATGGTTACAAATAATCGGATTATTCCCTTGTAGAGCTTACATAGCACTGGAGAAATGGTGGATCCGAACGAGTGGTGAAACTTGAACAGATCGATGGGAACTGAGAACTTTTGGGGGATCCTGTGGCAATATGACTTACGAAAAGGTGAAATGCTGGAAATCTGGAGTTGTTGATCAAATGAATCATCAAAATTCATGTGAATCAACGATATGTGTGACGAAGTTTTGATCAAACCAAAGGTCACACTCGATCGTAACCAACCATCACCCACAGGACATTATATTACTATGGTCGATTGTTTAGAATGATATCAAACCTTTAACACCATTTTTTCTCATCCAAAACTCTGCCTTTTTTCTTCAATCATCGCTGTCATTTGACAGCACCGATCTCGATGATTGAAGATCGATTTTTCATCCGGTCACACTTCAATCGGTATACTACTTTCTTTTTATGACCTTGCTCTTCTCATTAGATTCAACCATCTCTTTCCATCGACCTCTGGCATCCAACTCTCCAACTCGCTCCCTTTCGACATTAGGTCACAACACAAGTGTTCGATTCAAACAACAACAGCGTCCACTGTCATATACTGCAAAAACCAAGATGGACAACCGTACTTTTTCCTGCCGCCATATCCAATTCACAACACTTTTTTCATTCTCGAGCCTGTCTGGTCGGAGTTGTACGCTGTTGAGGCAAAGATTTCTCCATTGAATCGATAGTAGGCACGATTGAAATTCTTACCGACCTCTGACTGTTCTTCATTTGATCAAGCAACCCCCGAGATCTACCCTTTATTAAAAACAAGTGATTTCTTGTTCAACACTGACTGAAACATTGTGTTTTTGAATGCAAGATTCTGAAGCAAACATCTTTCAGGACGCGCACCCGACGCCGTCCGACCCGACAAATCCCAATCCAACCGAGGATGAGTCGATCCAAAATGCCCCAGCTGTTCCGGAGTCCCCATCGATCCACGTCGCTCGTGACCCGGCCCCATCACCAGACCCGTCTCAACTCAACCCTGCACCAGTTGTACCCGTGCAGCAGGCACCAGAAGAGTTTGTAAGACAGAAGAATCTGGAGGAGTCACACAACTGGATTGCCAATCTATTCTTCTGCTTTTACTGCCCATTGGTCTGTCGCTGCTCTCCTGTGACAGACAAAGACATTTATGAGTGCCATTCGCTTGACCGTGCCAGTAGAAACATCGGTCGTGCCGAAAAGTTGTGGGAACAGCCAGCACATGATTATATAACGAAACGAAAGGCTTTCGAGGAAGAAAAGGAGAGGGATCCAAAGTATGCTGAAGAAGATGGAGCTGATATAAAAGCTGATGGGGAGATTTTCGACTTTTGAGATTGATCTCATTTTTTTGACAATTTTTGACTTATTGTCTATATCATCATATTCTCTCGTTCCTTCTCGTTCAGCACGAAAACAAAACCGCCAAAAGAACCCGGACTGTTCGGTCTAACGTCGTTCAAAGTGACGAAGAGCAGGATCTCCATCTTCTACTTCTTCCAAGTCATCAAGTATGCATCAAACTTCATAAATTTCGCTTTTCTTACCCTGATTTTACTCTATATCAGTCAATTTCTTCTTCTTATTCCATCGTTTCCATCAACCATCTCATTCTCCACTTATCCCTCTCTTAGCTATGTTTTCCTCTTCCTTCAACCCGCCATGATGAAGCAAGTCCTCAAAACAATCGACGCCCGCGAGTTGAACCCTTCAACCCCCTTCCCATATGCCTCTGGAATCATCCTGATTCTTTGCCCGTTCTTAGCCAACTTCTTCGATGCCCTGGCGAGTCGCTTCTCGTTCCATCACGTCATGTCAGTTCGGTCGATGCTTGCTGGACTGATATATCGGAAGACGCTGATGTTGAACATCACAGCGCAATCAAACATTGACAGCGGAAGATTACTGTCTCTAATCTCCACAGATTGCAGGAATGTTGCTGAGAACCTCTGGATGTTCTATTTGATGTCTATGTTCCCACTTCAAGTCCTTGTTCCGCTTGGATTCGTGCTATTCGATTTCGGCTGGTGCGGACTCATCTCTCTTGGCGTGATTGCGATTGTCATCCCAATCACTGTTGCTATTATGCTTGTGGTTGGTCAACACATCCATTTCTTCCTCGCCCACAACGATGAGCGCAACAAGATCATGAACGAGACGCTCCAAGGCATGCGAATCGTCAAGTTCACTGGACTGGAACACATCTTCCTCCACAAGCTCGGAGTCCCCAGAAAGAAGCAAATCCGCGAAATTGGACTCTTCATGTGGTATGAAGAGCTCTCCAACGCGATCGTTCGAAACCTTCCTGTTGCTGTCAACGCCTCAACCCTTTCCGTGTTCGTCGTGACCAGAAAAATCCCCCCGAGCAAGTTTGCGTCCGAAGTCATGCCTAATGTTGGGTTTCTGACGATGATGACGAGAGAAGCGAATGCGGTTCCGATGTATCTTCAGATGCTCATGATGACACGAATCTCGCTCAAAAGAATAAAACAATTCCTTCTTTTGCCGGAACTGCAACAGGAGGAGTATGACCAACCGGTAGAAGAGGATATTGCTCTCCAGATCGAGAATGGAAACTACAACTGGGCCGAGCCGCCAGAGATCCCTCTGACAACCGCAGAAATGGAGATTCTGAAGCGAGAGCGTCACATTGCGAAGAAAAACGCTGCAAAACGCCGAGCAATGGAGAAACAGGAAGAAATGGGAATTGTTTCTGATCAGACCCAACAAGATCCCAACCGCCCCGGAACCACAAGTCCAACCCAAAACGACCAACCGATCTTCCAAGACCCACAAGAAAACCGGACTCTCTCCCCAGTCGTGTCAGTTGCACAGAGCAACCCCGTCAACGAACACGAAACTCCCTGCCAAACACCGTCGCCTTTTGGAGTGTCGACACCAACGCCAAGTCCAACAGACTCTCAAACAACACTCAGCAACATCAACATCAAGTTGAAGAAAGGGTCGTTGACGATGGTTGTTGGAGGCGTGGGGAGTGGGAAGTCGTCGATTGGAGCAGCGATCATTGGAGACATCGAAAGAGTAACTGGAAACGTGAGAATGAAAGGAAGCATTGCGTACTGTCCACAAGTTCCCTGGATCAACAACAACACTGTTCGAGGCAACATCATCTTCGGTTCACCATTCGATGAACAGAAATATCTCAACACTGTGCGTGTCTGTGCGTTGGAGCCAGATTTCAAGACCCTGTCAGCAGGAGACCAAACAGCGATTGGAGAGAAGGGTGTGAATCTGAGTGGAGGACAGAAAGCGAGAATTCAGCTTGCTCGCTCGATTTACTCGGATCGGGACATTTATGTTCTGGACGACCCACTTTCGGCTGTTGATGCGCATGTCGGACGATATCTGATGGACGAGTGCATCTGCAAACAATTGAAAGGCAAGACAGTGATGTTGATGACGAACCAGCTGCAGTTTCTGAACAGAGCAGACCATATTGTGTTGTTGAATCATGGAAAGATTGTCGCTCAAGGAAGCTATGCGGAACTTGGGCAGGATGGCATCAACTTCGATGAATATTTGATCAAGGCGAACGAGAACACGAAGAAGAAGGAAGACGAGAAGAAAGTGGCGGTCGCAACAAAAGCAGTAACTTTGGAAGACCTCGCGAAAGGAGCTGATTCTGAAGCTGGAAAACAGATCATCACGGAAGAAGAGATGGAGACAGGAAGCGTCTCATTCTCGAATTACTTCAGATTTCTTGGAACCCTCTTCCCACTCGGCCTTCTCATCCTTTTCTTCGTTCTGATCATCATCTGTGAAGCCTTCCCTCTTCTGCAGGCAATGTGGCTGGGAATTGTTCCAAACGAAAACATGTTCTCTGGTGTTGGCTATTACTGGAAAATCGGTGTTTATGGACTCAGCATCGTCATTTCCTTCCTTCTGATGGTCATTCGAGCCGGAATGGTTGCCTGTGCATCTGTCCGATCGTCCACACGCATCCACAATGAACTTGTTCAAAACGTCGTGAAATGTCCGACCTCGTTCTTCGACACAACACCGATGGGAAGGATTCTGAACAGATTCACAGGTGATCTCTTCCAAACAGACGCCATGCTCCTCTCCCTCTTCATGCAGAACGTGGCGATGATCATTGGAGTGATTGGTCAGATTGTGATCGTCTCCATCCAATCGCCTTTCTTCCTCTGCATCGGTATTCCAGCTCTCATCGCATATTACGTCATTGCTGTGCTGTATAAACGCACAGCTCGTAACGTCCAACGACTTGACTCAATCGCTCGCTCGCCAGTGATCTCCCTCTTCTCCGAAATCATTTCCGGTGCTGGATTGTCAACCATTCGCGCGTTTGGATTGGAAGAAGTGTGGAGGCAGAGATATTACAAAGCATTGGACAACTGGACCGTCCGAACTGTGTTGTTCATGGAAGGGAAAGCGTGGGCGACATTGTACACTGGATTTGCGACGCTGGTGTTCATGGCTGGTGTTGTGTTGCTTGGATGGTTCACGATGACACCTGCTCAGCTGTCTGTGTCGATCAACTCGGCAATCACTTTCGCTTTCCTTGGTTTTTATTTGGTGATGGAATTGGTCGAACTGGAGGCAAGAATGACGAATTATGAAAGAATCCGATTCTACTCAACCAAACTCCCGAAGGAAACCACAAAATACGAAATCACTCCTTCCGAAACATGGCCAGAACACGGAAATGTCCAGTTCGAGGGCGTCTCCTTCAGATATCGTCATGGACTCCCATATGTCCTCCAAGACGTCGATTTCACGTTCAGAGGCGGCGAGAAAATTGGAGTTTGTGGGCGGACCGGTGCCGGAAAGTCGAGTCTGATCTTTGCGCTGTTCAGACTAGTCGAGCTCGACCCAAAACTGGAACCAAAAATGATTGACATCCAGACAGGGTTCCCAATCGACACAGATCCGAATGAAGAACCGAACAAGGGGAGAGTGTTGATTGATGGAGTGGATATTTCGAAAATCGAACTTGGCAAACTCAGACGATCTATCGCGATTATCCCACAAGACCCCACACTCTTCACAGGAACTGTTCGTCACAATCTCGACTTGGCGTCCAAATGCAGCGATGACAGAATTTGGGAAGTGTTGGATATGATTGAGATGCGCGAAGTTGTCAGCCACCTTCCCGCTGGTCTGGACACGCCTGTCGCGGAGGGCGGAAGCAACTTCTCGACAGGGCAGCGACAGTTGCTGTGTTTTGTTCGAGCGATTCTGAACAATTGCCGGATTGTTGTGCTGGATGAAGCGACAGCGAGTGTGGATGTTGAGACAGACGCGAAGATTCAGAAGACGATTCGCGAACAGTTTAGGGACAAGACAGTGATTGTGATTGCACACAGACTGAACACAATCATGGATTCAGACAAGATTATGGTTTGTGTTCTTCTGCTCATCTCTCATTCTTTATTCCAATCTTTTCATACTTCTCTTCCCTTCTCCTCCCTTCAGGTGATGGACAAAGGGCGTGTGGCTGAGTTTGATTCACCTGCCAACCTCAAGGCGAACCCCGACTCTGCCTTCAACGGATTGATCCGCTCTTTGGACCACTAGACACTCATCCTGGTTTTTTCGTTATTATTCCGATGGTAGTGAGATTGTGGATAATAATAGCAGAATCTATTGATTTTTCATTTCAACACAATTTGAATAAGAACTTGAACATTATCCAATAACGAAAAATCAATTACGAACTGCCATTCTTATGACTTGTCTTGTGATAGATTTCTGCGTCTTCCTCCTCAAGAAAACGGGGTTTACTATGTGTCGTCCCTGCATGTTGGTTTGTGGAAATATATTGTAGGTACCAGAGAAGTCCATGAAGGCTGATTGATTTCTCAATGTTGATCAAACCAAAGGAGAATAAGTTGAATTCACCAACTTTTCAAAAGAACAGTTCCTCGACATAATCTGCATATTTCCATCTGTCCGTCGATCAGAAATACTATGTTGGTTGACAAGGCTTCGCAGACTACCCAAGTTGACAAAGATAAAGCGAAACAAAAAGTGTGTCGATTTTGTAGCAATATCCCTCTGAAATCTTCGCAGAATATGGTAGAAGTGTTTCTCAGTCAGATCTGTGGGGAGTGTACACCACTCCGTCCCGCGATGCTGAATAGTCTCCTCATTGTTGCGTCTGGTCTGTCACAACTGTTTTAGTTTCATTACTATTGATGATTTTGACAGGACCTGATTGGGCCCTCTCAACAATTCTTGATGTGGAGTACATCAAACCTCTTGAGGATTATTGTGAAAAGACACAATCAACTGAAGTTACAGTTTGATTCTTTTGTTGTCATCTTTTCTCAGATTTCTCTCCCAAAACTGTTGATTCTAATTGGTATTCTCTTATCATTCTATCTTCATCATTGTGTCTCCGTGATTGATTTGGTCAGGGAAAACATCAGAAGGAGAATTGGATCGGATTTGTGGATCGTCGATACCATCGTTCTTTCTCGAATGGATGATCTCGGTTTCAGATAAAAACATACTCACTGAAGTTTGTTGTCAATCACCTTTCCTTCATTTTATCTCAGATCGTAAATTGTGTGCTGTTGTGGACTTCCACTCTTCGATCGTCTTCCACCTTCCTCGCCCACCATAAACCCGAATTTCTTGCATTTCTCGATCATTTTGTGAGTACTGAATTATCCATTCCACGTTTGACAATTCTTGCCCAATTGTGTTTCTCCCCACACCAACAAGTATCGATACTGGCTCTTCAAGCACTCTCCAAACGAAAAAGATCTGATTTCATGACATACTCCTCTCTCCATAGGCTCAAAGTGCCTTCTGGTTCGACTGACCGTTCGTCGGAGCTTGTCCCGTTCGGAGCCAGGTTGTGTGGAAGACTGGCCGAGCATGTTTCACAAATGAAGTCGCTCTTCTCCGAATCGTCACCTTCGGATGGAACCATCTCTGCTCTTTCCACTACTCTTCCCGACGAATCACCGCTTCTCACCGGAAACGCTGTTTTTGAAGTTGTTTGTGAAGGATTCTCTCTCTGTTACTCGCTGCTCAGTGACAGGTTCTCCACTCTTTCTGATGTATGCCTTTGCCTCTCCTCATCTTGTCCAGATTCTGACACACGGCGACATTGTTCCCCTTCTCCAATCAACCATCATCACCTGCCTCGATCTGATTGAGCAGCTGAAAAGTGAATCGATTTGTCCGCCGACAGACCAACAATACAAGTTGACCAACATTCTCGACAGATTGTGGAACTGTTCTGCCAATAGTCTCCTGGACTCTCACAAATCACTCCATCCAGTTGTCGAATCAGCCTTCTCCGATGTTCCGCAGCTGTGCTCACTTTTGGAGCGGACGTGTTGCCACTCTTCGCCCATAAACACCTCCCATTTTCGAATGCTCATCAACGTCAGTGCCACTCTCCCTCGCATGATTCCTCGCATGTTGGAAGAGAATCTGGTTCAACGAGTGATCAACGCATCCAAGTCGATGACAGCTCCAACTTCAAATGGTGTTTTCCATCTGGATCTCATTTGGGCCATCCACAACTTAATTCGGAATCCAACCAGCATCACCAAAAACAAAGACGAACAGAAGAGAATCCAAAAGCTTCAATTTGAACGAGTGTTGACACCAGCGAAGCAATATCTGCAGTTCATTCTTCAGCGAGAAGAGTTCATTCAGAAAGACGACTCGCACAATCGACAACTGACAACCACAGTCATGAGACTTGTATCGAAGATAGTGCTGCTCGAGCGAGATCTGTCTGAAGATGGTGAGATCGTGGAGACAGGAAGAGAGGAGTGGGAAGTTGGGTGGTTGGTGGAGAAGACAATTAAGACAGATTTGGGAGAGAGATTGAAGTTAATCAGAAAAGACGATGAGAGAATGAAGAAGGACGAGAAAGCAAGATGGAAGAAGCGAGTGGAGAGACGACGAGAAGCAGGACATGAAGATGCAACGGAAGGATGGCTGATTCGAAGAATCAATCGAACACCGTCAGAGATTGTGGAGTTCCTGAGACATGCGAGTGAGGAGAGTGGGATGAATGCTTGATTTTGAGAAGAATTCATGGAGTCGAGATTGAACACTTATTTCACACCTCACGTCACTAATAGTTCATTTTCACTCATGTCTGAACCAACCAGAGAGAACACAGCGACGAGCAGGTTAAACAACTTGGGGGAACAAACTACATCACCATGCCTCTCCCATCGTCACCATATTCACACCTAGACGGATGGCTCAGGAAGAGTTATCCGACTTGATAGTTGTGTGATTCAATCTGACACTTAATATTCAATTAGGTCGGTATTGAAGTATCATTCACCAGTTGCACTGATGATGAGAGATATGAATGTATCTGGAGCGCCTTCAATCGTTTTGTTGAATGGAGGTCTTTTGTGATGGAAAGCGGTGAAAAGAAAAAAGATTTGTGGATGAAATGGAGGTAAAAAGGATTTCCGTTACCTGAGAAGTTTCAGAAGGCTGAATACATTTGAATTGAATTGATCAAACCAAAAGTGGTTCAATCAGGTTCACCAGTCATTCACTCAGACTTTTTGTCAGCATTACGGAAATTAATCTCACTCCTTCTCGCAATAAAACACAATGCTCGTCGATAATACTCCCACCACTCCCCAAGTTGACAAAGACAAAGCGAAACAAACAGTGTGACGCCTTTCTCTCGATATCACTCTGAAATGCTTACAGAGCTGTCTCGAAGTGTTTCTCCGTCAGATTTGTGGAGACTGCAAAACACTCAGTTCAATGATATTGAATAACCTCCTCGTTCTTGTGACTGGTTTGTCTCGACGTGATTTCGTTCCAAGTTGTTGATGATTTTGACAGAATCTGATTGGGCACTCTCAGCAATTCTTGGTGTGGATTACATCAAGCCTCTTGAGGAATATTGTTCAAAGACCCAACCATGTGATGTTCCCGTTTGATTCTTCTTTCTTCATCCTTTCTCAGATCGCTCTCCCAAAGTTGTTGTTTTTACTAGGTTCACTCTTTCCTTCCTGTTTTTCACGATTGTTCTTTTGTAATTTATTCGATCAGGAAAATCATCAGAAGATGAATTGGTTCGAATCTGTGAATCGTCGATTCCATCCTTCCTTCTCGAATGTGGGATCTTGGCAAAGTTAAACACTGTCATCACTGAAGTTTTTCTTCCTCCGTATTTCCTTCATTTTGTTCCAGATCGGCAATTGTTTGGTTTTGTTGACATCAACACATCGATCGTCTTCCACCTTCCTCGCTCATCACAAAACCAAATTTCTCGCTTTTCTCGATCATTGTACGAGTAAGGAGTCAGTTAGTGCCCATTCACCCATCCTCGCGCACCTGTGTTTCTGCCCACATCTCGTTGTGTCTATTCTGGCTCTCGAAGCACTCTCAATCCGATCCAATTCGGATTTCATGACATACTCCTTCCTCCATAAACTCAAAGTGCTTTCTGCTTCGACTGACAGATCATCGAAGCTTGTCCCATTCGCAGCCCGGCTGTGTTACACACTGGCCGAGCATGTTTCGGAAATGAAGTCACACTTCACCGAATCGTCGCCTTCAGATGGAACCATCTCCGCTCTCTCACCCACACTTCCCGACGAAGCACCACTTCTCACCAGAAACACTGTTGCGGAAGTCATTTCTGAAGGATTCTCTCTCTGTTACTCGATGCTCGGTCACATGTTCACCAGTTTTCTCTTTGTGTGTCTTTGTCTCTTCTCATCTAATTTAGCGTATGTCCGACGGTAGCATTGTTCCCCTTCTTAAATCAACCATCATCGCCTGCCTCGATCTGCTTGAGCAGCTGAAAAGTGAATCGAATTGTCCGCCGACAGACCAACAATACAAGTTGACCAACATTCTCGACACTTCGTGGAACAGTCTCGCTTCCATTCTCTGTGATGAATATAAATCACTCCATCCGATTGTCCAATCCACCTTTTCTGATCTTCAGCAGCTGTGCTTACTTGTGGAGCGAACTTGTTATCACTCTTCGCCAACACAGACCTCTCATCTTCGAATGATCATCAATGACAGTGCCTCTCTCCCTCGCCTAATCCCTCGGATGCTGGAAGAGAACATTATTCAACGAGTGATCGACGTATCCAAACCGATGACAGTTTCAACCTCACACGGTGTTTTCCATCTGTCTCTCCTCTGCGTCATGGTCAACATGCTGGGAAATCCCTTACAAATCACAAATGACGAGGAAGAGCAAAAGAAGATCCGACTGTTGGAATTTGAACGTGCTCTGAAACCGGCCAAGCAATATCTGCAGTTCATTCTTCAGCGAGATGAGTTCATTCCGAATGTTGTCTCAAACAACAGGTATCTGCAAACTCAAATCGCGACTCTTTTATCGCAGACATTGGTGCTCGAGCGTGATCTGTTTGAAGATGGTGAGATTGTGGAGACAGGAAGAGAGGAGTGGGAAGTGGGATGGTTGGTGGAGAAGACACAGAAGGATGAGTTGGGGACGAGACTGACGAAGATCAGAGACGAGGATGTGAGAATGAAGAAGGATGAGAAGTCGAGATGGAAGAAGAGAGTGGAGAGACAACGAGAAGCAGGACATGAAGATGCGATGGAAGGATTACTGACACGAAGAGGCAGTCGAACACAGTCAGAGATCGTGGAGTACATGAAATATGTGGGAAAGGAGAGTGGAATGAATGTTCGATTTTGAGAAGAATTCATGGAGTCGAGTTTGGAAGAATAACATTCACGTTTCATGTCACCAACTGTTCATTTTCACTCGTTTCCGACCATCCCAGAGGGAATACAGAGACTAGCAGAGTCGAAGTGCTGGAATGCCAACAGTGAATATGAAAAGTCGAAATCAAGATGTTGCCAAAACAAACAAACAGTATCCCTTTCTCTACTGCATCAGTCTGCAATTCTTCTCAAGAACCATCTCAGATCAAACCAATCTTCATTTTTCAAGCCATCTCACAGAATGAACGAAAGTAATCGTCTATGGATCGATTTTCAGATGCGTATCCATCTTTTCCTCCTTATTTTCACATAATTGATCAAGATACCGCACCCACTCTGAAACAGGTTCCACTTGATCCAAACACTGCTCATTCTATCTCCCAAGCATATCTATCTCTTGTTTCCATGTGTAGAGATGACAATCATTTTGATGATGAGCTGATAAGTAAAGCTTCAACGTTATTTTCTTCGATCCGCGATACAATCAGTCGCACATTCAACTACCGCGACTTGGTGAAGCCCATGACACAAACAGACTCAGAAACCACTCCCCTCTTTGTCGATTCGATCAATGTATTCTTCTCTTCGCCCCATCCATCGATTTTCAAGGATACGATCTCCTTGGTTCTTCGATGTGTCGCTCTCTCATCTGAATCAAGCCGCCTTGCTCTTTTCTCCTCCAAATTCTTTCCCAGCATCCTTTCGACCCCTCGTCTGAAGGATCTTTCGATGGTTGAAGATAAGGAAACATTGCCTCGGATTATCGCGATTCTCCAATTCGGGATCAGACTCATCTCCACCTCCACTGTTCAATCCCTCGCTACTAACTCCAATATCGATCCTCAGTCAATCCGAGATGTGTTGTTGCATGAAGTTTTGATTCCAATCGAACCATCTCTCGTCCAACTCAGTCACAATCATCTCGTTTTGTCATCTAGAGATAATCTCCATGACATATTCCGATCAATTTCCTTTGTCTTTGAAGCGAGTGCACTCCACGAACCAACATTGAATTTTGTCTGTTCTTCTCTCATTCCTTTGGTTATCGTGTCTCTCTTCTCAAGAGTGGGAAGCCCTGGAACCCGAAACTTCATATCATCTATCATATTTAGTGCAATCAGCACATGGGAACACGATGGAGCCGAATCTGTAAAAAGAGGGAAGATATTGTTGGAGACACTGGAACGGGAAGGGTTCCATGATAAACTCGAACAAGAACAGCTTCAACCCAAATATCAGATGAATGTCGTCATTCTCAAAGTCTGGTCAAGTAAAATATTAGAAAAAGAGGGAATCAATGCTCTTCTATCACAATAAATCGATTATGGAAACTCAAAACACTTTCTTAATTTCAATCTCTCCTTCACTCCTCAATTGCTTCAGGGAATGTGAAGTCTGCTCGTCCAAATCGATTTTCTTCTCTCTCTTTCACATCAAGTAATCTTTTTTCTCTCTTTCTTTCATCCTTTCTTTCGTTCTCGTCCATTTTGTCCAAATTACGTCGTGAAAAGCTTCTTCAATCGTCCAAATTGATTGTGGCTCAAATATACCCAGGAGAGGGCGATCTGAAGCGGGTTCAGTATGATTGATGGATAATTTCGTCACAAAAAAGTGTGACTCTTGCTCGGAGTTCCTGTGAAACTGAAGTATGCTTTGATCCATCCACTTCATCAATTCTTCTCAGTCATTATGCACACGCTAATATTCCTACTTCTCCTTTTCTCACAATTCAATAGTCTTCCTTTGCTTGAGCATGAACTGGTTGTTGACTACCGCGTGAACACTGACAGCCAACGTTTCACTTTGTCACAGCAGGCATATGAAACAAATTCACTGATTTTCTCCTCGGAAACTTGTCAGATAACCTCCGGAACTGGGATGACGGCCATCTATGAAGGACGATCGACATCGGAAAGTCTGCTGAAACTGGTGAATTCGACGTTGGCTCTGTCGCACCTTTCGTTCTGCCCATTCCAGTTGAAATCACTTCAAGTTGTGGATTACTCGCGATGCTCAGTAGATTCATGTTTGTTTCTGATTTCGTCGCTGAGAACGCCGATAGAGTGTGAGAATGGAATCATCAAAGCGACAAATTGCACATTCCCACCATCGAAACAAGGCCAAAGCTGCACACTTGTGCGTACATCAGGATCTGATTCGCAGGTGCATTTCCATTCAACGTTCTTCGAGGACCACTCAGTGATTGACACCGAACCATTTTTGGCGAATTTCGACAACCCAAACCTCACGATTTCGGATTGCAGTTTCAAGAATGTGTCGTTTGGCGGGGAGAAGACTTTCGGGAATACTTTGACAGTTGCAAACAACACGATTTCTGGCTGCCGATTCGATTCGTCTGCGGAGGCGTTCACAGGCGGGATCATGCGCGGCACTTTCCATTCCACGACTCTTTTGGCGGTGAACAGCACGTGGACACGGACAACATCGGGAACCATTCGAGCTGCGAACTATGAATCGAAGGCTCAAGTCAACACCACTGGAGCCGCCACATTCCGCCATTGTTCGTGGACAGGCACCTCTTCAGCGGGGCCTGGTGGAGCTATTTATGTTTTCATGACAGGAAGCCTGACAGTTGACGACTGCCACTTCACAGACTGCAAAGGAGCCAGAAGAGAAGGCGAAGGTGGAAGTGGCGGAGGGATTTTCTTTGAAAGCTCAAAAACAGAACTAGTTTCGATCAATGAATCGTATTTTCTCCGCTGCCATGCGACGGGGTATGCTGGAAGCCTCGGAATCTACAACTCGTCAAAATGCTCTCTGACACGAACGAACTTCTCTCACTCCACAACCGACCTGTCGATTCCAACATTGCACTTTCGTGGTCTCCCTGCCAATGCGGTCTTGACAAATCTTCGGTTTGAACATGCACGGGGAACTGAAACAGGTAAGAATGCTAACAGTGGAGCGATTGACTTTGACAAAATTTTGGGAACATTATATCACTCCAACATCTTGTATAGCAATAACACGGCCACGTTGGGAGGCGCGGTGTATTATTCAGCTGTTGACCCAACATCAAAACCAAATGTGACGTGGTTCAGCTGCATCTTCTACTCGAACAAGGCGACCACCAAACGTGCATCCATTCACAACGGCGCATCGACGAGTTGTGGAAATGATATTTGGATTGGAACAAACCATGAAGAATGGAACAAAACACTTGCGAACGATGCAACATTCACAAACTGCTTCTCAACCTCAGATTTTCCTCGAATTGCCATTAATCTCTCTCCTGATCTCGCTACACGATTTCCAAACGGTTCAGAGCTCTCCACTCGACTTCCTGACCCAGCACTCTTCGTCAGCACATCCTCAGCCGGAAACAACGCCCAATGTGGCCACTCGTATCATCTTCCATGTCTGACGCTTGCATACACCATTACAAACTGTTTGGCCGTCGCCAGAGGAGAAATATTGATTGAGGCTGGATCTTTCAACGAAAACGAAGCGTGTCAAATTTCTCTGAAGGATCTGAAAGTGACGTCGTATGGAAATGAATATCCAATTCTGAAAACGACCACCAACACGCCTTTCATTGTTGTGACATCAACATATGCCTTGTGGATGCAGTGGATATCATTTGAAGTTCACGCGTCGTCTGTGATCAAGCACCAAGGTACAGGCACAATCACCCTGGAATCCTGCACATTTCACGGCAGCAGCAGCCCAGCCCTCACCGCAAGCACTCTGGACATCGGAAGCGGAAAAGTGATTTTGGAGAATGTGATCTTCCACGAGCTGGTGTTTGGACAGGGCAGTGCACTTGACTGTCGCAATGCCCAAAGTGTTGCGCTGTCCGAAGTTGGATTCGCGTGCGTCGACAGCACGCAGAGCTCGCCTCTTCGGTTGGAGCAGATCCAATCCTCTCTGAGTGTGGGGAAGATCTATTTTGAGGATTGTGCTGGTTCTGCTTTTTCTGACATCGTCATCGACGCCACCTCGCTCTCCAAAACGAGTGGAGGGTTCCCTTCGTCCGACAGCACGAGCACGACTCCTCGCTCAGCGGAGTTCAGTGGAAGCCAACTGACAGAATGGCCAAGCTACGAGATGGTTGTGGATGGGAATGATGGAAAAGAGGATTGGTTCTGTTGGAGGAGTGGACAGAAATGCAAAACGATTGGAGGACTCGTTGGACGCTTGGGAAAGGATTTTGTTGGTTCCGTGTCAGTTGAGATTGGGACGACAGCTGAGACAAGCATTCTGGTTGACGAACGCTCGATTTCTGTGACTGGAAAAGACAAGCTCACGGCGAAGGTCGAACTGAACGATTCTCCAAGTGTGGTGAAAGTGATGTCGCAAGCCACTCTCTCCTTCTCCACACTCACCTTCGTCCTGATGTCTCCAAACCCAACCAACTGCCTATTCTCGTCGCTGGGAACGCTGACATTGACAAACGTGAAGCTGACACACAAAGCTGACGGGACAGGGCGAACAGGAACAGTCTTTTCAGTGTCTGGAGGAACAACAACTCTGACGAATTGTGGACTGGACGGAGAAGGGAAGAGAATGGGTCACTTGGCCAGTGTTGTGCAAACAGGAAAGCTTGTGGTGAGCTCGTCGACCTTCAAAAACTTGGTTTTGGAGGCGAGTCTGCTTGTGGGGACAGGCGACATGACACTTCTTGGAACGACGTTCGAGTCCATCTCTGACGGCACAGCAGGAAGCCCTTCCGTCCGCGTTCTCGAACCCACAATCGGTTCAGGCAAGACAGTCAGAATTGATTCTTCGTCCTCGTTCATCTCGTGCTCGTCGACTGGAAGTGGAGGAGCGCTGAGAATCAAAATCACGGATGGGAGTCTGCTGATCGGGTCTGTGTCGTATGAAAAGTGTGGGGCGAGTGGAGATGGAGGAGCGATGTGGTTGGATGTGACAGAAATGAACTCACCGACGCAGCTCTCCTTTTCCTCAGCTTCGTTCGGAACTGGAACGACAGCGAACACATGCACTGGAAATGGCCCGAATGTGTTCGTTCGAGTGAATGCGACTGATGCAACGACAACTCTCAACCCAACCCAGTTCCCGTCCTCGCTCACCACACCAGAAAACTCTGGCTTCTTCTCGTCAGCCCAATTCGAACTCGGAGTTGTGGAGCTGATCTCGCCGTCTGCACCATCTGAAGTCACTTCCTATTTGTACATCATCTTCCCCTACCTCGCTGGACAGCTCGATGTGAATTCTGTGAATGGTGTCGATCACACGCGATGTGGTCATTCCAGTCTTCCCTGCAAGACTCTCCCGATCGGCCATCAGAATCTGAAAGGGACAGGAATGGCTGTCCAGCTGAAGGAGAATGATGGGATCGCAACTGTGTTTGACTCGACTGTTGATTGGACGCTGAAGTCTGACGCGACGAGAAGAACATTGTCCGTTTCCAACGCTGCCTCGTTCAACGTGAAACAGAACTCACTCACACTCTCCTCTCTGACGGTTCAAGGATCTTCCCTCGCCTCGTCTCTGTTCGTTCTCACTGGCGGATCGCTTGTCCTCACAACATGCTCTCTCACATCGCTCACCACCACCTCAACATCCAGTCCCATCACAGGAACAATCTCATCTGGACACAAACTCGTCATCAGCACAGACACATCGTTCACCTCGTGTTCGTCAGAGAACGGTGGAGTGGTGAATGTGAAGATTGTTGGAACAGGAATGGCAACGCTGAGTGGGTCGTTCGATGGTTGTCATGCGACTTCGAAAGGAGGAGCTGTGTTCGTCGATATGACACAAATCTCAACAGGAACAGTCTCGTTCGTTGGGGTGAAGTTTGGATCAACAACTGCCAA
This sequence comes from Blattamonas nauphoetae, assembly GCA_033064195.1. Taxonomy (NCBI): domain Eukaryota; phylum Preaxostyla; order Oxymonadida; genus Blattamonas; species Blattamonas nauphoetae. The sequence goes on from JARBJD010000082.1 coordinate 154,166, forward strand.
CTCTGCACCTGTCGGCACAAATCTGTATCTCATCAGCGCTCCTCTGAAAACAGACGCGAACACAGCTGGAATCAGCGCCTTGAAGCCGCTCCTCCCAACAGATCGTCTTTTCACAGAAAATGAGAAAAATCAGTTTGTCGGATTCGAAACGGATTCATTGAAAGGGTCTCTGCTTCTGTTCTGGTTCTCGCATTCGTCTGGGCCTGTTCATGTCAATTCGTTGGGCCAGGATCATCTTCATTGTGGAGATCTCGCACTGGCTTGTCGAACTTTGGAGGAATCGTTCGTCAGAATCAAAGCAACGAGAGAGCTGAGCTTGGACAGTTCAATTGACTTGGGAGTGGGTCTCTCGCCACTTTCTTCGTCTTTGACGATCAAATCAACATCAACCACAACTCACACACTCGCTCTGACCAACTCAAATTCATTCAAAGTCACATCAGGAACGTTGACATTCACAAACGTCATTTTGACACTGGCAGCAGGCACAACAGCTGGAGTGTTTGAGGTGGACGGAGGATCAATTGTGATGGAGAACTCTCTGCAACTCACTCGACTCGGAACGGACATCCTGACTTCATCACTTTTCACCACGAAAAGTGGGTTGATGAAATTGGATGGGTCAGCACTGAATCTCGGCGCCCAAGTGGAGTTGTCGTCTCAACCACTTTTTGCTCAGAATGGAGGCAGTTTGGAGATTGTGGGACTGACGCTGACGAATGTTGTTCGAACAATTGGAGATGGAAGTGTGATCTCATCGACACTGTCGTCAGGATCGCTCTCGATTGCGAGTTGCTCGTTCTCGTCGTGTGTCTGTTCGAGTGGAAATGGAGGAGTGATGAAAGTTGTTTTGACTGGGACAGGAACGTTCACAGTGACTGGAACAACGACATTCTCGTCTTGCAGTGCGAGTGGGGATGGGAACTTGATTCATCTGACGCGTACTGATTTGGTGTCGTTCCTGAAAGGAAGTGGAACTGGCCCACTCGATGCGATCCGACCGAACACGACATCGGGAGTGGTGTTCACGAGTGATGTTCACGAAGAGTTCTGGGGAATTGACACGAACGCAGTTTCTCCGTCTTCTGGGTCTCTGCTGTTCTACTGGTATCCTCACACGACTGGATCAGTTCGCGTTGCTTCCTCTGGAACAGACCATCCGAATTGTGGTCTCGTCGAACTGCCCTGCTCGTCACTGAGTCATTCGATGAATGTGATGAAAACGACAAAATCAGTTGTGATGCAGTCTGACATGCCACTAGCGACTTCGCTCGCCTCGATCGACACGACATGGACACTCTCTCGATCTGGTACAGAGAAACTTACGCTTAGTGTCAATGGTGGGATCCTCGTTGGCCAGCCGACAACACACCTCACTCTCTCGTCGCTGGTGATGAAATGTGGAACGATGGCTGTTGATCGAACATCTGCACTGATTTGTGTGACGAACGGAAAAGTGTCGATTGAAGACTGTTCAGTTGGAGATGCGAGTGGAGAGATTCCGATTCCATTCTGCACAATCTCAACAGGAACAGTGGAGTTGACCGGAACCAACACGATTCTCAACCCCTCTGTCTCCTCTCCTCTCATCACTGTTGTTTCAGGGTCATTTTTAATTGATGGCAACTCCACATCGTTCACAACCATCACTTCCTCTTTGACTGTCAGAAGTGCGTCTCTCTTCGCTCTGAATGGAGGCAGCTCAACAGTGAACTTCGCCTCACTTCCGATTTTAGGAACTGGGACAGGACAAAACTTGTTCGCAGTGAGTGGAACAAGCACTCTGAATCTGAACGAGATCACACTGGATGGAGGAGATTCGTCCGTGGAATCGTTGTTGGGTCAGAATGGAGGAACAGTGACGCTTGAAGCGTGCTCGATGTCTCGAATGAAGATGAAGAAGTCGTTTGTGTCTGGAAGTGGGACTGTTCTGATGAAAGGCTGCTCGTTCTCATCGCTTGTTGATGATTGTTCATCTGGATCAGGAAATGTGATTGAGATGGGAATTGGGGAAGGAGAGAAACTGGAGATCATGAAAACAGCGACTGATTCGTGCTCGTTCATCTCGTGCTCGTCGAAAGGGAATGGAGGAGCGCTGAAGATCGCAGTTGTGTCATCTGGAACTGTGACGATCTCTGACACGTCGTTCGTGTGCTGCTCAGCAACTGGAAATGGAGGAGGAATCTGGCTCGACCTTTCAGCCAGCACTTCCACCTCAACCTCGTTCTCGTCACTCGTGTTTGGGTCCGGGTCCGATTCCAACAATGCGATTCTGGGATCGAAAGTGTTTGTTCAAAGCAGCAATGTGAAAACAGACGCAGAAGGAGTTCTGATTGGTCTGAAACCAACACTATCTGGCTCGATCCTCACCACCGCCGAGAAGAACGAGTTTGTTGGCAACAACACATTGCCTGAGTCGCTTCTGTTCTTCTGGTATCCTCACATTGCCTCTTCTGGTGCTGTCCATGTTCACTCTGATGGAGAGGATCACGCGAACTGTGGTCGCATCGAACTCGCCTGCCAAACACTCCCTCACTCCTTCACATCTCTCAAAACAACCCGCACCATCACACTGGACTCGTCTCTCCAAGTCCCAGCTTCCCTTCCCACACTGACGCAATCACTCACAATTTCAGCACTGGCTGGCTCACCCCAAACACTGACACTCGCCTCAGATGTGTCATTCACTGTCTCCGCTGGCACGCTCAGCTTCTCCTCACTCTCGATTGAACTTGCCGAACTCTCCACAGTCGTGTTTGTCGTTGCTGGAGGATCGATCGCGATGGACTCGACATGCCGACTTGTAAACCCCTCGTCCGCCACCCACTCCGCCTCTCTCTTCTCGCTCTCGTCAGGAACACTCACTCTCGACACGACGACTCTCGACTTTTCCAACCGATTCATCTCTTCGCAGTCGCTCTTCTCCCAAAGTGGAGGATCTCTCGCACTTTCTGGAATGTCGATTGAGAATGTGACACAAAGCAGTGGAGATGGAAGTGTGATCTCATCGACACTGTCGTCAGGATCGCTCTCGATTGCGAGTTGCTCGTTCTCGTCGTGTGTCTGTTCGAGTGGAAATGGAGGAGTGATGAAAGTTGTTTTGACTGGGACAGGAACGTTCACAGTGACTGGAACAACGACATTCTCGTCTTGCAGTGCGAGTGGGGATGGGAACTTGATTCATCTGACGCGTACTGATTTGGTGTCGTTCCTGAAAGGAAGTGGAACTGGCCCACTCGATGCGATCCGACCGAACACGACATCGGGAGTGGTGTTCACGAGTGATGTTCACGAAGAGTTCTGGGGAATTGACACGAACGCAGTTTCTCCGTCTTCTGGGTCTCTGCTGTTCTACTGGTATCCTCACACGACTGGATCAGGCTCCAGCTGAAGCGATGAGCCTGTTATCCACACAGGGCTCTCGCTCAGCATGAGTACGTGAGGTGTTTATGGGGTCGGTAGATCAAACACCTCGAATGAATCGCGAACAGAGAAACCAACACACCTCTCGGAACGAGGATGACAGCCGGACCACTCCCGCCGCAGAACCGCCGGCCTGGGTCGGTCCCGTTGTCGAGCAATTTACATCAACTTTTGCCACCATTTTTCAAAGCATGGTCGGGTCAAATAAGCAAAATAGTGCTCCAGGTCATCAAAATGGACACAACCGACAAGATAAGCACATAGACAGCGACTCTAGTTCTTCCTCCGACACAGAAGACGCGAACCAACATCTGTTGGTGAAGCGGAAGAGAGCCAATCTCCCAAAGCCTAAACCGATCCAGATGAAAAAGAAGGTGAAGAGGAGGTCAAACAAACCAATCGATGATGACGAGACGAGTGAGTCGGCAGACAGCGACAATCTCACCAAATTGGTCACGATGCAGCCCCACCAGAATCTCCGTAGTTTTGCTCTCATGGCCCAGAACACAATGAGAGTGTACATGCCGAAATGCTCACTAGACTGGCTCTCGTCGACTCTCCCCGCCGAGTACCTCGATGAGATTCGTGGTTCCACCGAGTACCTCCGACCAGCGTTCAAGATAACGGGGAAGACCAAAGATGCCTTGAAACCGAATGATATGCCGGGGAAGATGGACACAATTGCGAAAGCTGCAGTAGACAGCCTCCTGGTTGCCATTTCGGCGCTGTCCGAGCTCTTCGTCAGCTTGATGAGGGAGAGCGCTTCTGAAGAGTTGCTTCGGCAATGGTCACAAGTGGCGTGTTGTGTGGCGGACGCAGCTACCAAGATCCAAACACAAAGATACCTGCGGAACAAGAATTGGGCCGACGTCACACAGGCCCTCGAGATTCAAACTGAGTTTGGAGAACCCCAAGTCCTCACAGGGGTGCGGAGTGACCCAGACTTTTTTCGACAGGAGGGGATGGAAGACAACCAAGCCAACTTCCATCCCCGAACGAACAGAAGCTACAAGCCGTTCCGCCCAGCCCACAAACCATCCGGAAGCCGCAGACCCCAATAGTCGAAGCAGCACCTCGATCGCAGATTACGAATCACAGACTTCTGGTAAACCTGGAGCGGTGGAAGGAGATTGGCGGCGACACAAGAGTACGGAAAGGGATGTTTGGAGACTGGAAGTCACCAGAAGACAAGATGACTCTCCAGAATACAGCATCCCCACTCCCCTTCAACGCATCACCGCGACTGGAACAGCTGTACGGTCAGGAACTGATGAAGGAGATTCAGATGGGCGTTGTCAGGGAAGCCACCACAAACGAAGTGCTGTGGTGGAACAAGACATTTATGATTCCAAAAAGGGACGGGACACACCGGAAGATCCTGGACTGCACAGTGCTGAACAACGCAATCAAGGACAGGAGCTTCCGTTACGAGGACTTTTCAACGCTACGGGTCATGATTCAGTCGAACGACTTCGCAACAGTGATCGACATCCAGCAAGCGTTCCATCACATCGACGTGCAGTCGGATTTTCAACGCTTTCTTGGGTTCCGCTTTCAGAACCAAGACTATCTATACCAGACGATGCCGTTCGGTGTCAAACACGCACCGCGGGTGTTCAGCAAAGTCCTTCGCCCAGCGATTGTCCACATCCGACAGAAATGGGACATCAGGGTTCTGGCATACATGGACGACATCATCCTCCTCCACCAAGATCAAACACACTTGAGATCAGTGACACAGGAGGTTCTGATTTTCCTGCAGGACCTGGGTTGGTTGATTGCAATGGACAAGCTGATTCTAGAACCGACGCAGCAATTGGACTTTCTGGGATGGAGTCTCGACTTGAAGGAGGGCACATTCAGAACACCGCCAGCCAAGGTCTCAGCGTATTTCAAAGCTACTTCAAAAACTGTGTCACTTGCACTCAGACGGAAGAAAGTGGCAAACAGATCGCTCGCCAAACTAATCGGGAAACTGAATTCACTACACCATCAGCACTGTCAAGCGTCTCTATATCTTGGCGCGTTGAACCGAACACTTCAAAGAGCTGTGAAACGGACGGGATGGAACGGTCGCTGTCGGCTGAACCCGTCCGTCCTGGGGGACCTCACATTCTGGAAGGCGACACTCGTGTCGAATCAACCACAACTGATATCGTTGCCGGAACCTCAAGCTTGTCTGACAACAGACGCCTCGAAGAAGGGATGGGGAGCAGTGCTCGAGTGGAAGAATCACTCCATCCCAATGTTCGGTCGATGGTCGGCGAAGACACTTCCACACTCGATCAACGTGAAAGAGACAATGGCAGTAGAACGAGCGGTCAAAATGTCAAGACACATTCTGAAGAAGGAGAATATATCCAATTTGAAAGTTCGAACCGACAACACATCAACAAAGTTCAATCTGCAGAAGTGGAAAGGAGGAAGGAACCTCCTCTCGCCGACAACAGCAGTTTGGTCGCGTTGCGCGAAGACAGGAATATCGATAGTGGAGGTGGAACACGTAAAAGGAGTGAACAACGTCGTGGCAGACTCTCTCAGTCGCCTCCACCCGTTGGGAGAGTACCAGATCCTCCCTGCGATCTTCCAACAGCTGATTTCAGAACTGGAATGGAAACCAGAAGTGGACGCATTTGCGTCCCAACAAACCCGTCTTCTCGAAGAGTACTGGTCGCTCAACAGCGAGCCAGAAGCGACAGCGACAGACGCACTGGTTCAGGACTGGGAGGGAAGGAAGCTGTGGATCCACCCTCCCATCCGACTAATCGGCAAGGTCCTCCGGAAGCTGCAACACTCATCATGCCAAGCGGTGCTCGTAGTTCCCAGTTGGGAAGGCCAGTCCTGGACACACCTGTTCCACCAGCTGTGCCCGACTCGCCGAACGCTCGGATCGTACGAGATGATAATGAGGATGACAAGTCAAAGCTTGTCTCTGGAAGACTCAGAGGAAGGAAGACAAAGACTCCCACCAGGACTGGTGGGAGTCGGTTTCATCAGATCAGAACGAAGCCGGAGAACACTTCTTTAGTCAGCTCAGAGTTGTAGCCAAGATAGACGAGAAGGCAGCAGACAGATTTCTCCCACAAACCCGCGACGCTCGAAGGAAGTGGAGGAGAGCATTCACGTTGTTGGACGAGTTTGCGGACGAACGGGGAATCTCTGACGAGGAGTTCGTTCACGGCGAAGGAGTCGAAGCTCACATGTTGAACTTCACGAACTGGTTGTTTGATCAGTTCGGAGAGAAGAGGTCCACAATGGACATTGCTACTACTGTTCGCTCCACTTTGTGTCTCCTCAACCCAGGGACTCTTCGGGAAGACTCGCCCACATGGAAGAAATGCCAAAAGGAAATCAACAAGAGGACCACTGCACCACCAAAGAGAAAGTATGATGTCATGTGGGACATTGAAACGTTATTCAAGTGGGCGGGGGAGAGCAGATGGAGAACAGAGCATAACTTCGCGCGTCAGCAGAGAAGAACACTCGCCTTGGTAATGGCTTTCACGTGTTTGAGACAAGCGGAGCTGCAAAGGCTCTCATGGGGAGATGTGACGTGGAAGCTAGACGTGGAGCCACCGAGAGCGGAATTACTCATGTCAGTCAAGCAGAACACCGACAAGAAGGTCTACAGAACAGTAACAGACATTCGCCAGAAGTCAATTTCCCCGTTCTGCGCACTCAACGACCACCAACAACGAGTTCTCACACTCTTCAATTCAAAAGCGAACTGCCAGCATGACTCACTCCCGCCAACAATGCCAGTCTGGGTTGATGAAGCGACTCTCCAGAGACTATCTACCCAGCGGATTCGGGAAGAAACGAAAGCAATCCTGCAAGAGTTAGGACTCCCTTCGATCTATGGAGGCTATACAATCAAACATGCGATGATCTCGTATCTGAGATCCGTACAAGGGATGGATTGGGTGGACATCAACGCATTGGTCGGGTGGAATATCAACTCGACCGCCGCCCAGACGTGGTACAACATCCGAGTCGCGGACAGAGCAGACCTCCAGACTCGGATCGCAGACCAGCTGAATCTGCAGAACGCTGACAACACGGTAGGCCCTGGCAAGCAGAACAGACAAATTCCAACTTGTGATACTCATGCTGAGCGAGAGCCCTGTGTGGATAACAGGCTCATCGCTTCAGCTGGAGCCTGTATTCCCACACAGTGCTCTCGCTCAGAGTAGCCGGCAGATACTCTGGTGAGTGGTCGACTCCACCCAAGATCCAGCTCCTCGTTTTCTGTCTTTATTTTACTCACATCCCATCTTTCCAGTTTTCAGTCTAATCTTCATTTCCTTTTCGACACTAAACTGTTTGTTCGTTCACAATTCTCGCTCTCAGCAAGGCGATGCCTCCCTCAGTTGAGTGTCTTCGGACCCACTGAGGCTGCCTTGTGCATCCTCGAACTATGCGCTCAATGTTTTCCTTCCTTCACCCACACAGGTCGGTTGAGCAAGGAACATCAGCGCTGATTCCAGGAAGCCAACGCAAAATAATCTGGCCAAGCTCCCGAACAAGGAGAAGCCCTCGCAGTTTGATTCATTCGATTCTCATTCTTCGGTGTATATCCACCGACCCCATAAACACCTCACGTACTCATGCTGAGCGAGAGCACTGTGTGGGAATACAGTTCGCGTTGCTTCCTCTGGAACAGACCATCCGAATTGTGGTCTCGTCGAACTGCCCTGCTCGTCACTGAGTCATTCGATGAATGTGATGAAAACGACAAAATCAGTTGTGATGCAGTCTGACATGCCACTAGCGACTTCGCTCGCCTCGATCGACACGACATGGACACTCTCTCGATCTGGTACAGAGAAACTTACGCTTAGTGTCAATGGTGGGATCCTCGTTGGCCAGCCGACAACACACCTCACTCTCTCGTCGCTGGTGATGAAATGTGGAACGATGGCTGTTGATCGAACATCTGCACTGATTTGTGTGACGAACGGAAAAGTGTCGATTGAAGACTGTTCAGTTGGAGATGCGAGTGGAGAGATTCCGATTCCATTCTGCACAATCTCAACAGGAACAGTGGAGTTGACCGGAACCAACACGATTCTCAACCCCTCTGTCTCCTCTCCTCTCATCACTGTTGTTTCCAGGGTCATTTTTAATTGATGGCAACTCCACATCGTTCACAACCATCACTTCCTCTTTGACTGTCAGAAGTGCGTCTCTCTTCGCTCTGAATGGAGGCAGCTCAACAGTGAACTTCGCCTCACTTCCGATTTTAGGAACTGGGACAGGACAAAACTTGTTCGCAGTGAGTGGAACAAGCACTCTGAATCTGAACGAGATCACACTGGATGGAGGAGATTCGTCCGTGGAATCGTTGTTGGGTCAGAATGGAGGAACAGTGACGCTTGAAGCGTGCTCGATGTCTCGAATGAAGATGAAGAAGTCGTTTGTGTCTGGAAGTGGGACTGTTCTGATGAAAGGCTGCTCGTTCTCATCGCTTGTTGATGATTGTTCATCTGGATCAGGAAATGTGATTGAGATGGGAATTGGGGAAGGAGAGAAACTGGAGATCATGAAAACAGCGACTGATTCGTGCTCGTTCATCTCGTGCTCGTCGAAAGGGAATGGAGGAGCGCTGAAGATCGCAGTTGTGTCATCTGGAACTGTGACGATCTCTGACACGTCGTTCGTGTGCTGCTCAGCAACTGGAAATGGAGGAGGAATCTGGCTCGACCTTTCAGCCAGCACTTCCACCTCAACCTCGTTCTCGTCACTCGTGTTTGGGTCCGGGTCCGATTCCAACAATGCGATTCTGGGATCGAAAGTGTTTGTTCAAAGCAGCAATGTGAAAACAGACGCAGAAGGAGTTCTGATTGGTCTGAAACCAACACTATCTGGCTCGATCCTCACCACCGCCGAGAAGAACGAGTTTGTTGGCAACAACACATTGCCTGAGTCGCTTCTGTTCTTCTGGTATCCTCACATTGCCTCTTCTGGTGCTGTCCATGTTCACTCTGATGGAGAGGATCACGCGAACTGTGGTCGCATCGAACTCGCCTGCCAAACACTCCCTCACTCCTTCACATCTCTCAAAACAACCCGCACCATCACACTGGACTCGTCTCTCCAAGTCCCAGCTTCCCTTCCCACACTGACGCAATCACTCACAATTTCAGCACTGGCTGGCTCACCCCAAACACTGACACTCGCCTCAGATGTGTCATTCACTGTCTCCGCTGGCACGCTCAGCTTCTCCTCACTCTCGATTGAACTTGCCGAACTCTCCACAGTCGTGTTTGTCGTTGCTGGAGGATCGATCGCGATGGACTCGACATGCCGACTTGTAAACCCCTCGTCCGCCACCCACTCCGCCTCTCTCTTCTCGCTCTCGTCAGGAACACTCACTCTCGACACGACGACTCTCGACTTTTCCAACCGATTCATCTCTTCGCAGTCGCTCTTCTCCCAAAGTGGAGGATCTCTCGCACTTTCTGGAATGTCGATTGAGAATGTGACACAAAGCAGTGGAGATGGAAGTGTGATCTCATCGACACTGTCGTCAGGATCGCTCTCGATTGCGAGTTGCTCGTTCTCGTCGTGTGTCTGTTCGAGTGGAAATGGAGGAGTGATGAAAGTTGTTTTGACTGGGACAGGAACGTTCACAGTGACTGGAACAACGACATTCTCGTCTTGCAGTGCGAGTGGGGATGGGAACTTGATTCATCTGACGCGTACTGATTTGGTGTCGTTCCTGAAAGGAAGTGGAACTGGCCCACTCGATGCGATCCGACCGAACACGACATCGGGAGTGGTGTTCACGAGTGATGTTCACGAAGAGTTCTGGGGAATTGACACGAACGCAGTTTCTCCGTCTTCTGGGTCTCTGCTGTTCTACTGGTATCCTCACACGACTGGATCAGTTCGCGTTGCTTCCTCTGGAACAGACCATCCGAATTGTGGTCTCGTCGAACTGCCCTGCTCGTCACTGAGTCATTCGATGAATGTGATGAAAACGACAAAATCAGTTGTGATGCAGTCTGACATGCCACTAGCGACTTCGCTCGCCTCGATCGACACGACATGGACACTCTCTCGATCTGGTACAGAGAAACTTACGCTTAGTGTCAATGGTGGGATCCTCGTTGGCCAGCCGACAACACACCTCACTCTCTCGTCGCTGGTGATGAAATGTGGAACGATGGCTGTTGATCGAACATCTGCACTGATTTGTGTGACGAACGGAAAAGTGTCGATTGAAGACTGTTCAGTTGGAGATGCGAGTGGAGAGATTCCGATTCCATTCTGCACAATCTCAACAGGAACAGTGGAGTTGACCGGAACCAACACGATTCTCAACCCCTCTGTCTCCTCTCCTCTCATCACTGTTGTTTCCAGGGTCATTTTTAATTGATGGCAACTCCACATCGTTCACAACCATCACTTCCTCTTTGACTGTCAGAAGTGCGTCTCTCTTCGCTCTGAATGGAGGCAGCTCAACAGTGAACTTCGCCTCACTTCCGATTTTAGGAACTGGGACAGGACAAAACTTGTTCGCAGTGAGTGGAACAAGCACTCTGAATCTGAACGAGATCACACTGGATGGAGGAGATTCGTCCGTGGAATCGTTGTTGGGTCAGAATGGAGGAACAGTGACGCTTGAAGCGTGCTCGATGTCTCGAATGAAGATGAAGAAGTCGTTTGTGTCTGGAAGTGGGACTGTTCTGATGAAAGGCTGCTCGTTCTCATCGCTTGTTGATGATTGTTCATCTGGATCAGGAAATGTGATTGAGATGGGAATTGGGGAAGGAGAGAAACTGGAGATCATGAAAACAGCGACTGATTCGTGCTCGTTCATCTCGTGCTCGTCGAAAGGGAATGGAGGAGCGCTGAAGATCGCAGTTGTGTCATCTGGAACTGTGACGATCTCTGACACGTCGTTCGTGTGCTGCTCAGCAACTGGAAATGGAGGAGGAATCTGGCTCGACCTTTCAGCCAGCACTTCCACCTCAACCTCGTTCTCGTCACTCGTGTTTGGGTCCGGGTCCGATTCCAACAATGCGATTCTGGGATCGAAAGTGTTTGTTCAAAGCAGCAATGTGAAAACAGACGCAGAAGGAGTTCTGATTGGTCTGAAACCAACACTATCTGGCTCGATCCTCACCACCGCCGAGAAGAACGAGTTTGTTGGCAACAACACATTGCCTGAGTCGCTTCTGTTCTTCTGGTATCCTCACATTGCCTCTTCTGGTGCTGTCCATGTTCACTCTGATGGAGAGGATCACGCGAACTGTGGTCGCATCGAACTCGCCTGCCAAACACTCCCTCACTCCTTCACATCTCTCAAAACAACCCGCACCATCACACTGGACTCGTCTCTCCAAGTCCCAGCTTCCCTTCCCACACTGACGCAATCACTCACAATTTCAGCACTGGCTGGCTCACCCCAAACACTGACACTCGCCTCAGATGTGTCATTCACTGTCTCCGCTGGCACGCTCAGCTTCTCCTCACTCTCGATTGAACTTGCCGAACTCTCCACAGTCGTGTTTGTCGTTGCTGGAGGATCGATCGCGATGGACTCGACATGCCGACTTGTAAACCCCTCGTCCGCCACCCACTCCGCCTCTCTCTTCTCGCTCTCGTCAGGAACACTCACTCTCGACACGACGACTCTCGACTTTTCCAACCGATTCATCTCTTCGCAGTCGCTCTTCTCCCAAAGTGGAGGATCTCTCGCACTTTCTGGAATGTCGATTGAGAATGTGACACAAAGCAGTGGAGATGGAAGTGTGATCTCATCGACACTGTCGTCAGGATCGCTCTCGATTGCGAGTTGCTCGTTCTCGTCGTGTGTCTGTTCGAGTGGAAATGGAGGAGTGATGAAAGTTGTTTTGACTGGGACAGGAACGTTCACAGTGACTGGAACAACGACATTCTCGTCTTGCAGTGCGAGTGGGGATGGGAACTTGATTCATCTGACGCGTACTGATTTGGTGTCGTTCCTGAAAGGAAGTGGAACTGGCCCACTCGATGCGATCCGACCGAACACGACATCGGGAGTGGTGTTCACGAGTGATGTTCACGAAGAGTTCTGGGGAATTGACACGAACGCAGTTTCTCCGTCTTCTGGGTCTCTGCTGTTCTACTGGTATCCTCACACGACTGGATCAGTTCGCGTTGCTTCCTCTGGAACAGACCATCCGAATTGTGGTCTCGCTGAGCTGCCCTGCTCGTCACTCGCCTTCGGACACGATCGACTGAAAGAAACTGAAAAGGCTGTTGTCCTTTCGTCAGCTGCATCACTTGGCACTCCTTTGAAACCAGCCTTCGCAGTGGAAACAATCAAATCTCTTTCATCATCACAAGTTATCACACTCTCATCGAATGGACAGATCAAAACAGACAAAGCCAACACTCTGTTGACACTCTCCTCTCTTCAATTCGTCCTTGACACGACGACAGACAGAATATCATCTGTGTTCCTCGTGTCTGGAGGGACTCTCGTTGTGAGTACTTGTATCATTGGCACTTCAACCTCCACGACTCCTCTCACGTCTTCTTTGATGAGTGTGTCGGCTGGATCACTTGAAGTGAAAGACAACAGTGTGATCCAAAACATGACTTCGAGTAATCCGATTCTGACTCTGCTTGGCGGAACAACCACTCTCGTCTCCGCAACTGTCCGCTCGATTGCTCTGACATCGTCTGCAGCGATTGTTCTGGACGATGGGAATCTTCGATTGGAAGACAGCTCGTTCTCGTTGATCACAAACACAGAAGGAGATGGGAGTGTGCTGTCCGCAGTTGTGAAGTCAGGAAAGGAAGTTGTGATCATTTCAGGATCTGTGTCTGACTGCTCGACGACAGGTAATGGAGGAGCGCTTTTCTTGTCGCTTGTTGGGACTGGTCGTTTGGAGATGAAAGGGACGAATGGGATGAGTTTCGAGAAGTGTTCGGCAGATGTTGATTCGTCGAAAGCGGTGAACACGACTGGACTTGGACAATGCATCTTTATCTCCACCCAAGCCACGTCAACCCTTCTTCTCGGCGCCATCACTTTCCCAACCGTCTCAGCTACAAATCCAGCTCCGTTTCTGTTCGTCTCTTCTCCCTCATTGAAATCGACTGTGACGACAACTTCGTTCGTCTTCCTCAATCCGTTCGTGTTCAGCACAGATGACTTGCCACTCTACTCTGGCCACGATGGCGGGATTGTCAGTGTTGTCCACCCTCTCATCACATTCCTGCTGGACCTGTCTCAATCCTTCGTTGGATCAACAGGAAACGATTCTTTGGTTTGTGGATTCTCTGTGCAACCGTGTCAGACGCTAACACGAGCAACTGAGCGGTTGACGAGCGAGTCGTCGAGTTCGATGGAGATTGTTGTTGTTGATTGGAGCATTTTGAACACATCTCTGAATGTCGGAGCTTACTCACTTCTGGTGACGTCAGCCGACAAGAAAATTGTGAAGATGGATGGTGGATTGTTCGACATGAAGACTGCAGCAACAACCACCTCTTCGCTCACTCTCAGAAGTCTGACACTGTCGTGGACAGGAAAGGGAGAACAAGTTTTGGAGCATTCGAAAGGAACGACAACCATCGCTGCTTGCTCGCTGGTGATGACAGCTGAATCAGGCGAACTGTTCTCGTCGCATCTGTTCAGTGTGGCTGGTGGGTCAGTGATGATTGAAGGATTGGAGTTGTTGGGAGGTGGTTCGAAGATTGGGACAGTTCTACTGATGTCGGGAGGAACATCCACACTGGACAGTTTAGTTGCTCAAAACGGGAAATTGACATCCTCGACAATCACAGGAAGCGGGTCACTCGTTCTGAAGAGCAGCTCGTTGAAGAATCTGGACGGATCGGAGTCGACAGAAGTGTCTGGACTGAGAATGTCAATCGCATCTTCCATGTCAGTGTTGATTGGTGGAGTTGGTAAAAATGTGAATTTCGAGGCATGTTCGTCGAAAGGGAGTGGAGGAGCGCTGAACATTGCTCTTGTGTCATCTGGAACTCTGACGATCTCTGACACGTCGTTCGTGTCCTGCTCAGCAACTGGAAATGGAGGAGGAATCTGGCTTGACCTTTCTCTGTCCACTGCAACAAATCCTTTCACTTTCTCTGACCTCACATTCGGAACAGACGCGACAAAGAACACCGCCTCCAAAGGCCGAAATGTCTACGCACTCGCCAAGGCAGGTTCGACAAGTGTCCTTCCACTCAGCGCCTTCGTGCCGTCCACTCCAGCTCAAATTGTTTTTGACGAAACAGAACGAACCATGGTTGAGTTTGGTGAGATGTCGTCGAATGTTGAGAGTGAAATTGGGTCTCTTCTGTATCTTCTCCATCCTTCTGGAAACGATGTTCGTGTGCGTGCATCTGTTGGGTTCGACCATTCTCTTTGTGGTGCTTCAGTCCTTCCGTGCTCATCTCTCCAAAAGTCGTACACCAACGCTCAGTCGAGAAGTGACAATTCGGCGAGTGTTGTGTTGGACTCAGATCTCTCATTCGCAGAAACCATCACTTCCCAAAACAAAGGGATCACGATCACCTCAGCTTCTCAAAACACACTCACCTTCGGTGCCTCTGCTCAACTCAACGTTGTGTCAGACACGCTCACTCTGACATCACTCAAGCTGGGACTCCCATCCTCCATCACCACCTCACCCTTCGTCGTCAGCGGAGGATCTCTGATCATCGAATCATCAGCCGATATCTCCCACTCTGGAACCGACAGCACCCCAACACTCGTCTCCTCTCCTCTCTTCACCATCACATCCGGCCGTTTTGTCTTGTCAGGAATTCAAGCATCCCCCCGAATCATCTCCAACTTCAGAGGATCCGACGCCTGCCCAAGCGCAGTCCTTCTCGGCGGAGGAAACACCGCACCGACAGAAATCGAGATCTCACACTGTCATTTCCTGAAGTGCCACGCAGATGGAACCGCTGGGAAGGCAGGTGCCGTCTCTCTCACCGGCTCGCGAACAGGAACAATCGTCATGTCAGACTGCTATTTCGCAGGGAATTCGGGAACCGTCTCAAGCGATGTCCACGCCACAACAGATTGGAGTGGGATTGCTCAACCTGGGTGCTTGATCGATTGCTTCTCAGACAGCGATTTGGATCATGTTGTCATTGGGACAACCTCGAACAATGATCTGATCCCGTATTCTCTTCTGACTGTCGATAATTTGGGTGGAGACGACGCAAACTGTCATCTTCCCCAATACTCGTGCCGTTCAGTGACTGCCACGCTCGTTCATTGCGATAAAATGGAGAAAGACGGAGTTAGGTTCGCTCTGAGACTCATCCAGCTTCTCCAGGATTCCTCAGAGCTTTCTGTTGCATCTGTAGCAAACAAGAGAATCGATTTGAGCGGAAGCGACGCAAACACAAAGTATATTCGAGCTGGAACGACCTCACTTTTGACACTTGGAACAGGAACTGCCAAAATTCATTCACTCACACTTGTTGACTCAAATGTGGGATCCACCTCTCCCCTCTTCCAACTTCTCGGAACAGGAACACTGACGATCGAATCTGTCGTTCATGATGGTCAACTGGATTACCGGGCTGCTCCTCTCGTCACTACCATCGCTGGCTCGCTCGTGTTCAACATGGTTGATGTACAGAACGTGAATTTGACCGATTCTCCACTCTTCGTCACTGAAGGGACTTTCACTGCCACAGACTGTCAATTTGCCACAATCACTCGCGACGATGGGAACGAAACGATACTCCAAGCAACAGTTGACAGCACTCGACTTGTCACAATGTTGAGGTGTTCATTCGACTCGTGTCTCGGCCTGTCTGAGCCTCGATGGATCTCCCTCACCCAAGCAAGTGCGTGCACATTCGATAAATCCCATTGGGAAGGCACATTCGATCTCGACTCACCCAAACCTGCTGTTCTTCTGACATCGGCAACAAACTTGTTGGCCTCTCCTTATTCACCGTATTCTCTACTCTACGAGTTCTATCCGAGAACAGATCCAAAGATTTTTGTGTCAAACACAGCACGGAGTGAAGACCATCCGCTCTGTGGGAATGCTGAACTTCCATGTGCAACGATCGATGAAGCAATTGGATTGACAAGCGCATCACAAGTCGAGATTGCGGGAGTTGGGACAATTTCAAAGGAGATGCTGATGAACGGAGCTGAATTCTCCATTTCTGGAAACAGAAGAAAGGGCACTCTTCAACTGAAGGGACTTGGGAAGATCACGAACAATGGGATTGATGGCGACTTCCTCACCTTATCCCATTTGACGGTTGATGTTTCAAATACAGCCACCGATTCGGCCAGCATTTTGACCATCGAGACAGGATCTTTGGAGATGAAGGGGTGTGTGTTGGCTTCAAGCACTGAATTGTCGTCAACATTAATTCTGATGAGTGGCGATATGCTTAATTTGACTGAAACTGATGTCAAACTCAAAACTTCGACTGGATGCGTCCTGAAAGTGACGCAAGGGCGGGTTCTGATCCACACAATGTCCATCGAGTCTGCATCGTTCTCAACCACCCCATTCGTCTTCTCATCCTCATCCAAAACAGAAATCGAATCACTCACAATGTCAAACACAACAACCTCTGAGCTCTTCTCTTTCACAAAAGGTGATGTCACATTTGTGTCATCTCGCTTCACAGGAATCACTCAACCATTAACGTCGAACGAGGAGACTCTCTGTGAATGGTCGACAGGTCTGATCAAACTGACCAATACAACTTGTGACCTTCACACTGTTTCGTTCATCGATTTGGACGATGGTGCCATCATCATGGAGAATTCAACCATTTTGATCGAGACAAGCACATTCCACGACAACACACCGAATCACCAAGTGTTCTCATCTGTCCATCGAAATATCCGATGTGTGGGAGAAAGCACTGTCACCGTTGGCAGTCTTCACGGAGGCGATGGAAGCGAATCTGATTCGATGTGGATCTCAACAGACGAGACGTGCAAAGTCATGCAGAAAGGGCTTCTCTCAACAACGCCGTTCTTCGTCCCACAGCTCGATTCAAATGAGAGCTCGTCGGCGATGGAGAAGGAGGTGTACACGCTGACTTTGAAGGGCAATCGGTTCATCCCGTGCGGACTGGTGCTGGAAGTGTTCGAAGTCATCAAAACGAAGACGTCGTCGGAGGAAGGTGCCGCTCAACAATTCAGTCTGAGCGCAGATAACACGACAGATTGGATTGAAACGGGAATGAAAATCAAACTCGCCAGAAATCTCATCACACTCGACGAGAAGAATGAATTTCATGCTCGTCTCGCAACGACAAATGGATACAGCACTCCAACATCGATTCTGTTCAAACTGACGCTCGCCGATGAAAAGAAGGCTCGGATTCAGAAACTGATGACATTTCTCATTCCGATCATCTGTGGAGTTGTTGCTGCTCTACTCATCGCCTTCTTCATCATCCTCTTCTGTGCTCTCCGGAAGAAGAAACAGCGAGAAGGACAGAAATTGTCGAAACAGGAGATAAACAACACTCAGGACGACGATCTCATTGACATGAAAATCGATGATATCGTGGACACAATGCCGATGTGTGATTCCATTGTCCCATCAACCCGTCCAGGCAAAGAACCAACCATTGTCCCAACGAAACAAATCAACTCAAGCGACGTCGAGCTCGTTGAACACGACGAATCAATGAAGACCGCTCCACTGAATGCGCTCGCATTCGGAGTTGTGGGGCTACCGGAAATGGTTGATGCGATTGGATACACAGACGATCTGTCGATCAAAAAAGTAAACAAAGGTGACACGCTGTTCAAGAGGCTCCATTCAAGCTCCACTTCTTCCGCTCACCTTGGTCTCTACGACAAGAAATCCATCGCACAGATGCTCACGAAGGGGTTGGAGAACCTGTTGGACAATATGTCGACTTCAGACATCCTCATTCGATTAACCCCATCGCGAATATGTTTCGATGAGTTGGATCAGCTGTACTTCAAGGTCGTTGCTGATGCTCCTCAGAATCAGCGTTTTTTTGAGAGCTGGGGCCAGTCTTCGTTGGTTCAGAGTGATTTCGACGAACTTCGATGGGTGGCTCCTGAAATCGCAAACAAAGAGCACAATCCTGATGTTGGAAAAGCTGCTGTATTCAGTCTTGGACTGATTTTGTGGGAGTTGGAGACAGGACTTGTCCCGTTCCCAGAGTTGGATGCTCAGAATGCGCAAAGACTGCTCTCGACAGGAACTGAACTCAATTTCACAGCAATCAAAGACCAGCAGATGGTAGAAAAGATCAAACAGTGCCTTTCGATTGATCCAACACTCCGCCCGACCCTTCATGACATGACATCGTTCTGTTGGGGAACACCTGAAGACGAAGGCACTGTCAAGCCACAGCCACCGAATCCAATCTTTGGTTGAGTGAGAAGCCTTGTTGTCGGAGGTGATGTGGGAGAGTTTGATTCGTGTCTTTCTTTATAAACTTGGGCGATCTTCGGATGACCTCAAAACCACAACAATCAGAATCAAAACACCACATCAAGTCTCGTCTTCGTCAATCTGATAGCGGGCTGGACTCACTAGTCACCCAAACTTGGACACACCCAACTGTTTCCGAGCAGATTCGGACATTTTTTTATTTCAAAACACACCATTTTTGACAGATCTTCATTTTTCTTGTACACCATTCCTTTTCCATTCTGAAAACCACCACACTCTCTTTCTTCATTCCATTCCGTCAACCGTCTTTCTTCTCCAAAACTATTTTCACGATGTCAGCTTTCATTGATGGACTGGCTCCACAAGAGACAACATTCTGTCTTTCATCGTTCAGAACTGATTCATCGACGGAATTCACACCCACAATTGTCCATCATCTATCCATCCATTCATAGCAAAGGACAGACCATATGCCTCTGCTGTCGAAACTCAAACAACACTTCGGTGATTCGGTTAAGACTCAACTCTGCCGAGAGTCACCAAGTGTCAGACACCATCTCACAACCCCAACTCATTCACACAGACACACACACACAAATACACACATACACACACACAACTGATGATGTCACATCAGTCTCACTCTTTAGATTCGTCTGGACATTCACACAGATCGAATCCACTTTCACGACATCACTCACTCTCTCGTTCTTGAAGCCAGAAATCATTTCATTCTGACAATCGATGAACTGAAGTGCGTGTCATTCTTCACTCGGTGTTCATTCTCCCATCATCACACAAATATCAAACAAGTTTTTCAACATGTTTCAGTTCCCACCTTTTTTCTTTCGTTCAACATTACACATGTCACTCCATTCATCCTCGCTTCGGTGTGGGTTCATCTTCGATCACAGATTCAGGACAACTCGTCGAGGTCATGTCATCTCGGCTGTCCAGCAGTTCACCATCATCTAAAATATTCCCCTTTTGCATCTCGTGATCACGAGATTGCCTCGTACTCCATTTTTTATCACAAACTGACTTTATAAGTTTTTTCTCTCTTTTTCAATAAACACAAGACGATTAAGCAACCCGGAAAAGTGAGGTGAGTCAACTATTCTGATCAAACCGAAGGCACAGCAATCTTGAATCCTCCTCATCCATCAGGTAATTTATCGACATTTCATACATCTTCACAACTTTTTAACGCGAAAAAATATCATGGATGTTGACAAAACCTCATCATATCCTCAAATTAACAAAACAAAAGCGAATCAAACTGTTTGTCATCTTTCTTCGGACATCAGACTTTATTGTTTCCAGAACTTTCTTGAAATGATTCTAAGTCAGATCTGTGGAGATTGTAGAACACTCTGTCCAATTATGTTGAATAGCCTCCTCGCTCTTTTGACTGGTTAGTCACGCCCTGATTTCGTTCAATCTTGTTGGTGATTTTGACAGAATCTGATTGGGCCCTCTCAACAATTCTTGAAGTGGAGTACATCAAACCTCTTGAGGAATATTGTGAAAAGACCCAACCTTGTGATGTTCCAGTGTGATTCTTGTTTCGTCATCATCTATCAGAGTTCTCTCCCAAATTTGTTAATTGTGATTGGTATTTTCTTATCATTCTATCTTCATTATTGTGTTTTCGTGATTGATTCGATCAGGGGAATCATCAGAAGTTGAATTGGATCGGATTTATGGATCGTCGATTCCTTCCTTTTTTCTCGAGTGGATGATCTTGATTACGAACAACAATGTGAGGACTGCTGTTTGTTCCAAATCATATTTCCATCATTCTATCACAGATCGGAAATTGTCTGATGATGTGGACTAACAATCATCAATCATCGTCCACCTTCCTCGCCCACCACAAAACCCAATTTCTCGCATTTATCGATCATTGTACCAGTAACAAGTGCTCCACTCCACTTTTGACAACTCTAGCCCAATTGTGCTTCTCACTACGTGTCGATATGTCAGCTCTGATTCTAAAACTGCTCAAAAGTCAAAGTGAGTCTGCTTATGAAACACGGTCCTTTCTCCGAAATCATAAAATGCCTTCTGCTTTGACTGACAGATCATCGGAGCTTGTCCCGTTCGCAGCCCGGTTGTGTGGAAGACTGGCCGAGTATGTTTCGGAAGTGAAGTCACTCTTCTCCGAATCGTCACCTTCGGATGGAACCGTCTCTGCTCTCTCCGCCACACCTCCCTCAGAATCACCATTTCTCAACGGAAGCACTGTTTTGGAAATACTTTGTGAAGGATTCACTCTCCTTGACTCACTGCTATTATCGAAGGACGATTCCTTTGATCGCGTGTGCCTCTATCTTTTTCTCACCTTGTCCAGATTCTGATCGACTGCGACTTTGTTCCTCTTCTCAAATCAACCATCATCGCCTGCCTCGATCTGCTTGAGCAGCCAAAAAGTGAATCAAATTGTCCACCTGCAGGCCAAACGGACATGGTAAGCCGAGTTCTCTACAGTTCGTGGGACTGTGCAGCTTCCAGTCTCTGTGATGAACATAAATCACTCCATCCGATTGTCGAATTTGCCTTCTCCGATGTTCCGCAGCTGTGCTCACTTTTATTACGAACTTTCTGCCATTTGTCACCAAAACAGACCTCTCATCTTCGAATGATCGTCAACGTCAGTGCCTCTCTCCCTCACCTGATTCGTCGGATGCTGGAAGAGAATCTTGTTCAACGAGTGATCGACACATCGAGGCCGATGACAGTTCCGACAACACATGTCAAGTTCCATCTCTATCTTGTCTGGGCCATCTCGTCCCTGATTTGGAATCCAACATACATCACCAAAGATAAAGAAGAGCGGAAGAGAATCCGACATTTGCAGTTTGAATGTGCGTTGAAACTAACCAAGCCATATCTGCAGTTCATTCTTCAGCGAGAGGAGTTCATTACTAATGCTGGCTCCGATGACCAGACTCTACCAACAGTCATCACGATGTCTATCGAACAGATATTGCTACTCGAGCGAGATCTGTTCGAATATGGTGAGATTGTGGAGACAGGAAGAGAGGTGTGGGAAGTGGGGTGGTTGATGGAGAAGATGAAGGAGAGAGAGTTGGGAGAGAGACTGAAGAAGATCAGAAAAGACGATGTGAGAATGAAGAAGGATGAGAAGTCAAAATGGAAGAAGAGAGTGGAGAGACGACGAGAAGCAGGACATGAAGATGCGATGGAAGGAATGCTGACGTGTGGAGTCAGAAGAACACGATCAAAGATTGTTGATTACCTCAAACATGTGAGTGAGGATAGCGGGATGAATGTTCTATTTTGAGAAGGATGAGAGAAAAGGAGATAATGGAAGAATGACATTCACGATTCACGTCACAGTTTGTTCATTTTGACTCGTTTCCCACAATCCAGAGAGAACATCTGAGACGAGCATGTTCGAAGACCTGGAATGAAAAAAGAGATCGTGAAGTGTCGAAATCAAGATGGTGTCAAAACAAACTAACACAATACCTTTCCCTGAGGCCTCAGTCTGGTATATTTCTCCCAAACTCCGAGAATTCATACCCTGTGAACTCTCCCGTTCTTGTGTTGATCGTTTTTGCCGCTTGATGAATGCCCCACGGTGGAAGCTGTGTCTTGTATCGCAGAACAATCACACTCAGCAACAGTTGGTTCAGATTCTCCACTGTTGTCGGCTCTCTCATCCGAACCTGCGCAGAACTCGTCCTCGTGATCGATGTCTCTGTCTTCAGAAACGGACCAATGTTCCCTCACAACAACAAAAGGAAGAATATGTTCGACACGAATGCTGTCAGGGCATTTGGTGTTTGCACGTCGTCAGCATGAATTGAATCGCAACTTTGATCGTCTGCGCGTTCGGGGGAGCAATCAGCTTCGCCAAATTGTAATAAATCACACTCATCACATTCAGAGCCCCCTTGCACTCCAAAATGTGGGCCTTCGCTTCGATGTCCCCATTCAGGATTGCTTGTCGTTCCTTCACCACTTCCGATCGCTCGTGCTTCATAGTAGTGTTAGAAACCCGCCCGCGTTCAGAAAGCCGCAACGGGAGTCCAAAAAACCGCAACCGAACGATCTTCGTCATAATCACGTTCTTTCACCATTTCTTCACATTGCCCTCTATTTTTCTCACTTTTCCGAATACAATAAAACACAAATAACTGTGAAGTGACGAAACCAACACAGATCATTCTCGAGATGGTTCGCTGGCATCATATCCCTCTTCATTCTGGATTTGTTGTCGTGCACATCGTTCTTTGTTGACAGTTGACGTGGGCAATGTGTCTTTTTCGTTTCATTGTGTTCTCTTCTTCCTCAGAATCCTTTTCGAACAAATTGATGGAAAACGATCATTTGAGTTGATTGAGTGGTCCTTTTGAGGAGGGTTCTTTGTCCGGAAACACTTTTTCTTCAGAAGGATCTCATGAATCAGATCCAGTGTTGGATTTGACACATCTTGATTTGAAAACAGGCCCATTGCCTCCAAGTTCACTTCTCTCTGATGGATTCTTGTTTTTATTTCATCATAAAATGCGCTTTAAGTCAAATAAAAGAGGATATGAGAGAAAGATAACACATCATGAAACAAGTGGCGGTTTTATCACGCTGGTTGCGGGTTTATGGACCAGAGCGGGTTTCTAACACCACTATCAGATGGTTCAGGAACTGCCGCCCTCCCTCCTCAATCAGGAACAGCATGAAGTACGGGAAGCTCCCCTGCCAGTATTCGTGCGGAGGCGAGATGTCGGTCAGTCTGTTCAGGTGTTCCACGAGTGTCGTCAGCTGCGGCTGCGTCTCGGCGTGGATCGTGTTCAGGTTCAACAGCTCACACTGGCCTTGCTCCATGTAGAAGGTGAAGCTCGCGGTGATGTCTTTGATCGCGATGGACTGCTGTTGATACATCCGCAGTCTTGGGTTCGGATAATACGAGTACGACAAGAACTGCCGGATCTGAGCATCCTTCTCGAAGTGCTCGCGCATCTGCTGGCCAGCCTCCACATCCTCCTTCGTCCCCTCTCTCTTCTTCCTCATCCGCATCGACCGAAGAAACCCACAGATCTCCGACTCCCAGATGTCCATCGTTTCGACTACCTTTCCAACATCGATGCAGCTCGAATCGCTCACAAGTTGCAGCAGATTTCCCTTCCTGTCGTTTTCGAACATCACCAACAGATGTGGTCTGTAGACTTCCACAAATTCTTGCTTGTTCTGCACCAGTTCTTTGACAACCAGAAACGCCTTGTCGTACAACTCCTGTTGGAGGATTCGCCAGTTCTGAACCTCAGGTGTCTTCAACTCCCTCTCTCTTCCCTCTCTCTTCACTTTCTCATCTCTCTCTCTTCCGTCAATCTGAAGGTCAATCCGGATGATCGGCTCAAACAAGAGACGAAGACACGCGAAGAACACGTCCCACTCCGGATTGTTGCAGACGAGATGGAAGCTCGCCTGTTCGTGCCCGTCGGCCTTCTTCTTCAGATACAGCGGATCAGCCAGACGGATCAGCTGGCTGTGGAAAACACGCGGAAACATGTCGTTGAAGTCGTTCAATCCCGGCATCAGCTGGTTAATCGCCCGAACCAGCTCCTGCTGGAAGAAGACGTCGGTGCGGCCGAGAAGGAATGTTTAGGGAGCCCCGTCGCTCGACACCACCCAGCGGAGGTCCTGGTCTTTGAGATGGACGGAGTTGTGTGTCTCGACAGTCGCTTCAGCCGAGGCGTCGAGAAGGAAGTCCAGCAAACGGAAGCATTCGGCGACAACTTGGGGGATCATCTTGTATTGAAGGGCGTGCCTGATGAAGAAGAAGCATTGAGTGAAGGTTTTGGACTGCAAGGTTTGTCAAAATCATGACACTGATCAAACCAAAGGGAAAACTTCTATTTCTCAACTCAACCATCCGGTATTATATTGCCATTTCAGACACCTCCACAACTATTTCACACACAATAAACCATGGATGTCAAACTTACCTCATCATATCGTCAAATTGACACAACGAAAGCGAAACAAACAGTTCGATTTCATTTCTCCCCGATGTCTCATTTATTGTTTCCAGAACTGTGTCGAAGTGTTTCTCAGTCCGCTATACGGAGAATGCAAAACACTCCATCCGATTATGTTGAATGGCCTCCTCGTTCTTGTGACTGGTTTGTCTCGTCATGGTGTCATTCACTCTCGTGGCTGATTTTGTCAGAATCTGATTGGGCCCTCTCAACGATTCTTAAAGTGGAGTACATCAAACCTCTTGAGGAATATTGTTCAAAGACACAACCATGTGATGTTCCCGTTTGATTCTTGTTTCGTCATCCTTTCTCAGGTTACTCTCCCGAAATTGTTGATTGTGATTGGTCTGTCAAAATTTTGTGTTCATCTAGACTCTATTTCATCATTTCATTGAGAAGGGAAATCATCAGAAGTTGAATTGGATCGGATTTGTGAATCGTCGATTCCGTCCTTCTTTCTCGAATGGATGGTCTCAATTTCGAATAACGATTCACTCAATGTGGTTTGGATTCCTCAATATTTCCATCATTTTGTTTCAGCTCGGAGATTGTCTGTTGTTGTGGATTTCCACACTTCGTTCGTCTTCCACCTTCCTCGCCCACCACAAAACGGAATTTCTCACCTTTCTCGATCATTTTCAGAGTTCAAAGTTCTCCTTTCCTCATTTGAAGATTATGGTCCAGTTGTGTTTCTCCCCACATCTCGAAGCGTCGAAGATGGCTCTAAACGCACTCTTCACACAAAGCAATTCTGATTCAGAAACACACACCTTCCTCGAAACACTCAAAGTGCCTTCTGCTTCGACTGACAGTTCGTCGGAGCTTGTCCCATTCGCAGGACGGCTGTGCTTCACACTGGCCGAGCATGTTTCGGAAATGAAGTCACTCTTCGCCGAATCGTCAGCTTCGGATGGAACTGTCTCTGCTCCCTCCGCCACACTTCCCGAGGAATCGCCGCTTCTCAGCGGAAACACTGTTCTGGAAATGCTGTGGGCAGGATTCTCTCTCCTCTACTCGCTTCTCTTATCCGAGAACCAACTATTTGACGACGTGTGCCTTTGTCTCTTCTCATCTTGTCCAGATTCTGATATACGGCGACATTGTTACTTTTCTCAAATCAACCATCGTCGCCTGCCTCGATCTGCTTGAACAACAGAAAACCGAATCGATTTGTCCACATACAGGCCGAACTGACAAGTTTATCAGAGTTCTCGATATTTCCTGGAACTGTGCTGGCGAAAGTCTTTATTCATCTCACAAATCACTCCATCCGATTGTCGAATCTGTCTTCTCCGATGTTCCGCAGCTGTGCTCACTTTTAGAACGAACATGCTGCTTCTCTTCATCAAGATCCATCTGCCATCTGAAAATGATCATCAATCTCGCTTGCATTCTCCCTCGCTTTATTCCTGGCGTGCTGGAAGAGAATCTGGTTGAACGAATGATCAACACATCCACGCCGATGACAGTTCCGACAGAACATGGTGGATTCCATCTGTTCCTCATTTGGGCAATTACCAACTTGATCTGGGATCCGAGAAAAATCACAGAAGACAAAGAAGAGCGGAAGAGAATCCAAAAGTTAGAGTTTGAACGAGTGTTGATACCAGCGAAGCGATATCTGCAGTTCATTTTCCAGCGGGAGGAGTTCATTCCGAAGGTTTCGTCAGGTAACCAAAATATGTCGACGATTGTTGGGCTTCTTTTGGGAAAGACATTGATTCTTGAGCGAGATCTGTTCGAATATGGTGAGATTGTGGAGACAGGAAGAGAGGAGTGGGAAGTGGAGTGGTTGGTTAAGAAGACAAACGAGAAAGATTTGGGGGAGAGACTGCAGATTATCAGAGCACACGATGTGAGAATGAAGAAGAAAGAGAAAGCGAGATGGAAGAAGAGAGTGGAGAGACAACGAGAAGCAGGACATTCAGATGCGATGGAAGGATGGCTGATGCGAAGAGACAATGAAACACGGACAGAGATTGTGAACTATCTGAGACAGATACAAAAAGAAAGTGGGATGAATGTGAGATTTTGAGGAGGATGGAGGAAGAGGAGAGACTAATAACGTAAATTTCACACCTCACGTCACCAATAGTTCATTCTCAACTCCATGTTTACTCTAAAACGTGTCGAAATGTCAATTACAGAATTAATGAAGTGCGTTGAACGATATTTTATCAAGATTTGAGTTTGGCGAAGTGGAAACAACATAAAAATGATTCATATTATTCTGCTTGGAAAGAATTTCTTCAACATTCTTTCGTCGTCAGACAAAAAACAAGAAAACAACATCGAAACATTCTGACCCGACTTCTTTTTAACGACCCAACATCCTAAATGCATGCCGAAGATTCATCAGGAAACACACAGGGAGGACCAAAACGCTTCAGAAGTTCGTAGCAATCTTCCAAATCCTTCTTTGCCTTCGTCCGGAAATAGAACAGCGGACAATCTCGACTGGAACACAGGAAGGGTTGGTGCATCGACATCGAGCACCGCTTGCACTGTGCATTGACTTGCGAATACTGCTCCTCTGCTCGAGACGCCGAGTACTGAGCGTCCATCAACAGCTCAGGCTCCCTCGGCTTGCAACTTGCACACACAGCGCCTTGCTCTTCCTTCGTCATCTTCGCCTTGCAGTTGATGCACGTCCGCACCACTCCCACAAACTGCAACATCCCCGTTGCCTGTGCAGTGACCTTGCTTGGCTTGCGAATCACTCGTGTATGCTCGCCACTCAGCAGCGATTTGAAGTCTTCGTCGCTGAGAATCGGCTTGAACAGTCTTTCGAGCGGCTTGGCGAGTTGCTGGTTGAGGTAGTGATTGGTGTCGATTGACAGTCCATGATCCATCACGAACTGCGGGTCCTTGCTCTTCTCGTAAATCTTGACGTCCTTCGGGCCTTCCACAATCACATAGAACACTCGGTCTCCAATCCCTGGCCCACTCGCGTCTCGCTCTTTCATCCGCTTGGCGTGCTCGACGTGTGTCTGCTTGTTCTCGTATTGCTCGGCCGAGCGAGTGAGCTGCTTCGAAATCAGCAAAAGCGACAGATCAATCTTGTTCTGGAGAAGGTCCGAGATGATCTGTTTTGTGAAGCTCACCGCCCCTTCATTGTCTCGCTCGACGAGAATCTTCTGCAGACACGTCTCGTACACCAGCCGCACCATCGCACAGTTGTCTCGCCGCACAGTCTCGATACCCTTCGTGTCGATCTTGTCGAACTTGTCTGTCTTCGTCCAGAACAGCCCAGCGTATCTCTTCTTCGAGATCAGCAAGTACGGCCAGTATACCTTCTCGAACTCCAACTTGATCGGCGGGGAGTCGAAGACCGACGTGACGAGGTCGGCTGCTTCCTTCCCCCGAGCCATGGCTGTGGGGAGGTCTTTGATCCCAAACTTGATCATGACCGAGTCTGTGTCTCCGTAGATGACCTCAGCTTTTGTGTCGTACCCGTTCGCTGTTGTGTACCGACCTTCCACAATCGCCTTCGTGCGATCAATCATCTCTCGGCCATATGCTGTCACACTTCGCGAGATCTCGAGGCACGGCAGGCGCCCGACTTGTGCTCCTGTGAAACCGTACACAGTGTTTGCTGTCACTTTGAAGGCCAACTGCCTTCCGTTCAGAACAAGCTTGCTCATCGGGTCTGTTGCGAGAGCCAGTTCTTCGCGTGTTCGCTTTCGAGCAGCAAGAAGCCATTCCAGAATCTCTGGCAGAAGACCCTTGTGCAGACGGGACTTGATAAAGAAGTTGCCAGTGGGTGTTCTGCTGTAGTCATCTTCGTCGAGCTTGGAGATGTCTTCGGGACGGAGGAGAGTGGAGTAGCAGAGATTGTGGCAGATCATGATCGACGGATACAGCGATGCGAAATCGAGGGTCACAACAGGGTCAGCGTAGAACCCGCGCTGTGGCTCGATGACAGTCGCTCCTTGGTACTTCTCTTCGGTGATCTGTTTCTTCAGATTGGGAACAATCATGTCTTTTTGGTTGGCGTGTCGGTAGAGGAGGGAGATGACGCGGATCTGCTGTCCTCGGATGGAGAGATACGACATGGGAACACCAGTCACACGCGACAACTCGGTGAAGTTCGCAACCACCTTCAGCTTGTCCATCAGCTTCAGCGGGAGCAGAGCGTCCTTCAGACAGTATACAGCCAGTCGCTGACGAGACTCAGCATCCTTCTCCTGCAGGTCGGATATGATGCACCAATGCACGTCCTCCTTCTGTGCACCGAGAAAGTGTTGTGAGACCGAGTTGAGGGAGTACGAGGACATGCGGTGCTCGTTTTGCATCACCGTCAGCATGTCAATCATCACTCGCCCGTCGATCGAGATGTCGTGTGTCCCTGTTGCCATGTTGGTTGCTGTGGAAGTGCGACTTTCTCACAGTCATGGGTTTTCCAAGAATTCTCCCGATTTTGTGTGCCTCTGTCAATCCCAACGTCAGAGCTCTGTTGAACAGGTACGGAATGTCAAAATTCATGATGTTGTAGCCAGTGAGAATGTCGGGGTCGGCAGCGACGATGAAGTCTTTGAATGCGGTGAGGAACTGATCCTCTCGCTCGAAGGAGAAGACGTGGGCACCGAGAATGGGCGTGCATGTGTTTAGCGTCATCACCACTCGATGCTCAACCTCGGTACTTCCTGGAGAAGATGTAAATGAGGAGAACAAACCGTAATTTTGGATATGTGCTGCGATTTGGATCACAGGATCAAATTCCGGCTGAGGAAAGACACCCTTGCGTCCTTGGCATTCAATATCGAACGAGAGAATGCGCAGTGGAGCGATGGACATGTACTGTCCTTCGGTGTCTTTGAAAACGATATCTGTGAACCTGGGCGTTGAGAAGAAATGAAGAAAGTGAAACAATGGAAGGGAGATACTTAATATCGGCTTCATAGAGGGCTGTTCCGAATTTGAATCGAGCGCTGGATGAGAAAAATGTGTCGCTGTGAAAATGTTAGTCGTGAGTCCGTCTTTCTTCTCCTTCTTCCCTTTCTCCTTATTCTCTTCTACTCCTTCAGATTCTTTCCTTCTCTGCGTCTCTCTCTCATTCTCATTTTTTCTTCTTCTCTTTCTTATCCCTCTTCTCTTTCTCCTTCTTCTTCTCTTTTTCCTTTTTCTCCTTCTTCCCTTTCTCCTTCTTCTCCTTTTCTCTCACTTTTTCCCTCTCTCTTTCCCTCTCTTTTTCTCTCTCTCTTTCCCTCTGTTGTTTCTGCTGCTCCTGCTCTTCACGTTCCCGTCTCCTCGTTTCTTCCATTCGTTCCTGTGCTTCCATCGCCCTTTTCTCTGCCTCCACATCGCCCTTATGCATCTTCCGAACATGCTGCTCCATCTGGTCAATCTCCACAGCCACCCCACAAAACTGGCAAGTCATCGTAACCTTCTCATCCGTCTTGGCAGTCTTCCGTTGAAACCGACTCTGAGCTGGCTGCGGTTGGGGAGGAGGCGGTTCAGTGGCGGGTTCTGGGGATTGATGAGTTGGCTGCGAAGCTTCTTGTGAGATCACTGGATTTTGTATATTGTCGTCTGTTCCTGTTTTGTCCCGTTCTTGCAAGCGCTTGGCAAATCGATTTCCAGAATTGGCTTGTTGATGAGCAACGGGTGACTCTTTTAAAATCGAATTCTGACGAGTCGTCTTCTTCGTGGAAGGTGCAGTTGGCTGTGGGCCTTGACTTGCTAGATGAATATAAGGGTTGTTTGCTGAAGTGGGTGTGTTTGGTGCTGGAGCAACAGACCAGTGTGGTCTCTCTTCGCGATTGTCTTGGACCATTGTCACAGATGTCGATGTTTGTGTGATTTGGATTGTTGACACAGCATCCTTTGGTACATGTGAGTGATGTTGAGGATTGTAATCTCCTGTTTTGAGTTGGATAAACTCCAGCCATGGAAGCTGGACGGCGTTGGGTTTGATTTGTGGGCAGTCAGCAGTGAAGTATGGATGGTTCAAGAGTTGAGATCTGAGAGTGTCAATACGATCGGCAGGATTTGGCGCGAATAGTTTGTGGAGGAGATCGTCGAGATGGGGGGAAGCGTGGATGAGTTGTGAAATAATTGGATGATCGAAATTTGGACCAGCTCGGATTTTTCTGAACCGAAGTAAATCTGGGAGTGAAGACGAAACCTGTGCAGTTCTAACATCGACTCTGTCTTGAAAGGGTGTCTGGAAATGCATGAATGTGGCTGTGAAGGAAGAAACAGACACTCCTGTCAGCATTTCGTAGAATATGCATCCTGAAGCCCAAATATCCAGTTTTTGGTCGTAAGGTTCTTCATTGATGGCTTCAGGGGACTATTTGTGTGTAGATATGTGGAAAAACATCAGATATGGAAGGAGAGAGCAACAATGTGAGAAATAGTGGTAATAAGGGAAATTCAAGTGTCATACCATGTAGAGAGGTGTTCTAGTAGAAAATAAAGAGGAATATCACGAAAAATATGATATCCAAACCCACAGACAGTGTTATTTGTCTCGAAGAAGGAGCCTTGCTCTCCAATTCTTTTCAGGAGACCAAAATCCGAAATAACAAGCCGAACAGTTTGACTTGGTGGGTTATAAGCCAATAGAAGATTGTCTGGTTTGATGTCCCTTCAGATGAGTAGATGAATCAATGAAGAAAGGTGAGTTTGTTGACGAGTGAAATACCGATGAATAAAACCGTTTTGATGAAGATCTGGGTTATGATGAGTAGTTGTCCTGTCCTCCTCCATTTTTGTCCGTCCTCCTCTTTTTCTTGTCCGATTCCTATATTGAAAGAAAATTGAGATTTTTGGACGTTTCTGGTGATAAAATCGTATTTTAGGACTGATTTTTGCTTCTTATGACGAATGAAGTCATAATGAGCGAATTTGGGATCAAAACTCTTATTATGGGTCCGATCAAATCCAAATCTCAATTCATAGTTTGTGTTGTTCAAACTAGAAATGAAAACGAAATCTTCTCTATGTATTCACAAAACGAGAGGTGAATGGAATGATAATCTTTTGAAAAAGCGATTGAACGAGGTTGAGGGAGATCTCATCTTTTCAGCTTTCTCAGTCCTTCTTCATCATGTCTTTCTTCCACGTTCATCCTGCTTCGTCGGTTGTGGATTCTCAGAGTCTCACTTTTCGTGCGAGGTGCGAAAACGGCAAATAGAGTGTCGTTGTCATCCGTGGGAACACAAT
Source organism: Blattamonas nauphoetae (assembly GCA_033064195.1). NCBI lineage: Eukaryota > Preaxostyla > Oxymonadida > Blattamonas > Blattamonas nauphoetae. The sequence continues at coordinate 186,147 of JARBJD010000082.1, forward strand.
CAGAGGTTGCTGAGGTTATGTTCTCCATCATTCGCCTCCTCTCTTCCTCCCTCTATCGTCACTCTTCCTCCTCCCGACGTCATCTGTCCTCTTCTTCGCGTCTTCGCTGTTCCTCTTCCATCCTTCTGAGCCACACTGCTTCCTCCCGTTGTTTCTTCTCTTCCCTTCCCACTCGCGGCCTCTCCTATTCTCTCCTCCTCCTTTCTACTTCCTTCAGTCTCCGCCGCTCCACTTCTCTCCGCTGTTGTTCGTCCATTTCTCTCCGAATCCTCTCCTCCTCTTCCACCAACTGAAATCATCCACTACAATGCCTTTGATCACAGCTAGTTCAGTCATCGGTCATTCTCTTCTTTTGAGCATTTACGTCCAACGAAGGAATCCACTCTATCTAACATTGCTTTCACTGACCATTCGTGCTTCGAACGTGATGGAGGATTGTTCCGACCAGCTTCCTAATGCAATGTGAGTTCTGATGTCGTTACAAACATCGCAACGACCGGCGATGGTGGGGTTGTGAATTCCAGAAATGCAGATGTCACACTTTCTCATCGAATGTTCTGCCGAACTTGGTGGCTGCATGAATCTCGACGTGTCTCATTTTCGGTCGCTGACACTGTCGCCCTCTGGATCATGTATCTCCATGTATCATCCTTCGCTGCTGTTATGTTGTCGAACTGCTTCGTCCTGACGGGCTGTGGGATCTTCTTCGACGGAGATTGGTCGGATACAATGAGTGTTTTGTTTCATCCTTCGTTGCCACTATGGTGTCGAACTGTGGTCATTTCGTCTGCGGAAAAAACTGTTCTTCACTCGATCACTCGCAGAGTCATCCACCAGCATTGACCTCTTGCTGCGGAATCGGACCGAAAAGAGCTGGTCAATGAGCACCATGTCATCGTATGAAGATGATCAGGACAAACAGGTCGAAGTGGATCGCCACTCTGAAACGAATCGCAACTTACACTGTCCACAGATTGTTCTGGTTGCATCTGGTTCATTTCGTTTTGACTGTATCAGGGATACGAGGTCGATAAGCAGTTTCATCAACGGTGATCTCCCTTTCATTCATCTCTCCGGAGACTTTGACTGATCCAGTTCTTACTTGCACAGCTGAAACGCTCATCATCGTCATTGTGAGTGGAACAGAAAAAGATGGAGTGTGGTGTGGTGATGCAGATTTTCCATGTAGAAACCTGAAATAAGCAGACAAGCGTGTCTGTCGATGCGAATGCACTGGACGAGAGAGCCAGCTATGCTGTCTTCGCGAATGAAAGCACCTCGTTCCGTCATTTTATCTCAACACTTTTCTCTCCCTCCACTTCCTTCCCAACTTCTCTCACTCCTCCCTTGTCCCGTCCTCTCCCTTTTCACCTCTCGAGTCCAGCGTGTGAATCGCTGTTGTGTTTGCCGAAATATGCTGTTGTTGGATCCACGACCATGATCTCGTCTTCAAACTTGATGTCTTGCTGGATGTTGTCTGGTTTTTGCTGAGATGCAAGAGTTGGCTTCTGTTGATTCTTGGGATGGCAGAAGAGGAGGATGAAGATGATGAAAAGGACTAGGAGGAGCGAATGTTGATTGTTTCCGTGCTGTGCGTTCCGTTCTCGAAGATGAGTCGCCATTTCCAAGCGAATTTGGTCGTCCCGTTCTTGGTGAGTGTGCTGGTGCTCTCATTGTTCTTAAGTTCAGCGACGAAGAGAGGAGACGCTTGTGTTTTGTCATCTTTCCTGATTGTGGATTCAGAGCCCGAGATCCAGTGCGGGGGAGCATCTGCTCCATCTCCACTTGCCGAGACAAAGTTCGCTGCCCCCTCTGAACCACATCGGATGTACTTCCGTGCTGATGCAAACTTGACTTCGGAGACGTCGTTTCCAGACATCGACACACTTTTCAAGTCGAGAGACCCGCCGCATTGCACAGCAATGCATTCAGCGACGGCAATGAACACAGTCAACGTGGTGATTGTGGAGAAACTCGTCAGCAACAAGATTCCTGTTTCGTATTCACACTATCCTTCGTTGTCGGTGTTAAGCTGCGAGACTGGTGTTGGGATACTTGTGGACGAACACTGCTTGATTTACATGTTGGAGACATTTGGAGTTCCAACTGCTTCGATTAGTGTCGATGAGACACAATCATCAAATTGTACATTCTGGAATGTCACCGGTTGGATCGAGTCGAGGACGATAAGCGGTTGGGTGTGAGTGTGGTTGAGAACGACGATGACTCGAGAGCAACAGTTTCAGAGATGTCACAGACGAGTGCTGAGTTCAGAATACAAGTGCGTTCGAATTTGCATGATTTCAGGAGCATATCACCCACGCCGGACGAGAATGGCACGAGAGACATCGCCGAGTTCAGATCAAATTTCAAGTCCATGTCCGACAGTTTGTAGTCCGCTTCGAAATCTCCATCCAAGAAGCAGCTGGCTCCAGAAACACACACTTGGGCTGTCGTTGGGGAACAAAGCACAGCAGAGCTGAACGGAAGGAGGGAGAACGAGAGCGTGATCAGGAAAGCGAAGAGAATGGGTTGGCTGAGCAGGACACAGAAATCACTCCTCCATCCTCGCTCGATGTGCACGACGAGAATGAGGAACCGAAGATATAGTGCTGTGAAGGTACCGGAGAAAAGAATGACCGAGCTTGCATCGTCTGATGGATTGTGAAAATATCTGGTGTTCCTTTCGGACAGCTCGCTTTCGATGTGGAGAAGTTCTGCGGAAGATATACAGTTGGTGAGTCTGGTTCATGGAACGAGAAGATCGAGTGTTGAGATTGTGGTGGTGATGAAAGGGCTGTCACGTTCGTGTGTGGCTATCTCTGCCATGATCGGCGAGGGTGGGCGTGTTGGTCTTCTGTCGAGAGGATGGTGACTCCGATGAGGAGCGAGTATTGTATTTGCTGTTGTCTGCTCTTTCCCAGAGCACTCATCATCAGTTTTGATGAAAGCATGAAGTTGTGGATGAGCGAATTCAGTCTGGTCGGAAGTGACGTGGTCGAGAGGAGAGAAGGTGGTGTGAAGAGAGGGTTAGTGATTGTGATGTTCGAAGACGAGAACAAGCAGTCTGACTGAGTCCACCTCGGTCTCCTGAACTGATTCGTCTTCTCCGTTGGCGAGGCAGAATGATGGTGATGGGACAGGGGAGGCCAATGTCGAGTATGTCACCTGACAGTGGAGAGGGGATGGATGGTCTTTTGTTGGTCGGCGAAGGGATGTCTGGACAGACACGGTGGAGAGTTAATCCGCAACATGTGGAGCAGCACGACATGAACTGCTTGTCGGCTGCCTTCTGCTCTTCAATTCGCTCATCCACGCTTTCCAACTGCGATGACGTTGTTGATGTGGATTAGTGCAAGTGAGACGAGAGCCACTGGTTGATGTCCTTTCTTGTGTCGGGTTGAGGTGGCGGAGGTGAGCTTTGTTGTTGGAGAATGGGAGAATGAGAATGAAGGAGAGCGACAGTTGCAGGAAGGTTGGAGCGGAGTGACGGAGAAAGAGAGATGATGATGAGTTCATGGAGGGACAGAAGGTTTGCAGGGGAACGACATCGACAGAGACGGACGCACGATGGTGCTTTTGCTGATGTGAGCGAGCACATGAGTGCTTCGTTATCAGCAGGCTGACATTTCTTTCGCTATTCCGTTGGTGATCACCGGTATGTCATGTTGATCGCCCCAATGACATTTCATCTTCATCATTTCGGACTTATTCCAGCAAATATAAATAGTCAATTATCAAAAAACTGTGGAATGTAAGTAAAACAAGAATATAATCAACTCCTTACTGTCTGTACTTCGGAGCCCATCGAGTGGGGAACTGCTGCCTATTCATAAAACCAAACAACGGGTTCCGATCATCCTCACTTTTCTCCTTCTGTGATTCTTCCTCATCAGGGATGCAATGCTCTTCCATCTCTGTGAATACATCTTCATTGAGCGCAACAGTCCGTTTGCCTTTTGTCTCCTTTATTGTGAAGCCAGCATCGCGAAAAGCCAACCGGTTCTTTTTTCGTCTGTACAACTTGCTAGTGTCAGGGCAGCTTCGCTAAATCGGTTTGTTTGCGTTCTAGCATCTTGTATTTCATTATCTTTTCGTTCCATTTGCTTCAGGGCGGTGAAGGTCAGTTGGTCACATGGCTGAGTGAGATGGGAAGATGCAGGGGGGAAGGTGAATAGGATGATGTTGTTAACTGCAAGGTTTTGCTTTATCTTCTCAGTTTTATGAATTTCAAGATTGTCCGCCAGGAGCACCGCGGTATTGTCAAGGAGGTTTTGTTGGACACGGACTTTTTGCACGTGTGGGATGAACTGTTCATCGATCCAGTCCATGTATTGATCTGACTGGATCAATCCACTTTGGCTAACTCCGGTGACAGCATCTATATTTCCTTTCTTCACCTCCTGCGCAACCTTTCCGTCGAGTTTGTTCGCTTTGATGACGATCAATGGTTTTACAGCTCTGCCTTCAAACGGTATGCAAGCTCATATACCGGTCACTTTTTTACTTGCACTAGTTTTGAATCGGGGTGGAGTAGATTCCTTTTTTACCACAACTCTCTTTGTCCCGACGGATCCAGCCTTTTTCAACAGACTTTCATCGCAATTGAATATGAGTCGTGGATGGACACCCACAACAGAATCTTGTAATCGTTTCTTGTATTTCCTAATCATCCTCTTTTGTAGTCGGGATCGTGAGCTTTCTAACGGCTTGGCAATTGTGCGTGTAAGAGTCTTTCTGTGCCGGCCTAAAACCGATGAACCCATCCCTGGGTGACATTTGTATGAAATTTTTCTTGACTAACTTGATTATCCCAGTCCTTCCTACTGGTCGATGAAGGTTCGCAAGGTTGTGTATTTCGCCAACAAGCTCGACTTCTTGATCGTCAGACAGTCTGCGATCATTTGTAATCATCCCTGCATTTCGTCGCTCTCGTTGATTCCGAATGTGCCACAAGAACTGTCGGTTGGTTCGAAAAATGTATGAGATATCTTTTATATATGCCTTCCCCAGGTAGAATCGTGTCCAATGATCGTACGCATAGAGGAGACATTCGGAATGTGTCGACAGTTGCTTTCGAGCAAGTTGAGTGTATGCTCGTCCTCCAAGAACTTTGCCGAACTTTTCCTTACATCTCGCGAGTACATCCTTTTTATGTGTCTTCCAATAACTTTCCATCCTTATTCTACAGACTATAATCAAAGAAAACTGGAGAATATGAAATGCCGGAAATGACAAGAGAGTGATCACATTGTCATGGTCGTGATCACAAACGGATTGTGGTGATGTTGGCAGACATCTGTGAGAGGCAGTTGGCGAGGCTTGACAAACAACCTGAAGAGGGACGATGCCTAGCGAAGGGTGCGAATCGGAGTGTTTGAATAGAGACAGCGACATAGAATCATGAAAATCGCAAGTGTTGAGTATGAACTCCGAGGTTGAGAGCGTCGAGTTTGCCAGATGTATCGTTATCATAGCTTGCTTCACCGCTCATTTTGTTGAGGTCTTCATAGCTGGTGCTTGGGAAATAGGGTATTTTTGAACTTTCGGGGAGATCAGTGGGTGTTGGATAGGATCGCTGGTGTCTCATCAGGAACCGTGTTGTAGAGGACAGGAATTGGTTCATTCGGTCTAACACCCCATTTTTAGCGGGAAAAGAGCGAGAGATGAAGAATACTCCCACGGAAACTCCGAGAAAGGCGATCGCCCTGATGGTCCACATGATAGTATTCAGTCACGTCTTGTCGTTGCCAACGAATGAACATATCATTCCAATGAGATGGAAGGCAACGAAATCAGCAAACTTTGCGGAATATGAGGCGTTGGATGAGTCAGTGAAGAACGGGAGTAGGAAGAAGGAGTGCAGGAAGAGGAGGAGAGATAGTGCGAGGCAAGCAACGGGTAGATATTGGGGAAATCGTCTGAGGAACATAATGAGGATGGGAAGGGCCACGTTGGTGCACAAGACAAGTGTAATGAAGATGACTGTTTGGTTCGTCAATTGTGATCAAGACATCTACTACAAATCAATAAAGGGAAATAGAAAAACACGAGGGTAAAAACAATGGAGAGGCATACTGAGATCCTGAATCATCAATATCTCATTTCTTTGGTCTAGATCATATCTGGATTTGAACAAGACACAAATTCTAGACTAATGAAGAGAAGTAAACGGAGAAAAGAGTAAAAACAGTGGAATCACACACTAATATGTTGTGATTTGCTGCTATCAACTGATTTTGTTGTCATTGACTGAGAATAGGAGAGTGAATGATGAGTCGAGTAGATCTCCACAAATTTTACTTCAATGGAGATAAAAATAAAGTATCACGGGACAAACGAAGTGTTGAATGGAGTACGGTCTTCAAATCACGGGATGAGATGACCTGAAAGATAAGAGAGGACAAAGACAACTTGACATGGGTGAGAGGATCAGATCAATCGGACAGGACAGGACAGGACATGTCCGATTTGTCCTGTTTTGAGATAACTATAGAAGGTGGATGAACTAATTGAGAGAAAGTTACAGTGAAAATATCAGGTGCTCGTCCGATTTTGTCCTCCTTTGTCCTCTCTTGGGCCGATCGTCCTGTAAACTCCTAATTAGGAGTTTGTAGGACAGAACCCCGGAAGCTCGTAATTCGCTACAAAACCTGTTTTCACGCACTTTTCCGCTAATTTAACATCCCACGACTGATCCCATCGAATATTGAAAGATAATTCACCCTATATATTCTGAAAAAGACAATAGACAATTTTGGGTTTTGAAATCGTCTTTTCAGGTCTTCTCATGATTGCTTTGGTATTGTTCAGGTTTGAATGGAGACAAGGAGTGAATGGCGAGCTGAGAGAAGGTGATTTCAGGCGAAATAAGGGCAGGAAAAGCCGAGTTTCCGAATCGGACAAGACCTCTGTCCTCTGTCCTCAAGATCTGGTGCTCTGTCTGTCCGCTACTCATCATAAGATCTGGGCATGGATTCGGTATGTATGTCAAGCTTCGGTATGTATGTCAATTCGGTATGTATGTCAAAGATCTTCGATATGTACGTCAAAACAAAACTGAGTTTCTGTCCCTATATTGGTGCCTATTCGATCAAATTTCATACTTATTCATCGTTTCACAATACATTTTATTGTGGGGAGGTGATAGAAAGCAGATGAATGCCAGTGAAGTGTGAAAAATGAGATGAGATCTTCACACATTTGGGTGTGTCATACACCTACGATTTATGATCGATATTCCGAAATATTCCAACTATCCGAATCTCTTGTAACCATATGAAGCCGTCTCTACTCGAAATAGAGCATCAGCCTCTCGATCCACCGAAGTCACAGATCGTCCCTTTTTTCTCCTACTATCAGCAACTTCGTTTCAATTTCTCAATATTATATCATGGTAGCACCTCTGAACATGATTAATAACAATTTATCCTCATAAAAAGCAGATTGAGCACATGAAATGGAAAGACACAAAAATGAATCAGAATGATTGATAACTTTCCAGTAACATTTCCAACCGACTCTTCTCCCCGTGATGGTATGTATTGATGCCCTTTCTTCATTTTGCATATATGGCTGTCGCAAAATCTGATAGGGATGTTGCGTCAGATGGGCTTGACATACATACCGAATCATGACATACATACCGAATGTATGCCAAGATCTGTCAATCCAGACACTTTTTGGAGCCAGAAAAATCAGAAATACGTCAAGTAGATATAGTTTTGGCGAGAGATGAACCAAGAAATGAACTGTCAGACGTAACATGTAAATAACTCGCTTCGCAAGATGTTCTGGAATACCTCGTTCCGCATTTACCTTGATAATCGCAGATAGGTCCTGTCAGACAATATTACGATCGATAAAAAATGAAGTCGATTTAGGGAACTGACAAACACCTTGATCTGCATAATCAAGAAACAAAACATGTTGGTTTCCTTGAATAGTCCTCATACAAGAATTAACTTCAAGGATAAATGGGTTTACGATACTTAAATAGTGAATAGAGGGCAAGGAGAAGAGACAGATGATGAGTGGATCGTAGATTAGAGTATATGGGAATATAAATGATGAAATTCATGAACAGATGAATTTAGAGAACAAACTTGCAGGTTTTAATCAACGAGGCAGTATGATAACTTTTGCTGCCAGGTATTTCCCATGAAGAACAACAATATACACTCTATAGTAAAGGGATGAAGAGGAAAGAGAAATACCGTCCATATTGTCCTTGGCCTTTCAAAAGAAGGATTAGAATTTCGAAGGAAAGAGAAGAGTGAAATGAATGACATACCCAAGGGGGCATATTCCTACAAGAACGTCAAAATAGGCTTGTCTGACCGGCACTGACCGGTCAGTTTTCATCGAAAAGTACTGACGGTCACTGACCGGAGAAATTTCGGAACCCACAATCGAGATTTACCATTATTCCGAAGTGAATTCAAGATGAACCGAGAATGAAGTCTTCTTCCTAATTTGTGACCGAAACCAGGAACGAGGTACTGAAATTACTCTATTCATGACAATTTCATCACAATCAACAGGAAAGAACGCTCAGACACCTGAAGTTTGAGTGAGAAGAGAAAAAGAGTGATCAATGGGTTCGATCCGACTGACTTTTCACCTACAAGTGTTTTCGTGAAAAATACGAGTTGAAAACAGCTTTTCAATTGGTATGATGACTATTTTTGAAGTGAGAGAATCGGAAAGCGTGAAAAAACTGCCTCATCTGTCCGGTCGGTCTGTCGGGAGTTAATACCGAAAGGGCGTGCTTGTTCTTGTTTTGGAACGGCCCAGATTGGATGATTGTGACAAAGAGGTTGGGAAAGAGGGAGAATCTTGATATTGTGACGGCGGATACATGTTTGGCGACTTGGGTGAGATGGTATCGAATTCAGATCTCATCATCCCTACAAACTTCGTGATTCTCGGTCAGGACATCAATTTTGATGTTAGTCTCTTCTTTCTGTGGAAGGGCGTTCAGGAATATCAACGGGGTGAGTTGGTTGAAAAGTCTGGGTGATTCTTTCTAGAACAGTCCTCATTGAACCTGTAAAGTTTCGGGTTCTCGGTTGAATTGTCGAATCAGCTTTTGCTGTCATCGGCAGCTTCGATGGGAGCTTCTTCTTCCATTTCAGGACTCTGTTCCAGATTTTGGTTGTCATTGATAATAAAAATCCTAGATTCGACTTAACGAGATAATTTGTCGATCTGATACCACTTGACATCGATTTGATGCCAGTTGCTTCAAGGAGGTCATCTTTTGTGCTAATGATTAATGCCCGTTCGGTTGGGAGTCCCTGCTTCTCGATTTTGACTTTGAAAACGTTTGTCATGACTGGAAGTTTCATGAACATGAGTGAGCACTTCTCTGGATCCACATAACTTCTAAATAAAGTGAGAATCAGAGCAGTTACAGAATCCTGGTTTGTGAATCTCTTCAAGTCATGTAAAGTGGATATGGTGGGATCGATTATGAGAAATGGAAGAGTAGAAGTGACGATGTGCATGTTGACGGTTCCGACATTCAAATTTTGCTGTTGGGGGAGCCAGGTATGGCAGGTGATAGCTGTGAATGCGTTGGGGAGAACAGAAGCTTGGGGAGGAATGAGACAGGTTAGTTCTTGCTCAACAGAAGTCAAAAGGTACATAGATCGAGGGGATATGGCCCAGACAATGTGGAAATAGGCCGAAACGATTGATTCACTAAACCATGCTGGAGGATCACTGACGACATCGAATGGATTGTGCGACTGGAACTCGTTGGAGATACAAGTATATCGCAGGGATAGTGCTGAAGTTGGATGTTCTTGTTGAGAAATAATGGAAGGAGGGAGAGAAGAGACTGTGTTTGGTTCATGTTCTGTGTCGAGTAAATAAGAGAAGAGCAGATGTTCATCGTCACAGTTCACTTTCCAACTAGGCGTTTTTCCTTCAGTAACAGCAGAGACTGATGGTGAGAGCTGTCCAGTTGCGATGAGACACTCTTCCAGTTCTCCTTTCTGATTTGGGCTTCTTCTTGAACTTTGACCTCTTTTCGTTTCCTTTTGTGATCGACTTTTGCAACTGTGTTTCAAATTCAAGTCTTCGCTTAAGCCAACTTTCGCGAGACAGCCCAGATCAACCCTGTCATTTCTTTCTAAATGCAGAACCACTTGAGAGAAGGCAGCCAAACGATTTCATTCAGCAAATGTTGACGTTTATATCTTCTAGCGTGCCAGTCTCACGTTCTTAACATGCGGCTTGATGGAGTAGTGAGATCTGACCCTTTGAAGAATTCGACACTGACACTGACCGGCACTTTTGGCCGGTCAGACAAGCCTACGTCAAAAGACAGAAAGGAAGCATACCGTACATCCACATGCCAGAAGAAGTTCGACATCTGTCATGAAAGGAGGTGGGATTTGGTGATCGAACCAGCATCTTTTATCATATCACAATGCCGCTTCCACAAAGATTCGGTTTAGAAATTCTTTGGACAAATCGGACAGAAATTCAATCAAAAAGTGTCTTGTTAAGGACACAAAAGATGAGAATTTTGGATCAAACCATTGAAGACTCAAATTGGATACCCAGTTCTTCATACAGACTTTTTGTCGGCAATCTGGACATCTAACCAATTATTCATCACCAAAAACTTCAATGATTGTAGACAATCCCTCTCCGAATTCCCAAGTTGAGAACATCACAACGAAACAAACAGTTTCACCATTTTCCTCTGATATCCGACTTTATTGTTTCCAGAACTTTCTTGAAATGATTCTAAGTCAGATTTGTGGTGATAGTCAACCACTCCGTCCAGTGATGTTGAGGAGTCTCCTCGTTCTTTTGTCTGGTTTGTCTATCCATGACGTCATTCATTCTCGTTGATGATTTTCACAGAACATGATTGGGCTCTCTCAACCATACTTGATATAGAGTACATCAAACCTCTTGAGCATTATTGTGAAAAGATGCAACCAGGTTATATTCCAGTGTGATTCTTTCTCGGTCATATTTTGTAGACTACTCTCTCGAAATTGTTGATTCTGATTGGTCTGCCAATGTTTTTTGTCTTTATCCACTTTTTTTCGTGATTTCTTTGGTCAGGAAAATCATCAGAAGATGAATTGGATCGCATTTGTCAATCGTCGATTCAATCCTTCTTTCTCAAGTGGGTGATCTTGACCATGGACGACAAAGTGAGGACTGCAGTTTGTTCCAAATCATCTTTCCATCATTATGTCTCAGATCGTAAATTGTCTATTGTTGTGGACTTCCACCCATCGATCATCGTCCACCTTCCTCGCACACCACAAAACCGAATTTCTCACATTTCTCAATCATCGCCCAAAACCGGAGTTATCCAGTCCACATTTGAAGATTCTTGCCCTGTTGTGTGTCTCCTCACATCCCGAAGTGACGAAGATGACTCTAAACGCACTCTTCACACAAAGCAAGTCTGATTCAGAAACACACACCTTCCTCGAAACACTCAAAGTGCCTTCTATTTCGACTGACAGTTCGTCGGAGCTTGTCCCGTTCGCAGGACGGCTGTGTGGAAGACTGGCCGAGCATGTTTCAGAAATGAAATCACTCTTCGCCGAATCGTCGCCTTCGGATGGAACCATCTCTGCTCTCGCCGTCACTCTTCCCTCCGAATCATCAATTCTCAACGGAAACACTCTTTTAGAAGTTGTTTGTGAAGGATTCACTCTCCTCCACACTCTGCTCGATCATTCGATTCAAGCCTTTCAACGTGTCTGTCTTTGTCTCTTCTCATCTTGTCCAGATTCTGATCAAGTGCAGCTTTGTTCCTCTTCTCAAATCAACAATCGTCACATGCCTCGATCTCCTTGAGCAACAAAAAACTGATTCGAATTGTCAACCTCCAGACAGCACTGACTTTTTCCTCCGACTGATCAGTTGTTGTTGGCACAGCGCACTCATCAGTCTCTGTCACGATCACGAATCACTCCATCCGATTGTCGACTCTGTCTTCTCCGATATTCCGCAACTATGCTCACTTTTGGAACGAACGTGCTGCCATTCATCACCGACATCCACGTATCATCTTTCAGTGATCATCAATCTCTCAGTTGTTCTACCCGATTTCATTCCATCCATGCTGGAAGAGAATCTGGTTCACCGAGTGATCAATACATCCAAACCGATGACAGTTCCAACCACACGTGGGACTTTCCATTTGAGACTCATCAGGATAATCAGGAACTTGATTAGCAATCCGAAATACATCACAAAAAACAAAGAAATAGAAAAGAGGATCCGACTGTTGCAATTTGAACATGCGTTGAAACCTGCCAAGCAATATCTGCTGTTCATCCTTCAACGAGAGGAGTTCATTCTGAAGGCTAAGTCAAGCAACTATGATCTGCCAACTACAATCACCCATCTTTTGGATAACACATTACTGTTCGAGCGAGAACTGTTTCAAGACGGTGAGATTGTGGAGACAGGAAGAGAGGAGTGGGAAGTGGGGTGGTTGGTGGAGAAGACACATGAGAGAGAGTTGGGGGAGAGACTGAAGATGATCAGAGAAGAGGATGTACGGATGAAGAAGAATGAGAAGTCGAGATGGAAGCAAAGAGTGGAGAGACAACGAGAATCAGGACATGAAGATGCCCTGGAAGGATGGCTGATGCGAAGGGACAAGAGAACACAGTCAGAGATTTTGGAGTACCTGAAATGTATGGGAAGAGATAATGAGATGAATGTTAGGCATGGGCAGTGGTCGGTCTGAAAGCAACGAGTCCAGTCCCCAAAAATAAAAGAGTCGGCGACTTTTTTGAACCGCCTTTTAGTCGAGTGGTAGCCCGGAAGCTTTTTGCTCCCCGGACCCAGGATCGAATCCCGCCAGAGTCACTTTATAACCCTCTTTTTCTCATTTTTGATTCATAACATCTCTATAATTTGTTCATCTCATTTTTCCCCAAATTAAAGTGCAAAAGGTCGTGGTTCAAGAGTCCTTGAGTCGGTCTGTCTTTCCCCAACATCGGACAAAAAATCGGCCTGTCCGACCGACACCGACTCTTTGTTTTGGTTTTGACTGCTTGTCCACGGATTTAAAGAACAGTAAAATGGTCTTCTTTTTCTTCTCGGACCTTATTTATCGTTTTCCCTCATGATCTCGCTCAAGATAGATTGTCGTCCCACTGCCGAATCAGATCAAGACATGATACTCCATATTATCAACGGTCCTTCATTTATCTTATTCAAAGTTTGTTTTCTTCCCCTTTTTCGACATTATTTCTCTCTTCAGGACGGTTAGAATACAGGCACGCTTATGAAGACCAATGTCCCCTCCATCGACTATCTCACACTTGAAGTGCCTCTCCTGCATGAGTCTGTTCTCACTTTCAATCATTCTCCGCCTTCCTTTGCGTTCATTTTCATATCCGAACATCAATAGACTCCCATTTCTCGATTCATGACTTTCCCTCTTTTCTAATTTGTGATTTGTTGCAGCACTCGAAGCTACTATCACGACATGATTCGGATGTTCCTTGCATTCGGATACGTGCCTGGGATTTCGCTGTTTGGTTCTCCTTACGATTGGCGGCAGTGTCTTGCAGCAGACAGCATCCTGATTCATGAATCCTCTCCGGACACGAATCCGACAAGCATTCCATGCGTGTGGGAATCTGAATGTAGACACTATCACACCTTCAATGGGAACTCTTGTGTTTCGCAGTTTCGTGCATCTTTTCGCCGACGAGAACATTCTATTTGTCCGCCGATGGATAGCAATCGCACCGCCTTTTCAGGGTGGTACGCATGTATTGCGGGCACTTCTGTTCGGATACAATTTGGGGCTGCCAAAGTTCGTGATCTCGCCGAATCTGATGCAGCTGTTGGAACAGGTGATCATGCTACCATTTTGGTTCAGAACGCTCACTGACCTTCCTTCCACCTCTTAACTGACATTGAAGTCTCGAGAGAAGGACGACTTAACGTTTAATGGATTCATCAATCAGACGGATGGAACATGCATGGACTGCGAGGCTGTAGACACGCTGGAAGAAGAAGAGGCGATGTTTGAACATATTTGGGGCAACACACTCTTCCATTCGCAGATCAAGGGCAATCAAATCTTATCATTGGAGCTGCGCGAAAAGATGGTGATGAACAACGGCGAAGGCGACTATGTGTCATCACGATACACTCCAACCGTGTGTACAACCTCTACAAATGCGGAGAGAGCTTTCATGTGGAGAACGGGCACGCCACCATTCCACCATCGTTCTCACCGTCCTTCCTCCAAAATCGGGCGAATCCGGCGTTTTGGGCGTTTTCGGATGCGAATCTCGACGGGAGGGATCTGCAGGCGAGCGAGCGGGATTTGACAAACCCAATTTTCCCACCGTTCCCCACAACTCAAATGATGAGCCCGAACCACCCGCCGCCGCAGCCACGACGCTCCCTCCACGTCTTCCCCGACGAGAGCAAGAACGCATTCTATCTGTTCGCAACGCAGAAGCAGGACCCGCCGCAGAAAGGAACGCACACGCACGACTTCAAGCGAGTGGCGCTTCTGCCGTTTGTGGAGAGAAAGGACGCGGGCGAGTCGTCGCTGAAGAGTCGGATTCTGGCGGGCGTGTTTGATGTGCTGTCGACCACAGAATATCGTCTGCGTCGGGAGAACGACAAGAAGGCGCGAGACAGATTTCAGGAATCGTGGCAGAAGGCACTCGAACGAAGCGACGAACTGAAATTCAACCAAGATGACGACGAGTTCGATTTGATGCGGTTTGGACGAGACGACAGGCGAGAAGGATGAAGAGAGGATACAGCTGGTCTGCCGCTGGTGGAGGAGAGTGTGTGTGGAGCAAGTGAGTTGGAGGCCCAAACTCTCTTCCGTCACCGTCAGCTCAGCCGAAGACAGTTCGGGCAGAACCAGACAATCCCCGTCTGCCCGATATGCCCTCATTCGGGTCAATTGCCACCCAACCAACAGTTTCTACGAAACACTACGAAACGAGTCAGACTCCACCGAACACAATCCACTCCTGTTTTACCACACCAAACCAGAACTCAGCCACATCCACTCCGTCCACTCCACACACTCAAGACTCATCCACTCCACCCTCGTCGAGACGCACGTCCTCCCCAAGCCAATCCCCACACAACCCTTCGCCTCCTTCGACCGCGTCTGTCTCTCCCTCGAATCCTCTCACCACTTCTTTCCCAGCCGAGCTGAGCACGGACTGCAACATCGACACCCACCTGTTTCTCGTCCAGCACTCTGGTGCCCACTCTGTCCACTCCCTCTTCCGCGAAATCTACGGAAGCACACTTGGGATGGCGACCGAACTGTTCTCACGTTCTGCGCAGGGATGGGACTGCCACTGCCGTTCGTGTCGGTGAAGAAGGACAGAGTGGAAGAGAAGAAGAAGGGATTCTTTGAGATTGGGGCGCTGCCAGCGAAGATCTCGACGCAGCGGGCGCCGAAGAAGACGCTGTGGAAGACGAAGGATGTTCCGTTTGCGTTTACACAACCGTCGAGTGGGTTTGGGTTTCCAGAGGCAGAGCAGATGGAGGGAGAGGAAAGGAGTGAATGACAACGAGAAGGGAACATGGCCAATCCACCAATCCTCCCACAACCCTCCAAACAACCGGAGAAGAGGTACAAAGTTAGTCTGATTGGGCAGATGAAGCTGCGTGTGAGAAGGAAGAAGACAGACGAGAAGAAAGAGGAAGTGAAGAGAAAGCGGAGATGAGAGCGAGACAATGCTGACACTTTCACAGCCTATTCTCCAATTTTTTATTAATTTTTGTTCTGTTTCAAGAAATTCTCTTCAACGAAGTGATCAACACATTTTCAATTCCATTGATTCAGAAACAAAGGGAATCAAAGAAAAGAGAACTCTTTCCCCACAGTTTCTGAAAAAAGAACGGAAATTTAACGTTGAAAAAAAGAAAGAGAAGGTCGCTACGACTTCATCTTCAAGTTTGCTAAAAAGGGGCACGATCACGAAAAAAAGCAGTCGGTCGGTCGACGAGCAGTCGGACCGACCGCTGCCCATCCCTAATGAATGTGAAATTTTGAGAAGGATGAAATGATATTTAAGATTTGAGGAAGAATTTCACCTTACACGTCACAGTATGATCATTTTTGACTCAGATCTAAAACTGTCTCGATCACTGAGGCGTTTGGTATATTTGAAAGGACCACAGAGCTCGACTGTCTTGGTTCACCGACTATTGCATACACCTGGATCTCATTTCCGTGTTCTTGTTGATCGTCCCATCGATTTGTCATCTCAAAATTCCCATTTTATCAAGAAAGCCAACGACACAAAAATGATCTCTTCAGATGGTATCCATCGTTTTCTCATTTCCAACTGATCGATCCAGAATACTTTCCCTTCCAGAAATGGAGCACCAAGGATAAAGTCACTGCTAATTCTGTTGCCCAAGCCTTCTTGTCTCTTGTTTCGATGGTAAGAGACGACTTCCAGTTTTCTAAGAAGCTTATTCGTAAAACATCATCGTTTTTGTCATCGGTTACCTCGCTTGTCCTTCCCTCAATCGACGTCGATGATTTGATGAAAGCCATTGGACAAGGCTCCACAAACCCAACTGCAGTGTTTGTGGATTCGATAATAATACTATTGTCGTCGTCGTATTCATCGATATTCAGGGATTCACTGTCATTCACTCGCGAATGTCTAAGGCGGTATTCCTCATCTCAACAGGCCCTCCTCTCCTCCAAACTCTTACCCAGAATCCTTTCGATACCTCTCTTGCGGGATCTTTCTGTGATTGCGGATAAAGATGTCCTGAGCGGCATCCTCTTCATTCTCCGTGATGGGATCCAAATCAGCTCTACCGACCCGCTTTATTCTCTCACCGCTCTTGACCACACTGACCTTCAATCACTTCGAGATGTTGTATTGAATGAAGTGTTGATCCCAATCGAACCATCTCTCGTCCAGATAACTCGCAATCGTCACCTTTTGTCGTGGAGAAACGAATGCAAAACTGTCTTGAAATTACTAACCATAATATTTGATGTAAGTGTATTCCACCAACCATCGCTGCATTTTCTTTGCTCTTCTCACGTCCCAATGATCTTCCAGTCACTTCTCTCAAAAGTCGAACACGAAGGCACCAATCAAAGCATTTTCTGGTTCCTGTTACACTCCATCAACAGATGGGAGACCACTGGAGCGGAAACTGCTGGCAGGGGGGGAATATTGTTGCTGACGCTGGAACGAGAGGGGTTCAGAGATCATCTCGAATCAACTCTGCTTCACGAGGAATCGGATTGGTTTGGCAAAAAATTGAGGTTCTCCTCGCTCGAATTCTTGAACAATTTAGGAATGAACTTCGTGAAGCATGAATAGTGAACCCGTTTCAGATCGTTCGTCGCTGTTCATCACCACTCCACAGTGTCCATATCTCTTCCGGAAATCTCGAACTAAGTCAGTCAGCCAAGACAACATGATGATTGTGTGAATATTATTTCTCTTATTTCGCTCCGAATGAGCGAGATACCACTGCCTTCATCGTGATAAACCGAAAGCACCACTTTTTCACCAAAGATTTCACAAATCAGCCAACTTTGTGGATACACTGAACAATTCGATGATATTTGTGGAATACGGCAGTTTCTGTAGAATTGGATTGCGTTAGTATTGTGAAAGTGAGATCGTGAAAGTTGAAGCTGCCGATTGCTTCGAAAGGAGTCTCCGGGACTTGGATTGGGGTGCAGCTGTCTGGTTCGGTTGGGGCACTCCAAAACACGGTGCTTGCATTCCACAACATCGGGGTTGACTTCTTTGGCCGAGCTCAACTTTGAACGCGTGCCTGTCCGCAGCCGCAGATCTCCTCGACGCCTCAATCGCTTCAGTGTTTGCCCTTCTCATCTCTGAACATCTGGCAGAGTTCAATCCCCGAACTACACAAAAAATGAGTGATCCGGAAACGAACTCTCGCATCTGTTCTGATCCATCGCCGAATTCACCTCTTTCTTGTCGCACAAGACTCCAGACACATCCCTGCCCTCACTCCCATCACATACACCCACTTTTCCTTCATCCGAATGATCCAACCACGAAAACTGGTCGGAGAAAGAACGAGGAAGAAGTCGGAATCCCTCGCCTTCAACTCTTCCTCCGACTCTCCCTCGTCGGCATCGACTCGTGTTGGTGTGGGCAGCATTGATTTGCCAGATGGGCTGACTGGAAGCATTTCAGCTGAGCCCTCCCCTCGCCTTCCAACCCGTCTTCCTGTCTCTTGATTGACAATTGATCTTCTTTGATATCATTTCAATCGTTTTTCTCGATTGATGGTCCTGTTAATCAATTTATAATGAGAGAGCTGGCAGTTTCTTTGGACTCTGTCATGATCGGACCCAGTGATTATTGTTCTCTGATCAGGTTCTCATCATAGGGATTCTCCAACAGAATAATGATCACATCCAAAGGTCTCTCTCTTCTTCTCCTCATTTTCATGTCATTGATGCAGAATACTATCCATTCTTGAAGTGGAATCCAGATGATCCATTTTCAGTTGATTCAATTGTCCCACCCTTCGTCTCTCTTGTTTCAATGATCAGAGATAAATTTCATTTTAAAAAGAAGTTTGTTAGGAAAGCTTCAAAATGTCTTTCTTTGATGAATCGGAGTGTTTATGCATCAATCAATTTCGATGATTTGTTGAAGGCGATTGGACAGGATTCTCCAAACCCCGCTGCAGTATTTGTGGATTCGATGGCTGTGCTCTTTTCTTCCTCCCATCCATCTATCTTCCGGAATACTCTCGCCTTCCTTCGACAATCTCTCCGATTATGTTCATACTCAACCAAACTGGCCCTCATCTCATCCAATCTCTGTCCCCGAATCCTATCAACACCTCGTCTGATGGACCTTTCAGTGGTTGCAGATAAATGCATTCTGAAGAACATGATCTTGATTCTTTCTTTAGGCATCTGGCTCACCACCGGGTACATTCTTCAAGATCTCTCCATCAAATTCCTCACCAACCCTGAATCAATCCGAGATGTGATCCTTCGAGAAGTATTGCTCCCATTCGAACCGTCTCTCGTCCAGATTTGTCACAATCCTCACCTTTTGTCGTGGAACAATGAATACGCGAACACATTGTACTCGCTGTCCAAGATTTTTAATACAAGTGCCTTCCACCAACCAACACTGGATTTTATTTGTTCTTCTCACATCCCAATGGTCTTCCAGTTCCTTCTCGCAGAAATTGAAGACGAATTCACCCACTTCCACATTATCTTTTCCATGTCCAACTATATCAACAGATGGAAGACCACTGGAGCAAAAACTGGGGGCAGAGGGGGAATATTGTTGCTGACGCTGGAACGAGAGGGGTTCAGAGATCATCTCGAATCAACTCTGCCTCACAAGGGATCGGATGATTTTGGAAGGAGAATGAGGTTCCCCTCCTCAATAATCATGTCCGTTTGGGGAGTTAACGATTCGTGACACCTTTGGAACGGAGTCGTGAGATTCACAGATTACAGCGGAAGATGCAAAACTGCAAGTCTGACGGAAGAATAATTATCTCAAATCTGATTCATTATCCACTTTGGATTCATCTGTAGTTTTCCTGAAATAGACGCAGAGTAACAATCGTGGCGAAGTGTCGAGAAAAACAAACAACATGGGATGATCGTCTTCTCTTTCTCCATCCATCGAGCCCATCCGACTGTCATTATCACCGCATGCATCATTTGTCCTTTCGTACTTCAAAATACGTTTCTGATCACATCTAAAAAATATTTCAACTTGATACGACAGATGAAACTTTTCTGCACATCAACGGTGTATATTGTATTTTTGTTCAGCTTTCATTTGTACAGTCTCTAAATCTTCCGACATTTTTGACAACACTCTCCCAAATACAAGTATAGCAGTCAATCTTCAGTGAAAACGACTCTTTCCGAAACCATTTGTCAAATTGCACTTCGATGAAACCATGCAAATCTCCACAAATATACTGTGTGTCCTCCGTTTTACTCAACTATTTCAGACTGTATGATGATATCTCGCCGTTCTCTTGCCCTGCTTTCTCTCATTCAGTCCACTTTCGCTGAAATTGTGTATTCACAGACAAATATCAAGAAATATTCTGTTGAATGCAGAAATTCGGTCGGATACGAAAATTTGGAGGATCACCGCATGCGAAATGGAAGTGATTTCTGTGAGTCTTTGAAAGCAATGAATGTCTCCTTCCTTTCATCCATTGTTATTCCAACTCTGATTTCTGACCCAACCAGACCTTTTCTGAGATGTCTCAGTCGGAAAATGCTCATACTCCATTGTTAAAGCAAGATGTGCAACTCGAGCAAGAATGCAACAATCTCTCACTCTTAAACTTGAAGGAAGAAGAAAAACATGACGAGATTTGTGATTAAGATACCGATTCACATTTGTCGGTTTCTGATTTTCAATCAATTCGAAAGAGCCGGGCCGCTGTGGATTGTCACAATTCACTTTTCACTCTTTTCTCCGTTCATCGTTCCATTTTAATAATGATTCCACATTTCTCTGTTTTGTCTCCAAATTTGTTCGTGAAATTCCAAATAGGCAAGTGAAACTTGTCTTAATAATTGAGATCCGATCAATCCCCCAAGTGGACAATTGTCTCACAAACAAACCAATAAAGCCGTTTTGGTTGTGAGCGTCTAAAAGAACACTAGCATACTCCCCAAAGAAGAGAATAAACCATGTTTGAACTTCAGTGCCATCTCATCTCGTCCTTGCAGTTTTACATTTTCCGCTGTAAGGGATTTTAAACGAGGTTCTCCAGATCAGCTTGAAACTGTCTAAATGGGAATGGAAGCCTCGTTTGATATCAGAGGCTGTCAAATTCGGTGCTATCATGACGACCTTGTTGATCCACCCTTATCATTTTTCCTCAGAATAATGCATTCAACCCAGACACAATCAACCCTTTTACACACAGATGGAACTGATCACGCTTCGGAAGGACTGGTCTGTATATCCATTGTCGCCTTTACATCGTCCCACGGGACTTCTCCACGTGTTTAATTCTCATTCCTATTCTCATCCTTTCCTTGACATTATATCTCTTTACAATTATCACAACCTGTCTTAAAATGATTATCTTTCAGATGGAGGCATTCAGAAGATGTGAAAGTGAGTTCAAGAATGGCGATGAAACTGTCCACTTCAAGATTGCTCAGGCTGTCCTCAACACGCTCACTTCGGGTCTGTTTCTGGATTGTTACAAAATCTTTGTTATATTTCGGAATATATACTTCCGATTTGGATTGTTTATTCTTCCTTCATGGTATTTTTCTCAGAACCCACAAAAATGAAGGAACAAAGTGAGATTGGGATTCGAAGTGGATTGTTGGAGAGATTTTCGGAACGACTGTCTTCGGAATGTCCATCCGAGCTTTCTGTATGCCTCTATTCTTCTCTCCATATGATGATATTTCTGATTCTCTTTCTGATTCTCTTTTTGATTGATTGTGTGATGGATTGTGTGTATTCAGGCGATTCTGTCGAGTGTGATTGTGGTGATGGTGACATCAGTGTCAGAAGGACGACAGAGTCTTCGGAGTGACTTGATTCCTTCGCTCATTACCCTCTCCTCCGTTTGTTCCTCTCTTTCTTCATTTCTTCTCTTTCTCCTTCTTTGTACTTTTTCATCTCCTTCTTTCTCCTGTTCTCGTTGTTCTTATTATTTGGTTTCTCAGCACGCAGACAGTTCATTGTCAACACCAGCCACACACTCAATAGGGTCTGCTCTCTCCTCTCTTTTTCATCGTTCTTTCGACTCTTCTCTCCTTTTCTCTCGCTCTTTACTCTCACTCCAACTGTTTTGACTTCTCATTTGTTTAATTTGTTTTGATTTGTGTTGTTTCAGTATAGGGGGTGAACTAATTATGTCCCCTCCAACTTTCTCAATATGTAGGGAAGGGATGCAACAAACAATACAAGTATAAAGCTTACACATAGTCGGTACATCGATTATTGTTTTCATTTTACATCATTACGACTTAATTCGATACTTTCAGGAAAAATGAGATCTCAGACAGACAATTCTCTTTCAATTCTCACTTTTCCAGGAAAGAATGTTGATCAAACGGATTCATCGAGATTCAAAAAACTCGAATTTGTGAATAACGAACGAAGATCAATCCTATTAAAGTCAAATGGAGGATCCATGCAATGGATGACAGGACAGATTCCTAGATGTCTATCCTCATCATTATTCAAATAATTGCTCTCAAAATGCATAGAATTTGACAATTTTTTTGTAGACAATCGATTTCAATGAAATCATATGTCCTCTCGTTCACTATCTCTTTCGATCCTCAGGAAAAGGTATTGCGATTTTCTTTTATCAAAATCAGTTTTCATTTCTGGATAATAGTGAAGAAATACACGTTTCAATGGAAGATTGAAATTTCTACCGTGGTTAGAGTTTTCATCCCCATTGTCGTGGATCTTGACAGTGGCTTCGATTCAAGTCTCATTTTCTTATTTCAGGACTTTTTCAGATTATAAGAAGGCCTCCTACGTGATATTTATGATCGACCACGCTATACCAACCTTCGAACGAAAAGAGATCGACTTTTCTTTTTTCCACGACCACCGTGAATGGAGCTCTTTATGTGCATTTTTTAGAGCACATCACGAGAAAAGAGTTGAAAAGAACTCCTATAGTTAATGTATTTCTGTCGAAGTTTCACACAGAAGAAAATATTCGTAAATCACAATCAGAAATGTCTGAATTGAGAGATCTATAGCACAAAAAATAGAAAATTCTGACATAAACATGAATTGGCTATGTGTAAGACATTGATGAAAAAATCAGTGCTGGTCACACCTTCGATACAGAGAAAACCTGCGGGGACAGAATTAGTTCACCCCCTATATCCTCTGTGGAGGAAGTCTTTCATCGATGGAAGTGGAGGGAGTGTTGAGTTCAGGCATTGTTGAGAGACTTTGCACTCAACTTTCAAGCGAATCTGGCGACATGGATCTTCCCCCAACACTTCTTGTTTTGGACAGATTGTGCTCCGGTTTGAAGGAAACGGTCGAAACATGCCAGACGAACACCACGGACCAAAGAAGTTCGAACGATGATCAATTCTCGCTGACTCGTCGCTGTGGATTTGCACTTACTCAAATTGGGAAAGCACTTCTCTCGTTGAGCCAGTCCCTCGAAAAAAGAAAAGCAGACGAAACAAGTCGTCTTCAGGAAAAGGTTGGAGGTGTGCTCGTTCGACATTTCTCTTCATCTATCACTTCTCTATCGACGAAGGAGATTGGAGCGATTGGGATTGACTTGGCTGCTGTTCGAAGGGAAATGGAGGACAAAATGAGACAGATGGAAGAGGAACGAAGGAAGGAGAAAGAAGAGTTCTCGAGGAAGATGAGAGAGATGGAAGAGATGAAGAGGATGAACGAGGCGTTGATTGAAGAGGGACGACAGAGACAAGAAGAAAAAAAACGAGAAGCAGAAAGGAAGAGAGAGCAGGAGGAAGAAGAAGAGAGAAGAAAAAAGATGATGAAAGAAGGAGCAACAGCAATCGAAGTGTTCCAACAAGACAAGTTCACTCTCGCTGGAAATGTGTTCACAATCAATCAATCGTCAGAAAACTCACTTCTCTCGCACTCATTCGGAGCAAACGTCGTGCGAATCACTTTCATCATTCGAAGCACATCGGCTTCATTGTCGTTCGGTGTGATTTCGGCCGATCTGACAGAACAAGCCAAGACAGCACAGGATTGGTTTTTGAGAATGAAAGGAGGAGCTGGATGGGATTGTCTTTCGAGTCGTCGATATGCCTGTCAGAACGGCAAACAATCGCACAATGGATCAGCTTGCATAGCAGGAGCAGTTGGAC
The DNA here is from genome assembly GCA_033064195.1 of Blattamonas nauphoetae. Classification (NCBI taxonomy): domain Eukaryota; phylum Preaxostyla; order Oxymonadida; genus Blattamonas; species Blattamonas nauphoetae. The sequence continues at coordinate 210,004 of JARBJD010000082.1, forward strand.
AGCGAGTGGTGATCGAGGCAGATGGACGAGAAGGAAAGAGAACATTGAAGCTGTCACAAGATGGACTGACACAACCAGCCTTCTTCTCCAACATTCCTGTTCCCTTCCGATTCGTTGTCCATCCTTATGCAGCCGGGACTTCATTTGAGATTATTTCGACAGAGGTGTTGAGAGACGCCGAGATGGTTGGAGGGAGTTGGGAGGTTGTGATGGACTAATCAGAGTTCTTTTCTCTGTAAACTCGCTTTTCACTTTATTTTCCTTCATTCTTTTCCACTTTTCAAAAACAAACATCATTTGAGAGCTGTTTTGAACTCGATATTGCTGAGGAGGAATGATCAAGCTACAGTCCATTCATCTCCTCCTTTTTTCCTTCTTCTTCTTCTCCATGAGAGAGATCTCACTCGTATTATTGCTGCCTCTCCAGAACTCTGTCGCTAACACCAACCAAACCCTCAATCTGCTGTCTTCTTACACAGACATAACAGATCCGCCACTGTCTGCGACGACCTGAAAGTCACCACTTGTCATTGTGATGCACGAATGGCTGTTGAACGTCATTTCTACGAAGTGGATCATGGAGAAGTGGAGATAGCCTTGTGATTAGATGAAGGGGCGATGGGATTGTCCTTCTCCTCCAAACACGATGCCGAACCACAGACGGAAGTGGTTAGTCTCATCCACATCAACCATCGGTGTGGTTGTCCCTCAAGCCACCTGGATATTGAACGATTGTCGTCGGATCGAGGAATGTTCTCTGAGGGTGAAGAGGCTGTTGGAGAGAGTCGCTGGATTCTGCTTGAGGGTCGAGAATGCGTAATAGGCCATGCTTGTGCAGTCAACGAAGTCGACGAATTGTTCGATGAGCAGTACCGGCTCCTGGATGAGTGGAGTGTCGAGAGGGGCAGTGGGAGAAAGCATCGCCATGTGTCCAGACGAGAGATTGATGACGATGTCGCGGTGCTGGAAGTCTGAATGGTGGAAGCAGTGTGGTTCGTTCTCCATTGGAGTTTGGAAGCGAGTGAGTGTAGACACACAAAAAGTCCCGTCTGAGAATTGGATCGTACACTTTCCCACATCACCCCTTTCGACCATCCAAAGTGAGGACCATGTCCAACATGGCGTCCTTCCTTGAGCACCTCACGGCATTCCGGTTCATCGAGCCTCTCGATGAGAACGTCATTCGGTGTAGTGCCGGTCATAAAATTGGACGTAAATGTGAGGTTTAGCGAGAGCAAGGTTGGTGACGACGTGGAGGTATGGAGAGCTCCGGAAGTGCCCTTGTCTGAGACACAGTGCTGATGAATGACTTCACGTAGTGTGAGAGAAGAAGCTGAGGAAACCTCAACCGCAGTTGGTCCACTTCCTGCCGTTCTGTGGATTAAAGTGAGAAAGGACTTCTCAAAAGAAACGAAGACGCCGTCGACAGCTGAAACTACACACAGAGATGTTGAGATGTTCGTGAGCACGCTCAAGTCGAAAATGAACTCAGCACCTCCAGTGATTGTCACGAGGTTAGCTTTGAAATTGGCGATGTTCGTGATTTTGCATGTGTTGAAGGAGAGTGCAGCTGAACAGCCAGACACAGCGAACAGAGGTGTAGCTTGACCATGTACAGAATCAACAACCACACGTGAGAGTGAGGAGACGCCAGCTGTTGTAACAATTGTTGATGTTGGTGAGCAGGCAGCGACAGTGAAATCAGACTGTGAATGTTTTTTCAGCGTCATCCAACGTATCGAAAGTGGGTGCATTCGCTTTGATTGATCAGCGAGAGGTCTTGCCTGGTGTCGTTTCCAGTCGGTGAATGAGATTTGGTGTTTGAAATTGATGTTGTCGCTGGCCGCATTCCACTTCCTCCGCCCCTCGTTCTCGTCTCATCCGAGCCTTCTCCAATTGTCTCACCCTCAAATGCCTTTCTCCTCTTCTTCCGACATCTCACACTTCCTCTCTTTTGACGCTTGCCATTGGAATCTGCGAGCGGTGCGAGAGTGGTCGCGATGGAGATGGAGAGTGTGGCGACCATCGAGGGAGGGAGATTGGCGAGAGAGAATCCCAATTGGTCCGACAAAAGAAACCATGGGGTGATGTCTGAGCCGACACAGATCACACACAATCAGTGTTTGTTGTCCAAGAGAGTTCAGAAACAATGCGAAATGGTTCACTGGTTCGTGTCTGTTTCTATCGACGAAGCGAAAGGTTCATGCCCCACAGGTTGCTCCATTCAATTGATGCGTCAACAAGTGGCCGTCCAGCTGAATGTTTTCGGTTGTTTCGCAGTTTTGATTCAATCACATCTTCGATGCCCTCCATTCTCAACATTCGATGCACTGTCTTCCGCATTTATCGCTCATCGTCACTTATTTTGTTCCATTCCCGTTGAATATTGCTCATTTCAATCAGAAAATTCCAGATTGAGTAATCATTTTTGAAGAATGTGAGACAACTAGGGATCGTGAGAAAGACAGGCATATGAATAACAAAATCCATTGTCGGTTGATGATAAGGGCATATTTCGAGGAGTCTGGCCAGGATTTCCAGAAAATGCCAGGTTTGGACGCCTTTGAGGATCGAATACAGTTGTTGGACAATTTTGATAATTTGGAAACTTTGTTGATCCCTTGCGCGTTCTTAAGCCGATTGATGTCCACTCTCAACAGCAACTTCCTTCCACAAAACGGAGTACTTCCATCTACTTCGTTCTTCTCCATCTCGTCATCAGCACGCTCTATCCAAAAAACATCAGATTGAGGGACCAATTCGGTAGGTCTGACAGTCCAACACATATTCCGGCGTGGAATCATCAGCTGATGGTCTGTCGTTCTCACAGAGAACTCTCAACATCGCGACGAATGGAAGGGTCGTACTGTGACATGACATGATTTGGAGCTGGAGGAAAGGTTCGCATTTTGTTTGACTTTTTTCCGGCATTTTCCAATTTCCCAAAATTGTCCAACAATTGTAGCCGTTCACACACAAATCCCAAATAAACTTCTCCGAAGGCATGACAATATTCTGTAAAACAGTCTCGTACACAGTTTGTTCTTCATCGTCATCTTCAATTTTGATTTGTTCCAGACAATCCGGAGTTGTGAGCCAGAAGGAGTTGACAATGGTTTGAATGAGACCAGTGTGGATATTTGCACAATCTGGCGACGAGACAGACAGTGGATGGAGAAATGCGACGAGTTGAGGGATCTAATCCGCTTTCACGAGGGCAAGTCGGACTTGGGCTGAAGAAGCCAAGATCTGACGATTTAGTAACTCCATTGTTGTTGCGATGATCGCGTGACTGGCTGAAGAAATGAGCACACGAATACACTGGATGAAGGTTGTCGAATATTCATCGGGGAACAACCCAGAACTGGCAACAAAAGCAAAAGCTGATTCCTCATCCTTCGGGTGCACAGATTTAAAAAATTTCACTGCTTTAGCTTCCAATGTGACATCAAGTGCAGGCTGAGACTTCACAGTGGCAATGAGAGTTTGAAAGACAACTGCCTTATCTGATTCAGATGGATTGTTTTGTTCGTTCACATTCAGGAACGGTAAGCAATCCATTGAAAATGACAAGTGAGAAGAAGACAAGTCAGAGCGCGTTGAATCTGAGAAGGTGTCCACTTTCTTGATTATCGTGTTCATTCTTTCAGATTCTGAGTCGAATCATTCCTTTTGGACCAGAACAAAAAGGGAATCAATGAGACAGATAAAAGCGGATGGAGATCTTGAGTATTGATTTTGAGTTGTTGAAAGCATGTCAAGAGTAATCTGGTGACGAAACGAAGAGTTGAATGGTGAAAAGGGCAGATCAATTCTCGATGCCTCCAAAGCATAAACTGAGCAAAAAGAACGATGTTCCACAAGATACATCGCATGGACAAACTGTTCACTCGAATACTTCAAATGCAGACATCGTGGATTCATCGCATCCAGATTCCATCGAAACCAACGAAGAATTTCCGATTAATTCCACTCATAACCAATCAGCCAATGATTTCCTCACGATCCTCCCGGATGATCAACCCTATGTTCAATTTTCAAAGCAAATTATGCAATACGAAATGAAAAGAAGACGACTCCATCTCGAACCGAACTCTGATCGATTACATCTGGTGGGTGGTGACATTCCTCTTCAAAATTCGATCACATCAGATTGGAGAGTCGTTTTGCAGGATTCAATTGCATCCTATGATCTCCGCAAAGGATGTGTTTCACTCTTCGAACATAATCAATCTGTAACAGAATTATCATCCAGCGAAGTGGACCACACAATTCGGTTCCTGGAATACACCACCATGTACCTCCATAATGTTCCCCAAGCACCTTACCGCTTTTTCAGCGACATCTTCGATGGTTCATCTACGTCAACAACTCGTATGTCGTCTCTCCTCAAAATCTTATCCCATCCGTCAGAAACACTGCGTACTGTTACACTTGCTTTCTTTTCCACTGGATACTCAGGTTGGACACCTAAATACTCTCATAAGATCGCAAAAACAGACCACTTCACACGTATCCTCTCTCTCCTGACGCCTCACGAAATTCCATTCAGCGACACGACTATGGACATCCACCGCCAAGTTACATCGATTCTGTTCCATTTTTTTCGCGAAATTGATTACTTCAGCCCAAAGCCGAAATCTCCTGAAACAGTCGCATCGACTCTCCAAGCATTCTGTCCATACTTGCGGCATCTCGTCGCCCATCCTGCTTTCTTCCCTTGGAAGCTGCCTTGGACGACGTTTGACTCTATTCTGCGGAAATTCGAGAAGATCATCAACACACTCGACTCTCGCTCATCTCATCCCGAACTTGTTCAATTCGTTGACGAAATGAAGAACACACTTTCCGAAGAGCTTGCGTCTTTGATCGGTCTTGCCGATCAAAAGGAAACAGCCAAATGTCTTCTCTTCGATCGACTGGACTCGGAGGACACTTCAGAATGGGTGAAGGGATTTGAATGTCTACTCGCTCACGCTGACGAAGGGAGACAATTCTCTGATGATGGAATACAATCGATTGTGATCTTCCTCAAACGTCGCCCAGGTTCCCAACGACTGGTTTTCGCGACCGATGGCACGTTCACGTTCAGAGAGAAAGACAAGTTGGTCTCATCGTCCACACTCGATGTCCGATCACTCTGGGCACTCCTCACCCCAACTCAACCGCAACATGCAACAGCTCTTGTCAGTGCCGCTCAATTCGTCTCTGATTGGATCGATTTCGCAGACAGAATCAAACATTTTTGGATTGGCTGGCTCTCCCGCTTCTTCAACGCTGTCGATTCTTCGCTCCTTCCTTTCACACCTCCATATTTTGCACTCCATGCTCGCCTCGTTGATGTGATGTGTGGAATCATGTTTTATTTCGGGAGATGCGAGCCTGACACCGAATTCTTTGTATCAACCATCGCTCGAAGTGAGTTGAGTCAATGTTACAGCTCGACTAGTTCTGAAATGCATTTTAATTTTTCAGAAATAGATTTTAATTATTCAGAAATGAACATAATTGTTCAGAAATGTACTTTAATTTTTCAGAAATGAACATAATTGTTCAGAAATGAACAGAGATTGTTCAGAAATGAACAGTGATTCTTCCCAAATGAACAGTGATTTTTCTGAAATGAATACTAATTTTTCATAAATGAAGGATCAAAATGAGTTGTCCAGATGCAATTTAGAAGCTATATTCAGGCTTCTGAAAAATGAAAAAAGGTTGATCGGACCCTTAAATTGTCTAAAAAAATTACGCGTAGCCATTTCCAATTGCGACATCAGATGATAAACGGAGAAGATTTTTCTGGAAAATCATCGCGAAATTTCATGGAACGCTCCTTTTCTCTCATCGATGATGAATCTGAGACTGACGAGTCTCAAAACTCATCGATCACCGAAAGACAAATGCAATACCAATCTCTCAACGAATCGGATGGATGGTTCTTTGGTGATGAAGTTGTTGATTGTGAATCTGGGATGGAAAGTCAGCAGGATGGGCTTCTCACAGGCGGATTCAGTCAGGATTTTATTCGAACAAGTCTCAAACGATCGAAAGATGAACTTCGAAGACTCTTGCCAGAAAGAATTGAAGCAGTTGATAGTGCAAGCCCACCTGAACCTCTTCTTCCACAAGATCCTCATGAGTTTGTTGAACTACCAGCTCCTCAGAAGATGAAACGTGGTCGTCCAACTTCTCGTCCTGCCCCAAAGCCCCGACGATCATACACCATTCTCACGCCTCGTGAACGCGAATTGGTCCTCGATGAAGTGAAGGAAGGGAAGAAGTACGATTTGATTGTCGAAAAGTGGAACATCTCGAAAGGAACAATCAACAACATCGCATCTGGAAAACCTGCTCCCAAGCCTCGTGGGGGAGCAGTCTATCGAAAAATCACTCCAGAAATTTCACGATCAATGAATGATGCAATTCTTCAAAACCCACTCTTGAAGGGAGAAGAACTCAAAACTCTCGTCGAGGAGAATCATGGAACATCGGTTGCAGTGTCGACAATCAATGCTCACCTAACTTCACCAAAAATGGTGGAACACGGGTGTACAAAGTTCACTGTGAAGAAAGTCGAACTGCTCCAACACGAACGCAATTCGGAGGAAACAAAGGACGCGAGACTCGACTATCTTCAGCGATACGCAACAACATTCTCTCAAGGTGGATTTGCTGTCTACATCGACGAAACTTCCTTCAACAAGACCTGCTTCCAAAATCAAGGTCGTGCTCCAATCGGTCAGCGTTGCCTTCAACGAGTTCGTCGATTGCAAACGGAAAATCTCACTGCAATCACAGCGATCTCTGAAGCGTGGGGTGTTGTTCATGTGACGTGGGTTCAAGGAACTGTGTCTGCTCTTGAATTCCAACATTTCCTCCTCTCACTTTTTGAGTCCCTTCAAAGAAGAACGAATGAAAGCTGCACACTGATTATGGACAATGTTGGCTTGCACAAGACGGATGAGGTGAAAGAGCTCATCAGATCGAAAAATTACACAACTCTGTTCACTCCACCAAATTCATGTGAGTTGAATCCGATCGAGTACGTCTTTGGCATGTGGAAGGTGGGAGTTCGATTCCTTCTCATGTCAGAACAGAGGATCAACTGCGGATTCATCTTTCGGAATCTCTCAGTGCAATTCCTCATCGGAAGATATCCGCGGCCATCAGATTTGTGTCTCTCAGACTTCATCCAATTGTCGCTCGCCGAGGTGATTTGGCTCTCAATCGAACACAAGAACAGTTCAACCGCGATTCGAACGGCCCACATGCTCCAAGTCCGCAAGCAATCATGCCACCAGACCACGGACCACGAGTGGAAGAACCTGAAGAATAAACTGCTTCATCAATAATTCACCACACAAGAGTGTTTCCCTTCGTTCTGTCAGTCTTTTCTAAAACGAGTGGTCTCAAAAATAAATCCGAAAAAGAGCCGTTCATTTCTGAACAATCACTGTTCATTTCCGAATAATCATTGTTCATTTCAGAAAAATCACTGTTCATTTACGAATAATTCATGTTCATTTCTGAAAAATTAAAATTCATTTCTGAACAATCATGTTCATTTCTGAACAATCAAAACACATTTCTGAACAATTATGTTCATTTCTGAATAATTAAAATACAATTCAGAACTAGTCGAGCTGTATCTCTCGTTTCTCAATCTTTCGAAAGAGTATCTCATCCATCTCTCCCACCATACTTTCATACAAAATACACACAGCAATTACTCCATATCTTTCTTGCTTTCAAAAGTGATGAGATTTAATCTGAAGACACCCACCACTGAAGCATTTCGTCGAGAGCTGAAGGAAGAGATGATCTCGTCTGGTCTCGCGTCGTCCTCTCCGCCTTTCATCCTCACAGCGGAACTTGTGTGTGCTCTCTCGGATTGCGAGACGATGGACGTTGTGGATCGAATTGTGGGTCTGCTGGACAGTGACTGCTCTTTGGATGACGACACGATTCTGCGGATGTGTGTGTTCATCGCTCGTCACAACTCCAGAAGCCTCCAACTCGCGTTTCGAAACACTGGACGCACTACAGAGCAGTATTTGCACACCATCGAGTCTTTCCTCTCTGTTCACATCGAATCATTCGATCAAGCACCGATTCGAAGTCTCCTCTCGTCTCGTCCAGACGATCACGAACCAACAATGGACGTATGGGACGAAGTTGATTTGGAGATTGTTCATATTGTGGTTCGAATGAGAAAACAGAATCAGCTCTCAATCGACATTGACTGCAAAGAGTTCCAAGATTTCTTCATCAACTTTGTTGTGCGCAGCCTCCAACATGCTCGTCACTGTGCGGCCCGATTGACTCGAACACAGCTTGACCGTCTGATCGCCCCGTCCATCGATAGCCTCAACGAATACTTCAAACATCGTCGTTTAACATTGTACAGCTCCAGTGGTCAATGGCAGAAAGTGTTTCAAGGTGTCTGCTCAGTCTGTTATCAACCAGCTCTAGCTCGTGCCATCAGCAAGACGGGACTCTTCTTTCGGATTGTGAATGGGATCACAAAACGTTTTGAGGTCCAGTGGTCGATGACAAACTTGATGTTCCTGACCCATTTCATGAGAAGCAGGAAATTCGACCGTGAAACAGAAAGGATGCTGAGAAGAGGACTATTTGCGGCGGTTCGAGAAGAAGGACTGGAGGATCTGGTCGAGTACAGACTGTTGATAAAACGGGACAACTCTAGTTACGATGAAGTCGAGTATCAAACACAACATATTTTGGAATCATTTGGGACAAACTTACCCGCTCTGCATCCTTATGATACGCCTGGAACCGATTGGCTATATCACTTTCTATGTCGTCTCTAGAGCGAAATCAACCCTTTCGGGATTGAATGTCCATTTCACTTTATTGATTAATCTCATCTCACAGAACGAATCACGTTTCCCATTGATTGTCGGTCATTTTCATGCCCAAAAGAACAAGGGAGAAAAAACCAATCTATTGAGAATGGCAAATGAAATGAAAAGGGAGAGCAAATATCGACCAACGACAACAGAGACGATTCAGAATGAAGATGAAGCCTGTGAACGAGACAAACGAATGATGGTGCCCATCTGTTTTGGGTGACGTGATGAATGTCTGGCGAGCGAGAGTGTGCACAACAATCGGAAAAGAGTGGTGTCTTCCCAGAATTGGACGTGTTCATCATCGTTTGGTCTCGTTTCCATCACATCCCTCGCTGTGGCACGGATGGAGGATGAGTTGTAGCATCGGAGAGCGTGTCACATTGGGCGAGTGGTGTTCGTCGATGGTGATAGCGTGTATTGACAGTGGAGGTTGGAGTGAACGAGGAGCTGAATGAAGAAAATGACGAAGGGTGAGGAGAGGTTGTGGTGGATGGCGTGGAATGAAGATGTGGTGTCAGATCCGAGACTTGTGCTACGATGAGCAAACCAATTGAATATTCAACATCTGTTTGTTTCTCCCTTCCAATTGTCCGATCTCACAACTCGGGACCAGTGTGACGATGATAGTGATGGGAGAATCCCACTCGAAGAAGAAGGAGTGGTGGACACTCAGCGTACGCATGTTCTCGTTCGTTCTGTTTCTGCTCGTGAAGGCTTCCTGACACACGCAGCAGCTGCCGTGTCTGGTTCAGTTGTCTTCGATCTCTCACAGTGCGAGTTTGTCTTCATTCGAGAGCGGAGAGGAAGAGTGACGAGGAGAGTGGGAGAGGCGGAAAAGCGTGCAAAAGATCCACTCTGTCACACACAACAGAAGAGGCAAAGTGTTGAGAAGGAGATGTCCATCGAATCAACGAAGTCGAGTGATCATCAAGACGTGGCGTCACGGACGAGACATGCGAAGTGATCAGAATCGGATGTCGATCACATTTGAACTTGGCTGGTCATGACCTTCAACCATCCGCAGTGTCCAGTGTTCATTCGAACCAAGCTGGTCAACACGATCGAGTCCTGCACAACTCCTCCCCAATCCTCTTTGCGATCGGTCAGTAGTCTTCCTTCCACAGTCCTCTCCAACTCCTCCTTCCTCACCTTTCGAAGAAGCTTCACCATCGATTTACATCGTTCTCCATTGTTCATGTTCTGTTCTTCCTTCCTCATCCTTCGAAGAGGGAGCTTCAACGACTCTCATTGTTCTTGATTCTTCCGATCCTGTGCTCGCTGCATCGTGATCGTGGTATGTGGGAAACGTCAGAACCCATTTGGGTGACAATTACGACATCTTTCGAGTAATCCGGTGAATCGTGTGAGGCAACTTGGGATTGTGGCAAATACAGGCAAATGAAAATCGAAATCCATTGTTCGTTGATGATAAGAACATCTAAGGAGGAGTTGGGCGAGCATTTCCTTCTCCAATCCTCATCTCTTCCTCTCCCTTCAGAGCCCTGTCCTCCATTTCATCAAATCCAGACACAGCCAGCTCAAACTTTCTCAAGTCAACACCCCTCGCTCATCACTCTGAATATCCTTCCCCAATCTCATCTTCTCCTTTTCCGCTGGACACTCCATCGCATCTGACCCCTTCATCTTCAATCTGACACACTTGCTCTCTTCCTTCTCTTCCTTCAAATCAACTTCATCAACAACTCCAGTCTCCTTCACTCTCGACAGCCTTCTCATCGTCTGCTCCCGCTGTTGGTTCTTCTGTTGCTGTTGATTCGACAGGGATTCAAGTGTCGATAGCTGCCCTTCCAGTCTCCAGACAGCATCCATCCATGCAGGCAGTGAACGAAGCAGACGATGTGATGTGTGTCGGCCAGAACGCCAGCGACTGCGGAGACAGCGTGGCAAGTCGCGAGGTCGGCTGTGTCGATGTTCTGTCAGCCCTTCTGCACGCCACAGTGTTCGCTTGTTCTGCTTCCCTTCAACTCAGTCAACAGCAATCTCGTCCTTCTCTCGAGTGCGGTTGTGGTTGTGTCTGGCGAAGAGTGAGGGGACAGATAGTGGGCATGCGCGGGGTCGTCGGCGAGAGCGACGCAGAGCGACACCGAGCTTCGTCTCTCGCAGCGGACACAGGCGGAGAGATGTGCGGGATGGGAGTCGTCCACTTCCGATTCTCTGCCTCTTCATCTCTCCAATTTCCATCTCACTCGTCTTCCATCTCTCCACCATCCACCCACTTCCACTTCCTCCGCCCCTCGTTCTCGTCTCAGCGAGCCTTATCAGTTTGTCTCAACCTCCCCTGGCTTTCTCCTCTTCTTCCGACATCTCACACTTCCACACTTCCGACTCTCGCTCTCTCCATTCGTCGACGAGTTCTGTTCGTTCTCGTCAATGCTGCAAATTTCACGTTTGGCTCAGTTTTCTTCGTTTGATCGACTGTTCAAGTCAACGAACTCAAACAACCAATCTGTGCGAGCTGCTAAGAATCAATTCATTTCGAGGGTGCATGAAAAAGAAGAAGAATTGACAGTGAATTGTCGACACGTGCTTTGATCATTTCTGTTCCTTCATTTCTTCAGACCGATCGAGGTTTCTGTCCAGTTTGTGAAGATGAGAGGAAGGGCGATGGTGAGTGGATGGAGAAACTGCGATCGACTCCACAACCAGCGAGCATCCCACAATCACGGTTGGGAACAGCGTCAACACGCAATCCCCATCAGCCAAGCAAACAGAATCGAGAGCAGTTGAGGGAGAAGCGCTGCTTCGATCAGTGTGAGGAAGAGCTGGTGTGCACAGAGATCGTTCGGAGGACGGAGCGATGCATGTCCTGCATCGTTTCCATCGCATCGCTTCTCCCGCTTCATTTCCTCCTTCTGTATTTCGTTTCGAGAGGGAGAGAGATCAGTCATTGGGTGGTGTGCATGAACACTCATTTTGATTCGGTCGCCTTTCCGAAGTGTCGACGACGATCGACGATGTGGATCGATTCGGAAATGGCATCGCATCGGCGTCCACAAGAGAAGACGATCCTGTGGCACAATCACAAATCAAAGATCTCACACAAACCGCTGTCAATCGTCAGGATCGACAGCTTCCATTTTGAAGCAGTTTAAACAGTGCGAGAGTGGCGGCTAAGGAGAAGGAGAGTGTGGCGACGATCGAGGGAGGGAGATGGGCGAGAGAGAATCCCAATTGGTCCGACAAAAGAAACCATGGAGTGATGTCTGAGCCGACACAGATCACACAAAAACAGTGTTGTTGCCCAAAGCGAGTCAGAAACTGTTCGAATCATTCGCTGGTTCTTGTGCATTTCTATCCACGCCATGGAAAGTGCATGCCCAGCAGGTTGTTCCATTCGATCGAGGAATCAAGAATCGATCGGCCTGGGTCAGTTTGTTTGTCGTTTTGCAGCTTTTCTTCCACCACATCTTCGATGCCCTCCATACTCAACATTTGGAGCACTGTCTTCCAAGTCTGTCGCTCCTCTCCCCCTTTTTCGTTCCATTCTCGCTGGGTATCGATCATTGAACTCAGAAAATACCAGATTGATCCATCAGTGTTGAAGAATGTGAGGCAACTTGGGATCGTAAGAACGACTGGTATATGAAGAACGAAATTCATTGTCGGTTGATAAGAAGGATATATTCGGAGGAGTTTAGCGAGGAGAACCAGAAAAAGCGTGGATTGCAGTCCGTCGACGATCGAATAGCGGTTTGTGCACAAATGGCAAATATACTTCTCCGAAGGGGCGAGAACTTGCCTCAAAACCGTCTCATGTACAGCTTGTTGCTCATCGTCATCTTCAATTCCGAATTGTTGCAGACCATTCGGAGTTGGGCGCGAGACAGACAGACGGATGATGTCCATGGCGTTGATGTGGATATCGTCTGCTTCAGGAAATGAAAGAGACTGGGGATTGAGAGTACTGACGAATTCAGAGATCAGATCAGCTTTCACGAGGGAAAGGAGTGTTTTTGGAGAACAATAGAGAAGTAGATTGGAGAGCATCTCCATTGCTGCTGTAGTGAGAGCCTGACTGCCTGAAGAAATGAGCACCATAATGCACTGTACGAGGTGTATCGAAGAATCACCGGATAATGATGCAAGGCGACTGAGAAAAGCATCTGCAAATCATTCACTCAGTTGTGGGACAGATTTGAGGAATTTCACTGCTTGAGCTTCGAGAGAGGCATCAACTGCAGGCTGCGACTTCACAGTGGCAACCAGAGACATAAAGACAATCGCCTTTGAGTGGATAGAATCACGTCGATCTCCCATCCAATTCAGGAACGGCGAACAATCCATTGGAAAAGGCAACGGAGTGATAGACAGAGCAGAGCGTCCTTCACTTGAGAAAGTGTCTTGTTTCTTGTTAATATCGGTCATTCTGAATGATTCTGCAAAACAACACTCGTTATGGGTCAGGACGAAGAGCGAAGAAAGAGATTGAGATGAAATGGATGTTCAAACGGAAAAACGAAAAGCAGCCAACAACACCTGAGAGGCCATCATTTATTGCGATCAATCAACACTCAATTCATCGCTTCTCATCCTGTTCTGCCTTCATATTCTCAGCTGTCCACTGAAGACCATTCGTCTCCTCGTTCCACACTCCCTCTCAAATCCCAATTTCATCCTCTCCTCTCCTGCTGGACACTGCTGGGCATCTAACCCCTTCATCTTCAATCTCCAAAACAACTTCATCAACAACTCATGTCTCCAGAACTCTCGACAGCCCTTTCATCAGCTGCGGCCTCCAATCTGCCACTGTTGACTCAACTGGGACAACAGTGTCGACATCTGTTCTTCCAGTCACCAGACAGCACCCATCCATCCATCCATGCAGTGCGCGAAGGAGACGATGTGATGTGTTTCATCGTGTTCGAGTGATCCCGAATCAGTTGAAGCGAGGTCTGCTGCGTCGGTGTTCTGATTCTCTGCGCATCTCTCTGGTCGAGTGTGCTGCTTCCCTCAAGTCAGTCAACAGCAATCTCGTCCTTCCTTCGATTGTGGCTGTGGTCGGGTTTGCCGAAGAGTGAGGGGACAGCGGGTGGGTAGGTGGGGTGTCGTCGTCGAGAGGAATGAAAAGTGACACCGAGCTTCGTCTCCCGCGGCGGACACAGGCGGTGAGATGTGGGGAATGGGACTCGTGGATTTTCATTTCTTGTCCTCTTCGTTTCTCTCTTCTCTCTCTTCTTCCATCTCCCTCTCACTTCCAAATCTGGAGGATGCGTCCTGTTTGTCCACCATTCGGCTACTTCGAGCTGTCTCCGCCGCTCTTCCTCTCGACTTCTCCGTTCAACGCATTCTCGCCTTCCTTTCTCCTTTCCTTCCTCCACCCGTCTCCTTCGCTCACTGCATGGATGGATGGATGGGTGCTGTCTGGTGACTGGAAGAACAGTAAAGACAGAAAACTGCTGATTGAGTATGAATGTTCGAAGAATGTGAGACAACTTGGAATCGTGAGAAAGACAGGTATATGATGAACCAATCCCATAGTGTGTTGATTGTATGGACAGATTCGGAGCAGTTGAGCGAGGAGTTCCATTAAATACAAGGATTGTGTTCCATCGACGATCGAAAATCGGATCACGCACAAATGGCAAATATACTTCGCCGAAGGTGCGACAATTTGCTGAAAAATCGTCTCGTGAACAGCTTGTTGTTCATAGCCATCTTTAATTTTGAGTTTGTCGAGCCCATCCGGAGTTGAGAGCCAGAGAGAATAGGAGATGACATTCATGAAGTTGGTGTGGATATCGACCGCATCTGAGAATGAAAGAGACTGTGGGTTGAGAGTAGTGACGATTTGAGGGATCAGATCAGCTTTGACGAGGGCAAGTCCGACGGTAGCTGAACATGAGAGGTTCACTTGGTTGAGCATCCTTATTGCGGTGGTGGCGATGACTTGATTGGCTGAAGAAATGAGTACCACAATGGACTGCACGAAGTTTGTCGAAGAATCATCAGATGAAGACTCAAAACTGCCGAGAAATGCATCGACATGTGATGGAGTCTCCGGTTGAACAGATTTCAGAAATTCAACAGCCTTCGCCTCCAGAGATACATCAAGTGCAGGCTTCAACTTCAATGTGGCAACCAGAGATCGAAAGACGATGATCTTTTGAGAGTCAGTGTCTGGTTTCCTGTTAATTTCGGTTATTCTTACTGATTTGGTGGAAAAATACTCGTTATGGCTCAGAGGAATGAAACAGTGAAACAAAGATAATGAGATGAAATTTTCGTCCAAAAGGAAGGACTAAAATCAATTAACGTTGAGTGAGACGCCATTATTTGTTGCGATCAACGAGTACTCAAATATTTCTCTTCCTCAATGTCTGCCCCAACTCGGTCTTCAATTTATCCTCGTTCTATCGAAGAACCTCCATCTCTTCGTTCCATACTCCCTCTCTCACTCTCATCTCTTCCTCTCTCTTCAGAGCCATGTCCTCCATTTCTTTCGCTTCAGACTCAACCATCTCCAAATTTCCTAACTCCCTTTTTTTCACTCTTCACTCTCAACCCCTCCCCCAATCCCATCTTCTCGTCGAACCCTGCACATGACTGAGCCTGCCTCCCTTCCACCGACAACACCACTCCCTTGTTCTCCACCATCACTCCCTTCGAAACTCACTCATCAACACCTCCCCTCTCCTTCACTCATGACAGCTTTCTCATCCTCTGCTCATGCATCGTGTTTCGTTTGTCTTCGTTTCTCTTCGTGATATTGTTGTGTGGATCTCACCCAATCCTTCACTTGCTGATCGTTGACATCACTTTGGTAATCGATTACCGTCATCCCACACCAATCCGCCCAGCCAATCGCCGGATCGATCGACGCATTGTCTTCCATTTCGGAGCAGTTGGAGCAATGCGAGAGTGCGGGAGCGGTGGCGAAGAAGGAGGAGAGTGGGGCGACCATCGAGGGAGGGAGACTGGCGAGAGAGAATCACAATTGTTCCGGCAGATGAAACCATGAGGTGATGCCAGAGTCCACAAAGATCACACAAACAGTGTTTGCTGTCCAAGACAGTTCAGAAACAATGCGAAATGGTTCACTGGTTCGTGTCTGTTTCTATCGACGATTTGGACGGTTCATGCCGTGCAGGTTGTTCCAGTCAATCGATTTGCCAATGATCCATCCTCCATTTGTGTTTTTATCGTTTTGCAGCTTTTCCTCAATCACATCTTCCATGCCCTCCATTCCCAACACTCGGTGCACTGTCTTCCACATCTGTCGAAATTCTCCCTTTGTTTCGTTCCAATACAGCTGGGTATTGTACATTTGAAACAGAACATACCAAATTGGCTCTTCTTTTTCGAAGAATGTGAGACAACTTGGTATTGCGAGAACAACTGGCATATGAAGCACAAAATCCATTGTTGGTTGATAGTATGCAGATATTTGGAGGAGATTGGCGAGGAGATACAGAAAATTCAAGGATTGGTCACCATCGACGATCAGGGGTTTTGGAACCGGAGGAAATTGTGGGTAAAACTGTGATCATGGAGGCAGAGACAGTTCACTTTTTGCCACTCTGATGCTTTGGGTGGTTCTTTTTTGAAAATAAAAAAAATACCAAATTCTACTTCGAAGAAATGGCGACAAAATCACAGAGAAGGTTGAAAACCTCTTATTGAGCAAATGCGGAGCTGATCGTTTTTGCTCATTTTCATCATTTTTAAAAGTGTGAACTGGAAAAACAACTATCAGATTCAATATTCAAATCTCCACCTCTACCATTCTTTTTCCTCCATTTCCATAAACTTTCTCCATTGTCAATGACATCCTCGGCGATCAACACTCTCGAACGAGTGTTTGTTGAGCAGGGACACGGAAGTGATATTCGACTTTGGCAGCCGAACTGAAGTTTTCTGGAAGACATTAAAACAGAAATTTGTTTTTTTACTTGGAATATCATCGATAGCCATCTCGGAATGTCGTCATCTCAATCAGATGGTCGGATCTAGTCATGGAAAAGGACAAAATCACTAAATATCCCATTTAGAAACATATACAGGGTGAGCCAAAAGTAACCTTCATCCCACAATTGTGTTTTTATGTCATCTTTTCGAAAACAAACATCAAATAGAGATCGTTGTCGCTATACTGTTTGCTCACCACCTCATTCACTGATTTCTTTCTAATCAACTTCAGTGCAGTGTACGAATGAAGTCAGATCGTTCGCATGTCCCGATTTCTGACAAAAAACGAACGAGAATTCAGTTAAGCTTTAATGATCACTCTCTTCATATTTCACGTCTTGAAACTCTCTTTTTTAACTTTTGTCGAAAAAGGCTTTGATCGGCCCCTAGAGAAGGTTACTTTTGGCTCACCCTGTACTCGTTCTTGATTCAATATCTTCCGTCAAAATAGGACCTATTACATCTGTCTGCACTTTGAAAAAACTGTCAATAATTCTATATCCAAGCACATTACCGGCAGACAATCTCCACTGTTTGATGAAAAATCGCCACATTATCCGAATAGTCCGATGTGAATACAATCTACAGCAATCTGGGCGACATTTGCACTGGAATCTAAAAAGGACTCCAAAACTAGACAATTAAGTAATCACTATTTTCTCTTCACTTTTACGGTTTTTTGCTTCTTTCCATTTCAAAATGAGATATCTCGTTTTCCATATTAATTTATTTAAGGCTGGCCTCCGGTTCCAAAACCCCTGTCGACGATCGAATAGCGGTTCGCGCACAAATGCCAAATATACTCCGCCGAAGGTGTGATAACTTGCTTCAACACCGTCTCACGAACAGCTTGACGTTCATAACCATCTTCAATTCCGTGTTTTTCCAGACCTTCCGGAGTTGCGAGCAAGAATGAAGATGTGATGCTTGAAATGAGAGAAGAGTGGATATCAACTGCTTCGGTGAATGAAAGAGAATGTGGATTGAGTATGATTATGAGTTGAGGGATCACATCAGCTTTGACAAGGAGAATTCGGATTTTAATTGAACAGTTTAAGATACAACATTTGACCATCTCAATTGCTGCTGTGGTGATTGTTTGACTGGCAGAAGAAAGGAGCACCACAATGGATTGGATGTAGTTGGTCAACGATTCATCAGTCGATGAGGCAAGGCTGCGGAGAAAAGCATCTGCTGCGTCAGATCCGTACGGTTCCATATAATTCAGAAGTTTCACCGCTTTAGCTTCCAGAGAGACATCCAATGCAGGCTGAGACTTCAAAGTGGAAACCAGAGACAGAAAGACAACAGCCCTATCTTGTTCAGAGTCAAATCCTTCTTCATCCCAATTCAAGAAAGGAGAACAATCCATGGATAATGGAAATGGATGGGAGGACAGAGGAGAGCGTGTTGCACTTGAAAAAGTGTCTGTCTTTTTGTCAATCTCCGTCATTCAGAAGGATTCAGCGAAAAACACTCGTTATGGGTCAGAAGTAAGATTGTGTGAAATCCACAAATTTAGATGAAATAATCGTACAAAAGGATGATGAAAACAAAAAATCATGAGAAGTGAGATCAACAATGAATGAAGAGGAAGGTAGGATGGAGAACGAGCAATTGATGAGAAGAAGTCGTAGCAAACGACGACAAAAAGGTGTGACAGAGGGGTCCTGGCATCACTTGTGTGCCGGTCACTGGTTCGCCCCGTGGAAGGACACAACGCCATCACTGACGAAGGGCGAGGAGAGAGGAGGAAGAGTGGTGGTTACGGAGATCCGAATAATCGTGTTCGGGCAGCATTCTGGAGAAGATCAGAGTGTGTCTTGTGAAGTGGAGTGATGGAGTCAGTTGCACATCAGCTCGAGAACCATTCGTGATTGGTAATCACACTTCAAATCAGGAGAGCGAGAGAGGTGTTGAAATCGGGAGAAACGAGGAAGAGAGGTGCGAGATGATCGAGTGCTGAGAGCGAAAGGTTTCGTGGTGTTCGTGTCTTCCCCAATCAGCTGCAGTGAGGTCGGCGGCGTCGGTGTTCTGATTCTCTGCGCATCTCTCTGGTCGAGTGTGCTACTTCCGCTCAACTCAGTCAACAGCAATCTCATCCTTCCATCGAGTGCGGTTGGGTTTGGGGTTGGCGAAGAGCGAGGGGATAGTCGGTCATCAGTTGCGGTGTCATCGGCGAGAGCGACGAAAACCGACACCGAGCTTCGTCTGCCACAGTGGAGACAGGCGGAGAGACGTGCGGGAGGGGAGCCGGATATCTTCGTCTCTTTGTCTCTTTTGCTTCTGTTCCTCACCTATATGTCTCCGGAATGGGCCAGAGTCGACAAAGATCACACAAATAGTGTTTTCTGTCCAAAAGAAGCCAGAAACGGTTCGGATTGTTCCCTGGCTCTTGTCTGTCTCTATCGACGCCCTGGAAGGTTCATGCCAAGCAGGCCCTTCCATTCAATCGATTGCACAACAATATTTTGCCCCCAGTCTCCGTTTCCGTCGTTTTGCAGCTTTTGCGCAATCACATCTTCGATGCCCTCCATTCTCAACACTCGGTGCACTGTCTTCCACATCTGTCGAACTTTTCCCCTTGTCTTGTTCCAATACAGCTGGGTATTGTTCATTCGATACAGAAAATACCAGATTGTCTTGTCATGTTCGAAGAATGTGAGACAGCTGGGGATCGTGAGAAAGACAGGGATACGAAAAACACAATCCATTGTTGGTTGATAGTATGAAGATATTCGAAGGAGGTGGGAAAGGAGTTCCAGAAAAAACTTGGATTGGTCTCCATCGATGATCGAATTGCGGTTCACGCACAAATGACTGATATACTTCGCCGAAGGTGCCACAACTTGTTGAAAGACTGTCTTGTGAACAACTTGTTGTTCATTTTGATCTTCAATTTCAAGTTGTCTGAGACCATCTGGTGTTGAGAGCCAGGCAGACCAGGTGATGGTTGAAATGAGGGAGGTGTGGATATCTTCTGCTTCTGCAAAAGATAGAGACAGAGGATTGAGAGTGAGGATGAGTTGAGGGATTAAATCAGCTTTGACAAGGGTCAGATTGAGTTTAGCGGAAATGAACCAGATCAAGTTTTTGAGCACCTTCATTGTTGTGGTGGTAATGACCTCACTGGCAGACGAAACAAGCACAATCATGGACTGGACGAATTCAGTCGAAGGCTCATGAGAGAGCGATGCAAAACTGCCGAGGAAAGCATCTGCTGATTCTCCCTCATTCGGATCCACAGTGTTAAGAAAGTTCACAGCTTTAGCTTCCAGAGAGTCATCTAATGCAGGCTGCAACTTCACAGTGGCAACGAGAGATCGAAAGATGATGGCATTTTCGTGTTGATGTTTATTGTTGTATTCATCCCAATTCAGGAAAGGATAACAAGCTTAACACAGTGAAAAAGGAGGGAGATCACGTACCAGTGCATGTATCATCACGGGAAGGGCTTACATTTGAGAGTAAAGAAGCCATTCTTTGGGATTCTTGTCGAATCATTCGTATACTGCCCGACATGACGACTTGATTCGGCTGTAAAACGGTTGTATTTTACTGAATAAAGAGACAATGTGTTTCACTTTTCTATCAAAGATAATTTAGAGAGGTAGAGACCTTGTGACAAAAAATTGGACACCAAAAAATTCTGAATGACGTGAAAACTGTAATATTAAAAAAATGATGGACATGTTCTTCACGACATGACACGTGATTCACTTCATCCTACTTGATCCCTCGAACTTTAAATTTTTGAACTCTACGAGAGTAACACTCGAGGAGGCTGTCACTGAATGAGAGAACGCTGATTCTAGTACTTTCTTGTGGGATCGAGTTCTCACCTCGCACGATTTTTGGACGAAGGAAGTCTATTGTAACGTAAATCGCATAAATGTCAAAAATAATTGAAACGAGCGTTCACGAAATGTGTTTGATGAGGTTAAAGTCGGTACTGATTGTTTGAAAGTCTTTCTGACCGATATTGCCCTGTTTGATTCTGGGAAGTTTTATGTTTTTTCTTGTTTCAACCAACACAATCACTGAGAAGGACCCGAGTGTGGTGGAGAGGGTCCATCTTGGCCTTAGTGAGAAGTTTGACGAAAGTGTCAGTGAATGTTTTTCATTCCATGATATTTTCAGACACTCAAAGTTTGTCAGTTTCAACTCATCCCAGCACATCACCAAATCCCGAGTTTTCTTTGATGATCACACAACCTTGATTCTCAGCGTGGTGTGTCTTTTCTCTTGTGACTTCTTCACTTTCTCTCGTCCTCTCTCTCGCACATTCTTCACATCGCCAAACAGACAAAACTCTTAAGAGAAACATTTCGAAAGAGTGACATTTCCGATGGTGCAGCGATTTTGAAAACGATGGGGCTGAAAGAGAGGAACTCTGTGACATTTCCTGAAACTGATTCGACTCACTTAGAGGAAGCGTTGGAAAGAACGGTGTGATTTTTGATTTCGAAATCTGTCTTTCGATGAACGGCTGACCTTTATGACACGTTTTTGAATCTGAAATGAACAGAATTCAATGTCTTGACGGTTGCGAGCTGTGGCTGGTTTTTTCTTTCGCAACTCACTGTCCATCATCGGTATTCAGCGTATCGGTGTCCTTGGATACTGCATTGACAGAGACATGGAGCGAGCGAGTTGACTTATTTCTTCCTTTTCATTTTCTTCATTCAATCTGCTTCTATCTATCACTTGACATTCACAATCCTGGATACATTCAAGAGTGATATCGGTTGTGAATCACGTGTCATGTCGTTCGAAGTATGTCCCCCTACAGTAGCATTTCATGTCATACTCTCTTATTTTTCACTGTTGTTCTTTCAAAAAAATCGCAGAGATGTATAACTCAAGGTAGTTGAAGTGTGTGTAAAATGAATTCTCAACTCTCTCTTGTTCTGTCAAAAAACAAAAATTGTAGCTGGATCAAGTCGCCGTGACGCGCAGTATAATGGGTCAGAACTCAGAGACGAGGTTAAAATAAGATTAGCACAGGATAGTTCTGAGATGAGTTCATACAAATCGAAAAAAAAGAAAGGATTACATTCAAGGCAAATCAAAAGAAAATCAGGAGTGGAGGAGACAGCTAGATGTCCCGAAACAGAACAGGACAGAAATTGAAAGTGAAAAATTGAGAATTAAGTGCACTTCATTCAATATATTTCATTGTTCTTGAGAGATCACACCTGATAGCGAGAAAGCGAGATGATGTTCAAGGGAGATGACAGAAGTGATCCAACCAATCCGTCAAGACGAATGCAGAGAATGATGCCTTTCAGCCAGCAACTGAATCACTGCTTTCTTCATTTCCACAAGATTTGACCTGAATTAGACTGCGGAACTCGCTGATGGAGACAGTGAAGGGGAGAGGGATGGTTGTGGAGAGAGTCGAGAGAGATGAAGCGAAAGATGAGATTGATGTTGGGTTGGACGGAAGGAGAGGCAGAAGAGAGTGAGTGTGGGTCTGTTCAGCGTCAGCAAGACAGGTGAGAACAGCCGTGTGTCGATTGAGCGGGAATGGAGGGACCCAGAACAAAGGATCAGACGTGAAAGTGTTCGTAGGAAACAAGCTCGACGGGTGAGGCGAAGGGATCGTTCGGTCACAGCCACACGGCGAGTTGGTTGGGGACGGAGCAGAGGCAGCGAGAGATTGGAGAAGTTGGAGAGTGTTCGAATCGTTCTGCAGAAGACTGATCCGATGGAGATCAAGGTCATGGTCGATGAGGGAGTGAGCAGCCACAAACTCCACCGCATCCAAAACAGCCAAAAAGACACGAAGGATCAAATCAACCATTTCAGGAAGTCGAATGGATTGTGTCGGTGGGGTGTGATTCATCATCACAAAATTGTAATCCAGGTGTGTGCACAAGAGAGGAAGGACAAGCGGAGGATTTCCAGTTTGTGTTGGACGTGTGTGGCAGAGGTGGATCAAGTTTGAGGTTCGTTCTTCGTGTTGGAGAAGACACTGACGCCACTGGAGAAGTGTTGAGGTGTGAGGGGCTGATAGAATGTGGAGTGTGTCCCCCCCACGCCACAGTCGATCAGAGGAAGCACATGGAGAGCGGGATTCGCTTGGAGTTGCGTGTGGAATCGGATCGATTTCAGAGAACTTGGAAGGTGGGAGAGAAGAGCCGAAGATTGGATGGTGAATGTTCGGATGAACACAGACGGTTGGTGTCTGCTTGTCCGCTGTGAAGTCAACAGCAACGACGGAAAATGAGGGATCTGGTTGAACCTGGGTGCATCGAGATGAGAGCGAGGGAACGAGTCGAATGGTGCAGTGATGGTGGTGATGATTTGCGTGAAATTCGGCTCGTCCAGCCACACTCGACTTGACACAAAGAGTGAGTTTTCGTAGATTTTGGTGAGATTTATCAATCCGATGGGAGAGAAGAGTGATGGGAGAGAGAGTTTGAGAAGAATCGAGGGCAGCTTCCCTTTCTTTCCGCTGCAGACACCAAACGCGATCGTCAGTGAGTTCAACACTCGCCTGTTGTTTGGATGAGTGAGATGCGAACAGATTGTGCGCATCGTGTGTGGGAGAGTGGGAGGGTCCGAAAATGACATCACAAATCCACCTTCATCGTCGATCATCGCTGACAGCAGAAACACCAACATGTTCACATGAATCTCTTCGTTCCACGAAAGAGGCGACATCAATTGATCTCGCTCCATCCAGAAATCTCGAAGCGATGGTTGTGTTTCTTGTGATGGAGACTTCAGCCACGAAGTGTCACGAGGGAATGATTGTGGCAGGGCTGTGTTCGTGTGCGGCAGCTTCGCAGAAATCTGGTCTGATCTCGTCGACAAAAGGTGTTTCGCGGTCGATTTCACACTTTCCGAAATTGATGCTCTTCTCGGTGGGTTGAAATTCGTCGCTGGTTTCGTTTGGAGACTCGACTGCTTCGGTAAAAGAGAGCGACTGTGGATTGAGAGTGGTAATGAATTGAGAGACCAGATCTTCTTTGGTGAGGGCGACGCGGATTTTTGCAGAGCTGGTCCACATCAGCTTTTCGAGTATTTTCATTGTTGATGTGGTGATGACATGGCTGGGTGAGGGAATGAGCACCAAAATGCACGGCACGAGGTTTGTCAAAGAGTTATCGGAACTCGATGCAAGACTGTGTTGAAAAGCATCTGCTGACGATTGAGTTCGTGGATGCACAAATTTGAGAAGTGTCACTGTTTTCGCCTCCAAAGAATCATCAAGTTCAGGCTGAAACTTCACAGTGGCAACAAGAGATCGAAGAACCTCCATCTCCTCCTTCCACACTTCCTTTCTCACTTTCGTCTCTTCCTCTCTTGAGAATCATGTCCTCCATTTCATCAGCCTCAGACACAACCATCTCCTCCTTCCAAACTCCCGACTCTTCACTCTTCATTCTCAACCCCTCCCCCAATCCCATCCTCTCTTCGAACCCTGCACATGACTGAGCCTGCCTCCCCTTCACCGACGACACCTCTCCCTTATTCTCCACCGTCACTCCCTTCGAAACTCACTCAGCAGCATATCCCCTCTCCTTTATTTTCGACAACCCTCTCATCGTCTGCTCCCGCTGTTGGTTCTTTTGTTGCTGTTCACTCGACAGGGACTTCAGTGTCGACAGCTGCCCTTCCAGTCTCCAGACAGCTCCCATCCATCCATGCAGGCAGTGAACGAAGCAGACGATGTGATGTGTGTCGGCCAGAACGCCAGCGACTGCGGAGACGGCGTGGCAAGTCGCGAGGTCGGCTGTGTCGATGTTCTGTCGGCCAGTTTCCACATCACAGTGTTCGCTTGTGCTGCTTCCCTCAACTCAGCCAACAGCAATCTCGTCCTCCTCTCATTTGTGGCTGTGGTCGGGTCTGGCGAAGAGTGAGGGGACAGCGGGGGAGATGTGGTGTCGTCGGCGAAAGCGACGCAGAGCGACACCGAGTTTCGTCTCGCGCAGCGGACACAGGCGGAGAGATGTGCGGGAGGTGAATCGTCCACATCCGATTCTCTGCCTCATCCCCTCTCCAATCTCCTTCTCACTCTTCTTCCTTCTCGAACACACATCCATCTCTCCTCCATCCACCCACTTCCACTTCCTCCGCCCCTCGTTCTCGTCTCATCCGAGCCTTATCAGTTTGTCTCAACCTCCCCTGGCTTTCTCCTCTTCTTCCGACATCTCACACTTCCTCTCTTCTGATGCTTGCCTGTGGGATTTGCGAGCGGTGCGAGAGTGGTGGCGAAAGAGGGAGAGTGTGGCGATGATGGATGGAGATTGGCGAGAGAGAGTCCGAAACATTCCGGCAAACGAAACCATGAGGTGATGTCAGAGCCGACACAGATCACACACAATCTTTGTTGTTGTCCAAAGCGAGTCAGAAATGGTTCGCTGGTTCTTGTCTGCTCCACTTCCTATTCTGGAAGGTTCATGCCCTGCAGATTGTTCCATCTGATCGAATTTACAGCAACACGGCCTCCGAAGATTTCGTCTTTGTTGTTTTGCAGCTTTTGTTCAACCACATCTTCGATGCCCTCCATTCTCAACTTTCGATCCACTGACTTCCACATCTGTCGCTCCTCTCCCATTTTTTCGTTCCATATCCACTGGGCACCGATTATTGAAAGCAGAAAAGTCCCGATCGAGTATGAATTTTCGATGAATGTGAGGCAACTTGGAATCGTGAGAAAGACAGGCATATGAAGAACAAAATCCATTGTTGGTTGATAATATGGACATATCCGGAGGAGGTAAGCAAGAAGACGCATGAATTCTGTTGACAGGTCTCCATCGATGATCGAATAGCGGTTCACGCATAAATGACAAATATAGCTTTCTGATGGTACCAAAATTTGCTTCAGCACCGTCTCGTGAATAGCTTGTTGTTCATTGTGACCTTGAAATCCGGGTTGGGCGAGACCATCCGGAGTTGAGAGCGAGAAAGACCAGGCAATGACATCAATGAGACCAGAGCGTGTATCTTCTATTTCAGCAAAGGAACGGGACTGTGGATTGAAAGTTCTGATGAGTTGAGGGATCAGATTTGCTTTGACGAGGGTAAGTCGAATGTTAGACGAACAGTTCACGATCAGTCCTGCGAGCAACTCCATTGTTGCTGTAATGATAACCTGACTGGCTGAAGAAATGAGCACCACAATGGATTGTATGAAGTTGGTCAAAGATTCATCAGTGGTTTGTCCAAAGCTGTTGAGAAAGGCATCGGCTGATTCTTCATCATCCGGATCCACAGATTCTAGAAAGCTCACGGCTTTCGCTTCGAAAGAGTCATCAAATGCAGTCTGTAACTTCACAGTGGCAATGAGAGACTGGAAGATAACCGCCTTTTTCCGTTCAGTCTCAAAAGGTCCTTCATCCCAATTCATGAAAGAGGAACAATCTACAGAACATGATAAACGGTGTAAAGAAATACCAGGGCAAAAAGAATCAGTGAAAGTGATAATAGTCGTGTCCGAAGCAGTCATTCTGTCTGATTCTGAGTTCAATCACTCGTGATGGGGGCAAGGGTGGACTTTCTGGGCCAAAAAACTCTAAGTAGTGGCAAAAAAGTTGTGCTCGGCGGGAGTCGAACCCCGAGCACAACAGTCGACAGAGGGGTTGGCTACCGCTAGGCCAAACGCGCCGCACGTTCACTTCCAAAAAATTGGTGTCTTGAAGGGAGAACTGCAGTAGATTGTCACTTCACGATACATCATGATCAATCGCTATGTTTTGAAAAATTGTAAGAAAATACGAGACATAAAGTTGAAATGAATCAAGAAAGCGTAAAGATGAAGTGATATAGTTCGCCGATCGACCTCATCAAACACGATCGAATGATCGTGACATTCTCTGAGACGATCTCGACAGTATTCTCAACATTTTGAAAATAAAACGTGTTCACATCCATATTCGACAATTTATTACGAGAGAATAGCCTCGATGAACTACAATGTCACAACACACCTCAATCACCTTTGGCCCAGAAAGTCCACTCGTGCCCGTGATGGGTATGAACAAGGAATGAAAACAACAAAAAGTGAGATGAAATTGACACCCAAAAGGAATAACAAAAGAGTCAACCAACGAAGATTGAAACGTTCCATGATGTTAAGGAAGCCTGTGAAAGAGACGAAAGAGTCCACAAAAGCAAAACAAACAGTTTGACAGTTTTGTTTTGATATCACCCTGATTTTTTGCAGAACTTTATCGAAGTGTTTCTATGTCAGATATGTGGAGAATGCAAACCACTCCGTCCAATGATGTTGAATAGCCTCCTCGTTCTAGCGACTGGTTTGTCTCGCCTTGTTTTCATGAACTCTCGTTGATGATTTTTACAGAGTCTGATTGGGCCCTCTCAACAATTCTTGAAGTGGAGTACATCAAACCTCTTGAGTCATATTGTTCAAAGACCAAACCCTCTGCAGTTCCAGTTTGATTCTTTTGTTGTCACCTTTTCTCAGGAATCTCTCCCGAAATTGATATTTCTAATTGGTATTCTCTTAACTATCTATCATTATTATTGCGTTTTCGTGGTTGATGTGATCAGGGAAATCATCACAAGGAGAGTTGGATCGCATTTGTCGATCGTTCATTCCATCCATTTTTCTTGAGTGGATATTCTCAAATTTGAATGAAAATGTACTCACTGAAGTTTGCTGTCTATCATCTTTCCTTCTTTTCGTTCCAGATCGGAGATTGTCTATTGTTGTGGACTTCCACTCGTCGATCATCTTCCACCTTCCTCACCCACCACAATACCCAATATCTCGCATTTCTCGATCATTGTGCGAATAAGGAGTCATCTTCTCAACATTTGAAGATTCTCACCCAGTTGTGTTTCTCCCCCCATCCCGAAGTGTCGAGAATGACTCTCACCGCCATCAGCACTCGAAGCGACACTGATTCAGAAACATGTTCCTTCCTGCGAACACTCAAAGTGCCTTCTCGTTCGACTAACAGATCATGGGAGCGTGTCCCGTTCGTCGGACGTCTGTGTTCCACACTGGCCGCGCATGTTACCAAAATGAAATCACTCCTCACCGAATCGTCGCCTTCGGATGGAACCATCTCTGCTCTCTCCACCACCCTTCCCTCCGAATCACCACTTCTCGACGGAAACACTGTTCTGGATGTTATTTATGAAGGACTGTCACTACTCAACTCACTTCTCTTTGACATGGATAGCTCATTTCATAGCGTGTGTCTTTGTCTCTTCACATCTTTTCCAGATTCTGATCGGTTGTCACTTTGTTCCTTTTCTCAAATCAACCATCATCGCCTGCCTCGATCTCCTCGACCACGAGAGAAGTGAATCAAATTGTCGACCTTCAGACAGAACTGCCCTGTTGATCAAAATTCTCAACAATTCGTGGGATTGTGCTGCCGACAGTCTCCATCCCTCTCACAAATCGCTCCACCCAGTGGCCGAATCTTCCTTCTCCGATGTTCATCAGCTGTGCTCACTTTTAAAACGAACTTGCTGCCTCTCTACACCAAACAGTCAACATCTTCGAATGATCATCAGTCTCACTTGTAATCTCCGTCACTTTGTTCCTCTCGTGCTGGAGGAGAATCTTGTTGAACGAGTGATGGACGCATCCAAGCCGATGACAGTTCCTACGACACATGGTGATTTCCACTTGAGACTCATCTGGATTGTCGTGAATCTGGTTGATGATCCAGAAGACATCACTGAAGACAAAGAAGAGCGAAAGAGAATCCGAAAGTTGCAGTTGGACCAAGTGTTGAAACCAGCCAAGCAATATCTGCAGTTCATTCTTCAGCGAGAAGAGTTCATTTCGACAGATGGCAAGGTCGATGAGGATCTGCCAAATCGAATCGCCAGTCTTTTGAATCAGACAATGCTACTCGAACGAGATATGTTCGAAGATGGTGAGATTGTGGAGACAGGAAGAGAGGAGTGGGAAGTGGGGTGGTTGGTGGAGAAGACAAACGAGAGAGAGTTGGTGGAGAAACTGACGAAGATCAGAAAGGACGATGAGAAAATGAAGAAGGATGAGAAAGCGAGATGGAAGAAGAGAGTGGAGAGACAACGAGAAACAGGACATGAAGATGCGATGGAAGGATGGCTGATACGAAGGGACGACGAAACACAATCAGAGATTGTGGAGTTCACTGAAAGAATAAGTAAGGAGAGTGGGATAAATGTGAGATTATGATTAGTATGAAAGAAAAGGAGAGGTTGAACACTTATTTCACATTTCACGTCACCAATTGTTCGTTTTCACTCGCTTCTGAACGAACCAGAGGCAACACAGAGACGATCAGGTTCGAAGACTTGGATTGTAAAACGTGATTGTGAAGTCTCAGCAACAGTTGGTTCAGATTCTCCACTGTCTTCCGCTCTCTCACACTTATCATACAGTGTCTTCCACGTGCTAATCGTGTGAGACCAGAGGCAGTTTGAGGAGGAACAGCGATAATAATGATGTGCGAAGTGGAATCAGAATGTGAGTGAAATGTGGGAGAGACATGCGAAATGAAGATGAAGTGAGATGAAGAACAACAGCCAAGGGCAAAACATCATCTCACACAAAACCAGAAGAAGAAAGTCCTTTCTAACAATCATCGCAGATGCCGAGGAAGCGTTCGAAGGAGAGAAATGAAGAGTGAAGAGGATCAAAAGAAGACTAGTGAATGAATGGATTGTTGGTCAGATTGACGATTCCAAGGACGCCATAATCCACAAGTTCATCCTTTCTCGACAGCCGGTGTGTCTTCTGCTCCAAAATGAAGCAATATTGAAATGGAGATTGATTGAAGGAGAGAGATGGAAAGACATGCATCCTTCTTTAATTCTGTGAAGGATGTGTTGAAGGATTTGAAGTGAGTGATTGAGAGAGAAGAAGAGTTTTACCGACGTCTTGAGAATAGTGGTGGAGTGATTGTTTCAGATCTGAAACGTGTGAAGTGAGTGTGAGATGAAGTGAGGGAGAGAGAAGTGAAGGATGTCATGAGAGAGCGATGTGCTGTGCTTTCTGGGCCGACACCTTCCCATCCATCGACAACAGTCGAGAAATGATCGAGTCCACTGATGGACGATCGTCAGGGCTCACAGACAGGCATTCCTCCATCAGATCTTTCATCTTCTCTCCGATTCCTTCCATCGGCGGCAGAATCCCAATCGACAGGTTCCGATGAGAATTCACTCCATCCTGCTCGGCGAATGGAACAAGACCAGTCTCAATTTCCCACAAGACAAGGCCAAGCCGAAAAACCGACGCTTTCGTTCGGTCAATCACTTTCTGAACTGCTCCCTCGGTCTTAGTCCTTCCATCTTCTCTCTCTTCCTCTTCTTCTGGTGGTTGCCAACGAACATCATCACGATGCACTTCACTCTGACGAAGAGGATGAAGACGCACAATCTGACTTGGATGAGAGGGTGGTGGTTTCTGTTCAGTTTCATGAACTGACAAGTTGAGAGGAGTATCAGTTGTTTCACCATCTTCATGTTGGTTTGGATTGATTTCTTCATTCTGTTGGGTTGGTTGTTCTGTCAATGGTTCTGGATCAGTCGAGTCTGATTTCAGAATCAGATTCATCTGCTTCTCTCCACTCAACACAACTGAGTGCGATGTCAGCTCTGTCAGAATCGCTGAATACTCCCACATCTTCATCGCGTGTGATAGCCCTCGTGCAACCGACAACTGCGCCCATCGACGATCCACTCCAACCTTCAAAACATGAAGACGACGATACAGTGTCTCCGTCTTATCAACAACTTCCACAACTCCCTCTTTCTCTCCACAGCTCAGTCCACACACTCTGTTCTCAAATGCGATCTCTCGCTCTTCTTTCTCTTCCGATCTCTTCAGAGTTTCATTTTGCTCGTTCTCTGTCCAATGGCCGACGTTCAGTGTGTTCCCATTCAGCCCTCGAACAGAAGAGACATGAGCTGTGGGAGCGTTTGGATCTTCCTCAACTTCTTCATATTTCTCAACTTCCATCTCTTGGGCCGACATCAGAGGGTCTTTGTCTTCCTTTTGAACATTCTTCTTTCTCCTCCACACGCACATAACGATCAGCAGAATCAGGATGAGAAGAGCGACAGCAACGACGATGACCAGAGGAAGCCACCATTTTATGTTCTCTTTCACTGATTGTGACAGTCTCTCAATTCTGTTCGGTTGGACGATGAATGTCGAATCAGTTCTTTGCTCTTCTCCGAAAACCAGTCGACCTCGCCATTCCAGTTCAGGTTTCAGCGAGCTGAGTGACGACGAGGGAAAAGTGAGTTTGATCGAAGTCTCGGTGAATGAAGTGGTTGCGTTTCTGTTGAGTGATTGTCGTGTCGTCGTGCCTTCTTTCTTGTCTTTCATCACTTCAAACACTTCGAGAAACAAGTCACATGGAATCAGAGTTGAACCTTTCACTTCAATTTCGAAGAGTTCCTTTTTCTTGTCGAACGATGTTGTCGAAGTGTTTGACAGAGTCGGGACGAATAGAGGAGAGAGTGACTTGGCATACTCGCCAGTCATTGTGCATCCATCACATGCCATCCACAGATGATGATGGTCGAGAGTCCCATCTCCCCCAGTCAGGCTTCTCACCGCAATGGACCCATTTTCAGAGCACACAAGATTTCGGCGAAACGAGGGGAATGACTTGATTGGTGGAGTGTTGTCGTGGAAAAGAGTTGCTTCGATGGCAAGTGATCCTCCTTTCATGGCGACGACACCTTGAGCGAGAAGAGCCATCTTGTTGTCCGAAATAGTTGTTGAACAGTCAATCAGTTGGAGGATTCCAGTTGTCCACGAACAAATATCTTCCGATTCGTTCTCGTTCCGTGTTGAGGATGATTTTGATCCAGTGATCGATCCCTCTCGAAGAATGATTGTCGCTCGTGTTGCCGAGAGGAAGACGAATGAAGGGTCAGAAGATCTAATCGACACATCCACATTTCGAAGCTCGAGGAATCCAGTTGCTTCAACAACAATCAACGCAGACAGAGAGTCCAGTGAGAACGATGAAGGAATGATCAGTGACGGTTCAGAACTCGTCCCATTTCGAATCACAACATGCATCCCTCCAACAATCCGAATCCCATTCTCCATCTTCACTAAATCAACAATCTCAATCGTCGGTCGAACAATCGAAAGTCCACACACAATCTTCCACACTTCCGATATCGAAGAGCACGCTCTCTCCAAACCTCCACAAAATGGACTTCCTTCCAATGACGACGAATCAGCGAAGATGTTGAACGACGACGGTCGCTTTCCTGTCTCCCCTGAAACTGAACTCACAACCAAGATCTCTCCATCTTCCTCACACATCGGTTTGATTGATGTCACAATGTATTCCGTCTCGAAGTCCAGTCCTCCTTCCCAGCCAATCTGAATCTCTTCGGACATTCCTTTCGTCGATGACGAGAAACGGACGATCACCAACAGTGTCAAGTTCAGTGTCACGTTGTATTCGGTCGAGGGAACAAGATCACTCCCTGTCACTTCCACAACACAGCTCGTGTTCAAATCGTTTGCGAAAGAGAACGCTATCGCGTGAAGAGTGGGAGGATTTGGAACAGAAATCAC
The DNA here is from genome assembly GCA_033064195.1 of Blattamonas nauphoetae. Classification (NCBI taxonomy): domain Eukaryota; phylum Preaxostyla; order Oxymonadida; genus Blattamonas; species Blattamonas nauphoetae. The sequence continues at coordinate 242,338 of JARBJD010000082.1, forward strand.
AATTCCACTGTTCACAACAAAGTTTGTTGATTCTCCGTCTTGCTGGAGTGAGTATTCTTTCCCAAAAGCGAGTGTGGATGTGCCTTCATCCTTCCCAACCTGAAACTCAAGTGAACAGTGCGTATCATTCTCAACTGGGATTGGAGAGAGAGGAAGCCATTCGTGAGAGCCGTTGCTGAGACAGAGAGACACTTGAGTGGATGTCAACAAACGGCCAGTCAAAACGAGTGTCAACTGAGTTCGATCTTTGCTGAGAAGTCGGATGACACAAGCTTCGATGCGAGCTGGTTCTTTTGGGGTGGTGAACATGATACTTCGAGAGAGTTCAATTTTGATGTCATCGCATTCTGAGATTCGATCTACACTCGTCACTTCGTATTCTGTGTCAGATTCCAATCGTCCTTCAGCTGTCAACGGATAGAGAAGAGCACTTCCCTGCAACGTCCGTGAGTTCACCCACGTCAGTGAAATCTCATTCTCTTCTCCGTCCTGCCCTTTCTTCGCTTTCATCACATAATCGCTTTCCTCCAAACACCATCCATTGACGACGACGAGACTGGTGTTGGCATCGATGAGTGAGCATTCACAGTTCAGGATGGTTGGAGGAGGGAAGAGTGAAGAACTGACTGAGTGGTTGAGAATGGTGTAATCTGCCTTCGGCAGGATTCCATTTGAACCAGACGAGACAACTGCTGTTCCTGTTTGGCTCGGCTCTGTTTCTGTTCCGAACACGACATGGACGAGGCGAGGCACAATCAGTCCATCCAGCAGAATCCCCATCGTTCCTCCAATCGCTGTCGATGCTGTCACAGTCACAGTGGCAAGCATTCGCTCCTCATCGAACTGGATGTCAATGTCGGAGATTGTTAGTGTTGATGTGAGTTGTGGGATGAAATTGTCATTGGACATATCACCATAGTTGAAGTACAAGTTGGGCGAGCCAGACGTGGATTCGCAGAACTTGAACATGTCAGAAGTGATGTCAGAGGCTGAAATGTCCAGAAAGAAGACATCACGCCCGTTGGAATGACCCGTTGATGAACATTCACGGAATTGGACGAAGTTAAACTCGATTGTTGCTGTGAAGTGGATGCCCACAGCCCCGCTGTAGTATTGGGCCGAGCATAGAACGAAGGCACAGTTGGAGAGGATGCTGTGCGTGTCTGTGTAGAGAGTGAGGGCTCCATCGTACCGAGCTTCGCCCTCCTCAAAGAAGCAGTCATGGATCGTGACAGACGGAGTGTAAACCAGAAACACACATCCTGCAAAATTGCTTCCTGTTCCAATCGACTTGCATTGAGAGAAGGAAGATCGATTGAGGTGAAAATACTGTGCTGTGGCTATTCTTCCAAACATACAGATTGCTCCTCCATCATCATCAGGTGAGAGGCACTGGCATCTCTGGAAGAAGCATTCACAGATTGAGAGAGAGGCAGGTGCATAGTCCAGTTTCAACGCGGCTCCTTCAGATCCCTCATCAATCACAACCATGTCTTTGAAAGTGCAGAGCGAGTACGAGACGAGAGTCGCTGTGCATGAGGTGGTGAAGAGTTGGCGACCGATGATCGACGATGTGATGTTCGCGTTGATGAACGAAGGATCGGTGTTCCCTTCGCGTCTGCAGTCGCTGAACGACGTGTTCACACATCTCACGTTCCCTCCCAAGTTCCCATCCATCATTGCCGTTCCGCTGTTGTGGTTCGTGCTCTGACTAATCGAGCATCCAATCACTCTCTGGGTCACTTCTCCTCCAAACAGCTTGCTGCGCTTTCTTTCGACCATTCTGCTCGTCACATTCTTCAACTCACCTCCAATCAGTGTTGTCTCCATTGGTAGTGAGTGCATAACTTCGGGTAGGGGATGTTTATCTGAGAGGCCAAACGAGAAGAGAGGGCCAGTTCCTGCTGAGAACGACGTCGAGTCGAATACGAGTCCCATTCCGACAATTGAGATGCCAGATTCAGTTTCTGACAATGCTTTATTTAAATCTGAGTTGCGGGTTGATCGTAGTTGGGTTGGTGGGTGGAAAAGTCCGACGAGAGTTGGAAGAGTGGATGTTTTAGAGTGGTGAGTCACACCGATAAGGGAAATGGACGAGCCTGACTGGAATGCTTCAGAGTCGAACATCCTGATCATGAATGGCGAGGAAAGCCCGTTTGATGCGATTGAACTTGACGAAAACTTAACTTGAGAGCCCGAGATCGAACAGAGTCCATTTCTTCCCGAGTTGCAGTGAACATGGACACTTTTCAAGGAAAATGTGCTATTTGAGACATCGAACAAAAAAATCGATGTAGTAGCTCCTTCATTGTCTTGTTGTTCCGATGTTGGGTTTTGACAGTTGGATGAATCGTGATTTCGTGATGAGAGACGATGTTCAGAGTAGTGATTCAAGTCATGATGGAACAATAAGGATGTATTATTGCCAATCAACGACAATTCTTCGGATCTTATCTGGATCGTCGACGAGACTGTGAGGTCATTCTGGAGATGAATAATATCCGATCCCGGAATTCTATTGTCGAATGTCCTGTTGTGACTCTGGCTCAAATAGCTTGATAATGATGATAAAGAATCACGTATTTGACTTTGTGTGGAGTGGAGGGCTTGGATAACGACGATGACGTGAATCATCATCAGGTCCAGCTTCGCACTCTTTCCGGTAGCCCGTCATCATATTTTCCCTGAATCCACTGTGGTGAAACTGGGATATCGACGAACTCCGTCATGACGTGCTGTCTAAACTTTAAGATGGAACTTATTCTGGAGAGCTTCGTTAGCAATTATACCGGAATTATGGAGAATCATCATTCTGGAAATGGAGTGCAAACGATGAGTAATCAACAGAGAGAAATGATTGTCCGTTGTCTTCATTGTGATCTTCGAACAAGTTCGAAAGAGAATTTAGGAGTTCAGAAGGTCCATCTTTCTGTTGAAGACAACGAAGGAACTTCTAAAGCAAAAAGTAGTGAAAGGTCTGTGGTCTCTTTGATGAAGAGTAAAATGACTTAGGAAGATGTGAAAGGGTGATTACTGCTTTATTCATCCTTTCGGACAGGAATCGTTCGTCCAACCATCTGCGGCTCCGACACAACTTGGGCGATTCTAAATGAAAGGTCGCCTCCGTTTTATCTCCATCCCCACTCTATATATCGTAAAGAAAACAGCAGAGTTCACATAAACATCCTCTCTCTCCCCGTTTAAGGTTTGAATTACCAGATTTTCCCATTTTCACTCACTTTTTTCCAGATTCCAAGTTCAGGTGACTCCTTCTTCATCACACGGTATTCATTTGTCAGATTCGTGATTGAACCGACCTAATACCGTGCATTACATGTGATTCTCCTGGTTTGTGTCATATATTTCGTTCACACTGACAGACACTCAGCACTTTTTTGAGGCGAGACAGATTGTTTCTCACAGCCAGAAGACAATCTGTACACTTGCACTGTGTGATATTTTCTCCAGTTTTCACTCGCGATCGGAACTTTTTTCACAAATTTCTCGTCTTATAGATCACAAACGGGCACTGACTCTTTGTTCGCCCTACTCTTCCTCTAATTCCCATCAAATACCGTTTTGAATCAAGAGATACCTCAAAGCACCTCTGTTAGACATGTTCCGCCAATCTTGAAGACTAAATTCATCATGATTGTTGATTTTGCCATTCAGAACTTTTCGTGTCTTTTTCTACAATAGATGTCTTTGTGTTGGTTCTCTCACACAGAATGAGCGTTTTATGTAGTTTTCCATCGTTTCTCTGTTTTCGAACAGATTCTGTGACAAAAAGTGTGCACTATTGTCTTCAACAAAAAAGGACGATATCGAACGCGATCGAACTTAAAATTCAATAATTTCCCTATTTCTTGTCTACTGAAATAAAGAACGGTAATTGGGCAAAAAATGAATTTTTGGGACGCACATTAGTGTTTTGCGACCTTTCAAAGAGAATCGCCCACTTCAACTGATTCAATCTCAACTGGATCGTCCTCCCAGAAGATGAACACAGCGAATCGGAATGGAACTGGGATGTCGGTGAAGAAGACTTACTGTGTCTTTCCATCTTGCGACAGTTTCAAAGTTCTCCTTCCTTCTCGTCCATCTGCCTCCAACACCACTCGCTGTCCATCAGCCATTGACTTGCACGCTTCTCCTTTATTCCACACTGTCCATCTTGTCCGTGAGTCCGTCAACCAATGAAGAATCGCATTTCCCAACGACTTCACCAGAATGCAACCAGAACTCACTTGTCTTCCTCCCCTCTCCTCGTCCTTCGTCGGTGATGGAATTGCAGAAGTGGAGAGAAATGAAGAAGGGACCGAGCTGATCGCCCAGCAGCTTTCGCTCGTCCAGTTCTCCATCTCCTGCCAACCATCCATCCCCCATCGACAACCCGTCAACGAACAAACACAGAATCAGATTTGACCACCAAACTCGTAGCTGTCCTCGGAGAAGATGTTCGCGACTGGTCTTCTCGTCCGCTTCCAACAATACCCGCTTCCGCACGATTCGGCTGTCTCGTCGTATCTTTCGTCGGCGGATGTGGCGAAGAAGGAGGCACAGAGGATCACCGACCAGCTGTCACACTTCATCTTGGAGAAAGGGGAGAAAGAGACACCAGAATCGGCAGAAAAGAAGCCAGTCCAGTTGGCACCGAATCCACCTCTCTCACGTGAGTTGGAGAAGGAGGAGGAACAGGAGCAGAACGAGGACACATCAGAGCAAGAGGATAACAGCGAGTCGAATCAGCTGGAAGGAGATGAGGAGAAGGCAGCAGAGGAGGAAGGGAAGGAGAACCAACCACCGAAAGAGCTGGAGAAAGACACACACCTACCGACGGAATCAGAGAAAGAGAAAGACCACCAGAAACAAGACAGAGCCGTTCCCGCCACCTCAAGCACACAAACTCCTGCAGCAGCACCGACGACAACAGCAACAAGCTTCAAAAACCCGTACCGCTCCCACCACCCGCCGAAAGTGACGGCGGAGCGAGTGATGAAGCAGTACATCCAAAACAACTCGACGGTCATCTCGACAGTCGAGTCGATCGCGTCGATCAGAGAAGACCATCCGGTCGGGAACAGTCTGTTCCTGTTTGTGAACGATCCGTCGGGGCAGTATGTGTGGAAGGAGGGGGGTAAGTCTAGACTCAGATCTGAAAAAGTCTAGACGCAGATCTGCAGATCGGTCTAGGCGCAGATCTGACAGTCTACACGCAGATCTCATTTGTTTCGTTGATATAATAGTTTATAGAACCGAACACCTCAATATCCACATCATTTCCTTTTTCTTTGCTCATTTCTTATTTTCTGACATTTTTCCATTCTGGCTTCAATGTGGTCAAAGAGATCCTGGGTTGATCTTGTTCATTTCCATCCTATTACAGCTTCTTTCAATGAGATACTCTTCCGTACATTCGTCCGGAATGTTGTCGTCTGGTTCACGTGCATATGTCCGTCCCAACTCTCCGTCTTCTCAACACCCCCAGCATTTCATTTTCCATTGGCCTGCGCTTAACTACGACAAAGACAAACACCCACTCTATGGTGGACTATTACCAGATTTGAACGCGCTTCATGTGGAAACATCGATAACAAACAGCAGCTTCACCAGAATGAACGACGACAAACAAACTCTCGCATGGAAGTCGTATTGCCACGATATGATCTTCCCGTCTGACAGTTTTGATTCACGGACAACGACAACAACAACAATCTTGGTCACACGATGCATTTTCAGGAATATAAATGCCCAATAGGGACGGGATGGAGGAGCGCTCTGTTTCAAGGGCAGGGACACGGTAATGGTGACCCATTGCACCTTCACCAACTGCCGAACGAATGCAGACGCAGGGGCAGTTGGGTATTATACAGGAAACACGTATTATCATGCTTTCAACAACCATTCGGATTGACAAGCAGATGGATGGGCCGGCGGTGTTGTGATGGATGGAGGGGATATTCTTGGCACAAATCGTGATTGCTATTACACAAACTGCACAAATCTCAAAAAGGATGAAATATACATTGGAGCTGGACTCCACTGTAACCATGTCAAGAAAGCCCGATACATTTCCAACTGTTGGTTCGAAAAATGCAGCTCGGGAGGTGAAGGGGGTGGACTAGCTCTCCAAAATGACAAAAATACTACAGTTGTCAGTTGCAGATTCACCAAAAACAAGGCAAAATATCGAGCGGCATCGATCATGCTCATGGAGCAAGCACCAGATACATAAACCCAATTAGAGTGAATTATTGTCTTTTCCACAATAATTTGGGATACGACCAAGGAAATGACGTGTCTCTAACAGCAAGTTGGTTCCAAGATGGGGTCGACCGATTGCTGATCTTCACGGATTGCTGGACAGTGTTATCTGAACCCAGAGTCGGTCGAAAGAACGAGACTCGGGACGGAGTGGACAAAACTTTATGTTCGCGGATCCATTACCCGGAGTTGGTGACAGCGAGCCACGGCGGGGCGGATGACATGAAATGGTGCTGGGCAAACATCCACAAATGCCGAATAGTCGCTTTCTCGCTCGATGTGACGGAGTACGTTGCTGTGACGCATCTGCTGATCGAAGAGGGTGGATACGACGACAACGAGATGAGTGTGGCCACTACGAACTGTTCTGCAAGTCTTTCCAACAATCGCTTGTTCGTGTTGTGAACAACGTCGCCAGAATCATGTTTTATTCGTCTGTCGAGCTGGGATTCGACGCGATCATGCCGAAACCACTGGCAATCACATCTCGAACCCATCCGGGTGAAATGAGTGTCCTTTCGAGTGGACGAATTGTGCAAAGTCACGCGGGAACCACCACACTCGACACGATCCTTTTCTCTCTCCCAGCCACTTCAACGCGAACTGAGCTGTTTCTTGTGACGAGTGGGAAACTGAACGTGAAATCGTGCTCGCTTTCGTCTGTTTCGGGAACGATTCCGTTTGGAGTCCTGAATGTGACGGGAGGAACTGTGGAACTGTTGTCTTTGACTCCTTCTGCGCAAACCGTCTCGACTCTTCCGTTTTCTTTTGATGGGACGACCAAAACAAGTCTGACTTCGCTCTCCCTGACAGACACAAACACACCATCAAACGAATTGATGAAGATTGTCGGAGCGATGCAATCATCACCAATCATAATCAAGAATTCGGAATTCTCGAAAACAACAGCAACCCAACAGCAGATCCTCTCGACGCAGAATCAATCTGCTCCAATCTGTTCGTGGTCATCTGGAGCACTCTCGTACGCAACATGCACAGCCATTATCACCTCCACCCGACTCGCTGGACTGACAAATGGCGGGATTGTTGTGATTGGAGCGACCGTCACACTGGCACAATGCACATTCCAGCAGAATGGAAAGACCCCAACCGACGCAGACTTCCCGTCGCTTCAAAGGAACATCGTATGCAGTGGGGGAGGAAGCGTGATTGTGAGTTCGGCTGCTGGAGGAGATGGTGTTGATCCTGACTCCCATTTCTGGATTTCAGAACACGACTGCACTGTGACGCTTCCGAATCCACAGTCGAACACGCCATACGCCGCTCCAACACTATCAGATGCTGTTTATTCAGCCAACGACACCCATCTCACCGCCGCACTGACAGGAACCCTTCTCTTCCCGTGCGGATTGAAGTTGAGCGTGTTTGACATGCCCGAATACCTCGTTGATCGGAAAACAGTGGTGTCTGAGATTGTGGAAGTGAGTTGGACAGAAACTGAAATCTCGATTGTCTTGGATCGAACTGATTTCCCAACTTTGAACGAGATGCTTGCGTGGCGAGCAGCTGTGCTGTTCGGGCCAGACAACTCGAAACAAACAGACGCAGTTCGAATCAAAGATGGAGAAGAATTCCTTGTTCCCATCCCGCCCCCTCCACCCCCACCACCCGCCGACCCAACACCAGATCCACCCCCAACTGACCCAACTGATCCCCCATCTCCTCCTGTTGACCCAGTCGACCCAAAGGACCCCGCAGAAGGCGGGCTGAAGTTCCCGATGTGGCTGATTGGGATGATTGTTGGTGCCCTCGTCGCAGCTGTCGCTGTCGTCGTTGTTGTGATTGTCGTTCGTCGCAACTCGCAGCCAAAACATAGTGTGTATCTCTACATTGAATTGGATGAAGAGAATTCGCACCAACCAGGTCGATTCGAGACAGCAACGATGAATTGTGTGAAACTGGAATGCACACTCGCTCTGGAAGCGTTGAAAAGTCAACTCATAGATCAATGACAGCAAAATGTTGGACCATATCTTATTGCTCTTTGTGATCATACCCCTTTTTCCATTTTCAACTCGACCAGAATCCCGTCTCATTAATAACTCTCGTCTTTTGACACGAAACAATTATTTCATCATTTCACATCATTTATTCTTCTCAATCGGTTCTATAAACTATTATATCAACGAAACAAATGAGATCTGCGTGTAGACTTTCAGATCTGCGCCTAGACCGATCTGCAGATCTGCGTCTAGACTTTTTCAGATCTGAGTCTAGACCTACCCGAAGGAGGGGGTTGACTATAATCAATCCGGCAAAGTATCTATAATCAATCCATTTCGATCAATCCCATCCATCCACCATTTTCATCTTCTTTGACCGATCACCAGGCTTCTGATTTGATCCCAGTGATCCCAGTCGGATCTGATCCCACTAAATACCTACAATACCATTTCGTTTCTTTCATTTCAAAAAAGTCTTCTTATATATGATATTTGAATGGAAAAAAAAGTAAAAAGGAAAATGGTCACTTCATAGATCATGAAAATGCAAACTTTGGGTGCTGCTGTTTCAGTTTGTTCTACAACAATAATTATAAAAACAAGTCGATAATGCGTGATTATGTCTTCTTTGATGGTTTTTTCTCACTGACTAAAGTCAATGAAGGGAATACATCGAAAAAAGAAGTGTTGGTGATTGTGATCGTGCGTGTTTTTGGGAAATAAGAGCTGTCTGAAATATTGAAGAGCATTTTGTGAAAACAAGAAGTGAATTGAACATGATTAATGAAGTGATAATGAGAAAATCTCAAAGGAAAAGAGTTGAAATTTGATCTCAGTCCAAATTTAGGCACTGACATCAATTGATCCCAGTTTTACCTATTTTGATGGGACTACTCAGATGCCTGCCGATCACACATCATTATTTCTCTTTCATCACTTTTTGAATGCTAAAACGTGAAATGACCCACTAGTACTCGACTAGAACTCATCGAGCCGTGATCGACCCTTTGAGGATCGGAAATCCTGAATCGACAATTCAGTGAACATTCTCATCCCAAACGCAACTGATCTTCAGTGGGATGTTCACATGATGACAGAACAGCATTCCGCTGATCTTCAGAAGACGTAAACGGACAGAACAGGCACGGCATGGGCAAAAACGAATTTCTCACTGCAATTCACGGGACATGATCGACAAAGAAGCTGTTACTCATTTATCAGAGGCAGAACTGGTGAGTGCTGACGATTCGAAGGAACAGACCATCCTAGTGTTGCGGTTCAGAGCAACTCGCTACTATCCATGCTGATGTGGCAAGAGTCCTCCATCTCCTCCGTGACAATAATTTCCAATATGTGGCTCCATGTCTGATCACTTGGGAATCTGTCTTTCGATACGCCCTTCGGCTGGACGTCACCGATATCACAAATCCTGTCGTCAAGTTAAATTTGCGCTTCGGCGACATCTGTCCACTCTTTAAAAAGGCATATGAACAAGATACCACTCCAATTGACGACTCGCCTCCCCCTCCTCTTGCTCCTCGATTTGAAGACATGGAATCTGAGGACGGCCACTTCGACACTTCAAAGATCGAGCAGTCAGTCAAAACAGCAATGGGCAACGCCGATGTGGGTGCCTACACATCTCTCTCATCTTATTCCCCCACCATCCTGGGTGGTATTTTCTATACTCCCAACATTGGCCATCTCATCAAACCAGAGAAGATGATCGTGTTGACAGAAGGGCAATGTTTTGGGAAAATCGACATTCTTCATCAATCAGATCAAGGAGAAGAACCTGGTGAAGGTTGTGATTTGTGGAGGACATCCCGTGAAGCAACCGCACCCGATGACGCATATTCTTGTGAATTTCGGGACAGGAACCGAATTGTATGTTCCAATCTCTTCCACACTTCCAAACAAACACGAGGTTCCATGCATCTTCATGCAAATGCCACCACACCACGATACCCTTCTACTCACCAGCTCTGTTCACTGCAGACGACTTTCAGAAGGTTTCAAGCGCTGTGGAGCTCGAATTAGGAAAATGTGCATCCGGCCAAGTTCAGATGACCTCGAAATGCCGCGGAGACCCCTCCTCTCCAAGAAAACACCACCAATCTGGCCTCTCCACACTCTCAGCTGCAACCGTCGACTATCAACCATCTGGAGCTCTTTTTGAGGTCGAAGATGAAACGAGATCCGTGATTCTGTTATAATTTAGTTCTTTATTCCACTTCATTGGCTTGATCGTTCCTTTTTCTGTTTCGTGACTTTCTCTCTTTTATGATCGACCATGAGAACGCAATTGATTTGAATAATCATTTCTTCACTTTTGAAACGCAACATGCATGAAAATGAATGGGTGAAGTGGGATTGGTCGAAGACTACGAAAATGTCGGATGGATGGGATTGATCGAAATGGATTGATTATAGATACTTTGCCGGATTGACTATAGTCAACCCCGTGGAAGGAGACGTGTCACAACTTTGCGGAGTCGACAGTGTTGGCGAATTCGAGGGGGTCGAGAGCGGTGACGGAAGGGGGGAGCGGGGAGAGGGAGGAGAGGAGAGGGAACCCGTTCTTCGTGAAAGGGAGCGAGGAGGAGAGTCAGACGAGACAGGACGATGTTCTGCAAGTGCTTCTCAATCAGAAATCGCTGGTGGAGCAGAACGAGTCGTTGGCAACGGCGAGAGAGGTGTCGATGCAAGCGAAACTTCAGAAGAGGAGAGAGAAGCGAAGTCAATGTCAACAGTTCAAAACAAAGACGACGAGAATTGAAAGACTTCACCATCCAACAGCCCCATCCGTATCTCTCCCAAATCTCCTCCCTCAACCAGAACCTCACCAAACACGTCTTCATCCCTCCTCCCCCACACACCTTCACACCCCCCATCCCACCACACACCTCAGCCACTCCCCGCAGGAAGGGCTTCTTCCCGCAGACGTATTCGTACAACACGTCCAATCGGCTGTTCTGGTCTCACTTCGGAGGAACCAGCACTGACAAGCGAACCTGCGGGGTGCTGTTCGCTCCACCAGGCGAGGACGAGAGCATGTCGAAGTTCTTGATGCGGCCGAACATTCTCGCGTTCAACAGAAATCTGGAAACAAACACGTTTTAGTTGAATCACAATTGTGATGACAAGCAGCCAAGGTTTGTGGAAGTCTCTTGTTCCCATCTTTCTTCTTCATCTTTCTTCTTCGACAGACTGAATCCGCTCCCACAATCGTCTCAGCTCGTTCAAGATTTCAGTCGGCTGAACGAGTCACCCGAGCGAAGTCAGCACAAGATTGGAGTGATCTATGTTCGGAATGGGCAGGTTGAACAGAACGCGATTCTGACAAACGAGACTTCGTCGCCTTTCTTTGTCAGTTTCATCAAGTCGCTGGGATGGGAGGTGGATCTGGCCACGCAAAAAGGGTTTATGGGGGGACTGGATCGGACGGGGATTGCAGGGGTCACAAGGTCTGCTCTTCGTTAGCTTCTTCTTCGTCTCTCTGTCTCGTCCATTTTCAATCTCTCATCTCTTTCTCATCCTCTCCTTTCTCCCTCATCTCCGTCCCTCCCAGTCCGTACTACTCCGACTACGCGAATGAGGTCATCTTCCACGTGCCCTCGTTTTGGATGAGTCGTCCAGACGACCCGCAACAAAGCCACAAAAAGCGGCATATGGGGAACGACCACGTCCACATCATTTGGAACGAGCACACGCAGGAGTACAAACCGAACACGATCTCGTCCCAATTCATCTTTGCGCACGTCGTGGTCAACGCTATTCCGTCGAGTGGAAACAGGTTTGAATCGAAACAATGACTTTTTCCCTCTTTTGCCTCAATGTTCTCCAGACACCTCATCTCCTGTCATCTTCTCTTTCAGACTCTTCCGCGTGCGTGTCTTCGCCAAGAAACTTCAGCAGAGTGTTGGTGACAAACTCTCTGGCCCTCTCATCGACAATGCTGTGGTGTCGATCCGCACCCTCCCCGAACTGCTTCGACAGACCGTCATGAACGCCAACCGCAGTGCTCGTATTATGCAGAATCTCTTCCTTCGTCCGTATGCGCAGAGAGAGGAGAGCATCAGCAACTTGCTGAAACACACTGCCAACACGAGCGGTCTCACTTCTGAGCTTCAACAATTTATTCCATCATCTCATTCTGTGATGTGATTGTTTTCACTATTCTCACTTAGTTTGTCTTGGTTTTGTGGAGTTTCTTCGTTTTCAAGAAATAGAGACAATCCTGTTCAGAATTGTTGAGAATACAGTTTCAACTGACTCGCTCGAGGATATACCCCAATTTTATTACCCTATTTTCATTTGCATAAGAGATCTCCGTAACTCCAAGAGGTTGAAGTGGATTCAGATTAATAGCATCTGCCAATGATGAAGATGCCCATTGAATAGGTGTTTCGGTATTTTCTATCAGGAGAGGAAATTTTGAACCGTTCCGACATGAATTAGCATCAAAAACCGACTTTGAGGAAGCATCTTGAAAAACCGCTGGGATGCCACAAAAAGGGTTGAATTGGCAATGACCTTGATCATTTGGGGATCACCTCTGGTTGAGATTGTTGGGATCGGAATCAATCCGTGTCTGATGTGTACAAGAGAGGTGTTCGTGCGACCGTTTCGAGAAAGAGCTCTTTAAGACGACAAACACTCCGTCAAGCAGAGATAGGCAACAGACCATCAGTTTGAAGGAAGGGATGATGGTGAGGGACGTGATACTGGCGGTGTGCGAAGTGACTGGGGTTCGTTGATGATGACCTCACGTAATTCTGAGTTCTATCGGAAACAGGGAGTATTAATGAGAGGAATGAAGTAATAATAAGAAATAGAGACGGGATAGTGATTGTTTCTGAGCGGCAGAGCAAGTTCTGACCACTGGAACGACACATGATTCTCCGTCGCGTTATTCTGCAGTAGACACAGAAACAGTTGAAGTGAAGTCACTATATGCATGTTGAAAATGGGCTGGAGAGGTTGGAGATGTCTGTAGTGGATAAAGCATGAAATGAGTGGGTTCTCCTTGATGACAACTGAATTCAAACAATCTGAAGTGTTGTTAATTAATTCGTGGAAGATACCACGTGAATATGAGAAAAGATGATAAATCCGTGAAGATCTGAGGGAAAATGAGACATGGGTGAGAGTCTGAGTGAAGTCAAAACTGCCTGAGATGACTTCTCTCAAATTTTACTCATATTCTGACAACATTTCGAATAAAAATAGAGAAACAGAAACATGAGGGAAACGTGTCAAAACATGTTAATGATAAGGTAGATTCGTGACAGAAAGGTTGCCCAGCTTCTTGACCAATCGAGTGCTTGGAGTCCGTGTACCATATGGGTTGATATTTTTGACATCAGAGATCGTAACGGAAAAAGTTCGAGTGACATTTCGATTTTCGAATATCCTTTAATCCTTCACAAATTCACATTGTTTACATTTCTAAATGAAGATTCCGGACGTTCTGATCTGCAAATTTGTTCAGTCTCGGGATGTGGTCTGATCCAACCATAATCGTATCTTTTTATGACATTTTCTTACGGGGCCGTTTTTTCGATTTCAAAAGTTGTCGAATACATCGTTGTCAAGAATGAATGAGTTCTCAATAGTCTTTTTTATGATTATGCTCTCTATTTCGTCATCTCAAATCGATGCGTTTTATTGGCCCGAAAGACAACTTAGTCATGAGTTATGTGCACAGTTTTAGAAAAAATGTTCATGGAACCAATACAGTGAAATGGATTCACGAGAAAGATGCACACTTCCAGTTTGGAGCTTCTGAAGTTGGAAATGTGTGGGTGTGGAGAATTGACTTGACGACGATCTCCCACTCGTCCTGCCGTAGCTGCTCAGCGTCTAATCTCGTCTGCGTGTGTTGTGGTTTGATATCGACGAGATCTGCCTCAAGAGTCCCACTTTCGTCCTTTGCTTTGGATACAGCTTCGCACAAGTCAAAAATGAACTCTACCCGACACAGCCATTCCAATTCATCAGCCATCCCCATTCCCTTCACCTCGGGCAGCTCAAGAAGAGAGTGGCGTGTGAAAGAGATAAGGCGAGCGAGAGAGTGGCGGTTTACGGTCTGAACTGTCGTGACTGAATGACAGTCAAAACGAGCCAACGACCACTCCACACAATCAATGATAATGTCTTGTTCTGCCTCCGTTCTCTATTTAGCGTGAGTTGGGATCTTCATGTTCTTCTTTGGTTTAGATGAAGGTATCTGTTTGTTCTGATGTGAGTTCAGGACAGGTAGGATCGCTGGAAGCAGATTGGACAGGTTATTGAGGGGATGATATGGCTGGGTGTCTGAGTCGATGGTCGTTTCTTTAGTGTCTTCATTTCTCGTCAATTGATCATTTTCCTCCTTCAATTCTGTTTTCGCTTCCTTCACTAGTGTTTTCTCTTTCTCTTCTTGTGCTTTGTTTGTTTCTGCGATTGTGTCTCCATATGAATCCCAATCTCTCGGGATCTTTTCATTTTGTGATTCCTCTTGAATGTCCGATAGTGGTTCTGAGATAGTTCCTGCTTCAAGATGTGGTTGATGTGCTTCTGGTGGTTCTAGTGTTTCGGATCTGTCCTGTACTTCTACAGTTTTTCTCTTCTCAACTTCCTCTTCCTTGTCCTCTTTATCCTTCTTCTTTCCAGTTGGTTTGGTTCATTCCGATTTCCTTGACTGTTTTGTGTTCTTGTTCTATCCAGTGAACCATCCCAATACTCTGCATTGCCCGATTTTCGTGCATTCATCCTTCTGAGTCTTCCTTCCGACTTTTGGTGGTGGTGGAAGGGCCTCCTCCTCTTCTCCATGTTTGATAGCAGTTGAGTGGGTTGTGAATATGTGCAGGGTGCTTAGGCAGCTTGGGAGGTTGGTCGGTGGTTGACGGTGGATACTTGGTAAATAGTGAGATCTGGTTCCCCATTCCACCAAGGATCTCGTTTGAGATTGTCAACTGGGAGAGTGGATTAGCTTTGTTGTTGAATGGGAGCGGAAAGACCGATTCGGTGCGGACGATGATTTCCAGGTAGTGCAGTTTTGTTGCGGTCCTGTCGATGTTGCGAGGGTGTAGGCTGCAGAGAGGGGTAGGTTGTTTGTTTCGTCAGTGTGGATAGGAGATTGGGCGATGGAGGAGATGGTTGGGAGATGTTAGGTGTTCGACCTGTGCGTTCACGACCCGATCTGGACAGTGAATAGGGTCTGGTCGGTGGAGGGGGTATTAAAATGAATATGCAGGGACATTGAAAGGGTGAAGTGTGTAGAGTGGCACGTGTGAGTAATCCAACTGTTGGGTGGTGTGGAGGTGGTCAGAGGGTATGAATTTACAAAATGACGAGTTCGAGATCACGGGCGGGTTTGGGACATTGGGGTGAGCAATTTGAAAGGATGATGCACGGCCATAGTGGGTATCTGGCGTGCGATCACAGTGATTGACATTTTCTCGGTCGGATCTTGCTCCGGGGCCTCCATCAGCTGGAAAAGACTTGTTAAGGTGCAGAAGTGCAAAAGGGGGTGTAACAGGTATAAAAAAGCGCGTCCAAGCCGGGAAAGTCTGTCATTCGAATTGTGGCGAAGCGTGCGAAATGGGTAAAACCAAGATTCAATTTAGAGATTGTTGTGAGATTCACGAGTGGATGTGAGAATGTGGAGAGAGAGTAAGGATTTGAGATCTCGAGGATGGGAATGAAGAAATGATTTGGAGAAAGTGAAACGAGAAATAAGACGAAATGAAGAAGTTTCAAGGCAGAAATGAAAAGAAAAGATCAAGTCTCGAAGAGACGGACATCAGAAGCTAATAGGATCTCCGAGCTGAGAATGAGATGTCAGGATACGTTTGGGTTGCGGTAGGTAAGGCAGGTGCAGAGAGGCGTGGAGCGAGGAAAGCGAGTGCAGAGAGGCGTGCAGCGAGGGAAGCGGAGTGCAGAGTGGCGTGAAGCGAGGACGCGAGTGCAGAGAGGCATGGAGCGAGGAAAGCGAGTGCAAAGTGGCGTGCAGCAAGGGAAGCGAGTGCAGAGAGGCATGGAGCGAGGGAAGCGAGTGCAGAGAGGCGTGGAGCGAGGGAAGCGAGTGCAGAGAGGCGTGGAGCGAGGGAAGCGAGTGCAGAGAGGCGGAGCGAGGAAAGCGAGTGCAGAGAGGCGTGGAGCGAGGGAAGCGAGTGCAGAGAGGCGTGGAGCGAGGGAAGCGAGTGCAGAGAGGCATGGAGCGAGGAAAGCGAGTGCAGAGAGGTGTGGAGCGAGGGCGAGTGCAGAGAGGCGTGGAGCGAGAAAGCGAGTGCAGAGAGGCGTGGAGCGAGGGAAGCGAGTGCAGAGGCGTGGAGCGAGGGAAGGAGTGCAGAGAGAGGCGTGGAGCGAGGGAAGGAGTGCAGAGAGGCGTGGAGCGAGGGAAAGGAGTGCAGAGGAGGCGTGGAGCCAGGGAGGAGTGCAG